>JARYHS010009186.1:73916423-73983449 GCA_031002005.1 Vandiemenella viatica | reverse complement strand
CATCACTTTTTTTAATGAACCGTGTTTGCCCACTAAATTACAACTCAGCTCGCAATGGATCTCGGCTTGCAACTAGCTTCAGAGGATGGTTGATTACTGCAGTCCAAGCACAAATTTCCTCTTGAAATTTGGATAAACTGCTTGGATATGATGCCTTCTTCTAGTTTTCAGCTCTCGTTTTAATGAAAAGATGACATAAATAAAACCACAAACACTAAAATACGAAGCAACGAGTACACCTTTACCCCAATGTGTAACTGCGAACCAAGACAGAGATGCTCGACTCGGATCAGTAATGGTATTGTGGATAAAGTTATCTCTGCCTTTCTTGAGGAGGGGGGGGGGGGGGGGAACTTCTTCGGAAGATTAGAATCCTGCGACAAAAGCGCGGCGAATAGGTTAGAACAATAATTATTTCCTATGTCTCGTTTTATATATATGGGTGAGGATCTTATTCGAGACAAGGTGCGTCGCTAGCCAGTCAGCATATGTCTTGTGATTCGGCGTGCCATACTGATTTCCGTGGTTTCCTGAAATCACTACAGGCGAATGCTAGGATGGTTCCTTTAAAATACCATGGCTGATTTCCTTCCCGTCCCTAAAGCAGTTTCGGAGAGCATGTTTGCGTAATCATTTCAATTATATTGTGGTACAAGGACCGTAGCAACCTAAACTGATTTTTAGTGTTCCTAACGATAGTGATTAAATTGAAATGCGTCCTAGACCAGAATAAACAATTACGTTGGAGCGTGGTGGGTGGGCGGTAATGCTCTAGCCTCGCATTCGGGAGGACGCTGCTTCGAATCTCCGTCCGACCATCCAGATTTGGGTTTTCCGTGGATGCCCCAAATCACTCCATACGAACACCCGGATGCTTCCTTCAAACGGCCATGGCCGATTTCATTCCCGGTCCTTGTCCCCAGTTCTTTCACAATGCAGCGCCGAATAGTCTGTTATTCGCCAATTTCACGTGAATATTTTTTTTTAATTTTTTTTTACAGTGGAGAGAAGTTAAAATGTCAAGAACAACGAAAGAATTAATCAACATTTCAAGAAATTTTTATTAATTTCGCTACAATAGTGGCTTCGTTATTCACACATTTCAAGGGTTTTAATTACAGAGATATATATCTAAAACTATGAAGTCCTTACTGCTTTTTCTTTTTCAAAATTGTTACGGTGGCAGCATTTTTATATATACATTATTATTTCGTGTAGCGCATGGAGGCATAGTTTCTAATCGGCTGCGCCGTCTATCTCTTCGCAACCACCATTCCTTGCACCCCAATCCTACCGGGTAAACCGGATGTACTTTGAAAAAGAAAATCTTTGTCACACGGGGAAGATCAGTGTAAAGGCTCGTAAAAATACCAGCCCATTCGTCGTTTCGAACGAGAATTCTTTCATTCCCCTCCACTGACTCACCCGTCCGCTTCATAGATGCATTTTTTTTCTTTTTTTTTTTTTCTGCTTATGGGTTCAATTAGAATCTAGGTTTTGCCCGTGGCTTCATCCACGTGGACAACACAAACTCTCGGTAATTTTTATGTCAATTTTTAAATTATCATCATTAATTTACTAATGTTTTCTACTAATTATGTGATGAATGAATAAGGGAAGAGACTTTTTTATTTCCATGTAGTCGATCCTGTCCTTGCAAAATAATCTGTGTTGAAACCAAAATTCTTTCTTAACATTTTACATTGTGCTATTCTTATCTGAGATCTAACAAATTCGTTATCAATCTAAGTAATTGCATTCATTGAATTACAATCATCTATTTTATAAGCTGAGTGCCCGTTACTAATAGAAAGAATTGATACATGGAGGAAGGTAGTGATTATCCCTGTCTCAAAACGACATGGAAAAATGAGTACCGGTATTTAGATCAATTTCCCTCCTATTCTGCTTTTTTAAGTTGATGCGTGTGATAACAAAGAACCTATATGGTAACACATGAGACACCACAACTTACTAGGTAAACAAACGATGGGCTTATCTATCTCCTGACTGCCATCTTGGATATTATGGATACCTGTAATAATGTACAGATCAATACATTACGGAAAATTATGATAAACTTTGGTTTACCCAGAAATCTGCTTGTATGGTGCCATCGGTACATTGCGCTGCACCTTGACGAAGAGGTATAGACAACAAAGATGAAAATTGTGTAATTGCGTGAATTTGGCCCTCATAAACAAGCCTGTAGGAAAGAAAATCCACAATTTGCAGATACTTTAAAGGTGTACAATAGAAATCCCGAGTAGTAACTGGAAGGGCTGGCAAAAAATATTTACTGACTGCTTGAAGACAAATGTGTATAACATCTCTGAGGACTATGTGGAACCGGAGGTGAGCATTCACAAGACCTTCAGACTGCCCTCGCATTTCTCAATTTTTTTTCATAAAGACCTTCGCAATTCTAAAAACGTTATAACATATAAAGGAAAATTCTATCTCGTTCCTTGTCCTCAGCCCTTTCCCGCCTGTAATTATTCCGACGTCGACAAGGCATAAAGACATAACAGAAGTAGGTAAGTGTGCAGATATAGTACTTCTTGAAGATGATCCACAAAGGCTAGTTGAAGAAAAGAATATTGGAACAATGCGACAGGTATAAAGACTGCTAAGGCACATTTTAGGATATGTGGTTAAAGTGTCCGACTGGAAAGCGAAAGGCCCCCGGTTCGATTCCCTGCCTCGGCGAAGAATTTTATAGGCCCCGACCTTCACCTCTGACAATGCTTGCTGTATAATATGAAGTAAGCAGGAAAGCTTCCGTGGTTAGGATTCCAGGTTAAACTGTAGATCCTTTGTACCTGGTAGGACTACCGGGTTAAGTTAAGGCAGCTACGGCAGGGGCGGAATGCGCAGCCAATAGAAACCCTGTCACCAGGTAATGACGACTGCACGGAATTATTATTATTATTATTTTATATATATATATATAGCAGAAAACATGAAATTCAAATATAAAATATGGCTACAAACAACGGTTCCATGTTATATTTCAGTATTATTATTGTTAAGCTGTTATTCAGAAAATTACATGATTCAATTGTTTACCTTAGTCGACAGTTTTAAATCCAATAATTAATATTCCCATAATTATGACCACAAAACTGAAATTTTGACCCCAGACCAAAAGTATACCACAAAATCGTGAAAAATACTGTAATTAGAAATACGAATAAAACTAAAAAAAACGAAAATGCTTTTTTTTTTAGTTATGTCTTAGTGATTCAATACCAGTATGCCAGGGCAATATTCACTGAAATCGAAAAAATTAAGGAGAGGTATCCAAATATGAACCTACACTTCTCCTTATTGATAAATTTTTGAGCTACCATATTCAGTCAAATTTCTATTACGCGCTGCATTGGTTACCCTACTGTGATAATATATTGTTGTTTTATGTATGGTTATCAAGCGCACTGTACTGGACCTTTCTACAAAACTTGTCATATTTCAGTTATTTTTAATGGACCCCTTGGAATGAACCGCACGAGTAACAGCTCATTTGCAATTATATTATGAGATCTGTTTTTCTATACTGTTCATCTATGTAAAAAAATGTAGATCTAATCTGATCAGAGACACTGAAGAAAGTGTGTGTGTTATTTTTAAAGAAGTGTTAGCTGGCTTGACACCATAGACACATTTCCAATATACTGAAATGTCTTAAGGGGGTAAGTACAACTGAAATTTCATTTTTTCCAAATCTATTTAAATTTGTGGGCTCAAATTTTGTAGCTCCATAAAAATTGATTTTTAAAATAAAAATATTATTTAACAATATGTTAATTATAAATGAATCTAATTTTTCTCGGTGTTGTTTATTTATAAACGTTTCTCGGGAAACAATATTACTCGGTTTGTTTCCCGAGAAACGTTTATAAATATGTTAATTTACCATCCAAACTGACAGTTAAAAATATGTGGTCATTAAGGTCTTTAATAATAGAAAGCATAATATTTGAAATTTGGCAGAAATCTTTTTTTAATCTTGTAAACTAATATCCAGTCAACACATTTAATTTTATATTTGTTGTTAATAATAAAAAAAATCAATAAATTGTAATTTTTGTTTAAACATATAGGCATATTTTCCATTTTTGAAAAGCTGCATAAACAGTAATTGTAGGGACTGTAGTAATTAGTACGTAGAACATGTGCTGCAAATCTGAAAAAGATGTATGCATGTGGAAAAAGTTATATTTAAAATCGATTGATGAATTGCTGTTTTGAGAAATTTAAGGTTAAAGATTTGGATTACCTTCAAGTGCAGTAATATTTAAGTGACTGTCAATCGCGCAGGACTTTGTTTAATCACGCATAATTCGCACACTGTCAAAGATATTTAAATATTTTTTTCACCAAAAGTTAAATTTATTTTTGTGAATCGATTTATTTATTTTTTTATTTTTTTTTTTTAAATCAAAAAACTGTATCTACCCTCTTAAGTTCAACACGAAAATTATCGGTCAACTGAAATACCTAAAACGATTTCTTCAAAGACTGTGATCGTTTCTTTGTAGTATATTAAACTACTGGAAAGTAGTGCTATTACTGAGCAGTTTCTGATGGAGAGACCTCAAGCACCTGCAGGTGATGACGATAGAAAAAGAAGCAATAAAACTACTTCGCAGCTAATAAACAGGAAGCTAAGTGCATGTCTTCAATATACGACTGCTACACTGACAGACGGAGTTGGATGGCATATTGAGCGAGCCGCTCCTAGACCGCCGTCGGCTGTTGCCACCCACCGTCCTTGGCGAAGAGAAGAACAATGCGGAGACGCTGCCCACTCGCTGGCAGCCGGGCGTTGTCTTCACCAGCGCAGCGGCGAGCACGTGCCACTCGCTTGATCGAAATTCCTTCCACAAGTCTCAACAGAGGCTCAGATATTCCAGTAAACAACCTACGTGACTAACGAGGAAAATGACATTAAGGAAGGTAATAAATAACCTAGGACAAACAATTTGTCGTTAGTTCTTGAAGAAACATAACTGATTATAGAGGATGCCATTACTATTATTCATACCCTGATCGGTATTATATCTGGATACCCGCGTACTCTGGAATTGGGCATAACCAGTACGTAGATATGTTAGCCAACGAGGCATGTAGCACGCGCCGAAGCTTAATAACACCCATCAATACAATTGATTATCAGGCAACAATGGTCACCAATGTATACCACCAATGGACGAGGAGCTGGAATCAATCTAAACAATACAGAGGCCGACAGTACGCTCTAGTTCAGACGTACCCTCCACGAAAACCTTGATATCCAAGATGGAATTCTCAACGACAGTACATTACTTCTATTATATGAGATTCCACCACGGCGTCTTCCGTAGTCATCTTTTTCGCATCAAGGCGGTAAACACACCTTATTGCACATGCAACGGACAGGCACTACAGGACCTTAATCACTTATTTTTCAACTGTTCTATTTTTCAGCAACAGCAATCAACATTCATCAAGTCTCTTGTTCGAGCACAGCAGCCACTTTCAACTAGTATTACAATACTACTTGCTACAAATAGCAACAAAATCTATAGTATCATCGAGGATTATATTAAGAACAGTGACCTGCATATTTAATGTATCTATATATCTGTATATTTTTAAATACTATTAATATTATTACCTTGTAACTTCACCAGGTTGACTGTGTGATACATTCAAGACCTAAGGTAAAATAAATAAATAATTAAAAAATACCGTGATCATCAATTGAATTCTTCTTCGAACGCCTTACTAGTGTTTGCATGACAATTTGTAGGAAGAGTATCGGAGTGATTTTCCGTAGTATTATCCAGTGTGACACTGTTCGTAAGTGTTGTTGTAAGTGTGGATGACTGTGATGTGTTCATCGTAGAATGTTTTTTGCATTGTAGATGGTAAATGGCCATTCAGGCTCACTCTTTCGACAGACACCAAGGAGGTCGCCAGTTTTAACGTCTCCATCCGATGGACGAATCATCATCTACAGTGCCGTATCCTCTCACTCCACAGGCAATGCGGAGAGGTTTGGGACTTCGCCCAGCATTTTGGTGGACAATCTGGCTATTAGAAATCGTGTTCACCGCCTCTCCTACCATGATGGCCAAGTCCTGATGGAGAAAATTTCTCAGGACTCGAACCAGTTGAACCCGTGTCAAAGCTGGACACGATCACGCTGCCACAGCCATTTGAGCCAACAGGGCGGGCTAGAGACAGCTAGGCCACCGTGTAAACAGAATAGTAATGATGTAAGCAGAGAGTCGACAGCATAAGCAGTGGTGATAACGGAATTAGTGACAATCTAACGCTGTGTGGGTAAAGCGAAAGATCTATGAGCATGTAGCTGCAAACACGTTGTTGGCACCCGACGAATGGGTCACTGCAGATGATTTTCATCAGCCACCATGACAGAGGTTTAATTTAATTTAATTGCAATGGAGCACAGGCTCCGGTGGCAATTTCCCTAAACACCCATCTTCCCCTTTTCCTGCACCCACCTACATTTGCCCTCTACAAATTTTAACTTTAAATTCTTTCAACGTTTTTGGTAAATTTTTTGTCATTTCCCTTGGTGGTTAACCGTGAGTACGTCGAATTCGATAGAACCATCCTTATTCTGGGTAACTGTGGTGTGCAATAGCGTATGGACGAACGAAAATTTGGCGGCTAACTCGCATTGTAACAAGGATGGACCAGCCACTGTACAACAGATCACTCAGCAAGTTAATGATAGTGCATAATAACGTATAAGTATCCACACCTTCTAGACCCATCAACTCACTAAGGCGTACAGAATACACCGTCCCACGAAGATACCTTTGCTGACTGCACATTATAGATTAACATGCTTGACAGCTCTACGTAATAGGTATATCTGTGGCAACCATGTGTTCTCGTTTGTTCAATTGCAACATTCCACTAGAGATTTCTTTCTTCAAGAATAGAGTGCAACGTTCAATCGCTATCGAATTGTATCCGAATTGTTGGATGAACGCTCCACACTTCTGAACTGGTTTCGTTGGCCAGCAAGATCACCTAAAATCGAGTACGACTGGGATGCTATTAAAAGACGTGTTCTGTCCCCTAATACTGCCCACAAAATTTTAGTGGATTGTGGAAGATTGTTCATAGCTGGTTGTTCCGCTTGGCTTTCAAGGCTTCAAATGTTTTGTAGAGACGACGATGAGAAGAATTGTCGCAGTCATTTGGACGGAACATATTGCTACAAGATAAGACATTTAGCCCTAATTCATTTGCTCATCAGTGTAAGATTAAAGCAAAAAATATGATACATATATACACTCATATTTTATATTTTTTGAATTGAATATGAGGAAAGAAGTGTATACACCGTAAGCGAAGTCAATAGCATACTAGATACGAATACGACCTCAACAGGCATTTTTTTTTCTTCTCCTTCCTCTTAGTCTTACTGAAAACGGTTGGTATTTGTCATATCTTAGAATCCCACTAAGGTACCGCTACTGGAGCATGCAATATACGGAAATTGATCAAATACGACGCTTGGAAATTTCGAAGAATCAATATTTACCACAACAACAAAGAATGCAGATTGTTTCGACTCTAAAGACATTCCCAGTCGACAATGGAATCAATAAGCAATAAATCACTTACAAGCTATCACTAGCTTCAAAATTTTTACTTAGACTGACTCAATATACAGCAGTAATCTGTAAATGTAAAAAAGGTACCATTAAATTAGCAAATTATGACTATTTATAGGAGAAAGAATATGGCCATTGTAACATTTGTTTTAGCTCCAGTTATAATGAATTGCTATATATGGTATACATCAGAGATGGCCAACCCGCGGCCCGCGGGCAGCTTGTGGCCCGCGGTAGGTCGTTTTGTGGCCCGCGGAGCTGGATCATTAATTCATTTTATACGTAAGCTTTGACTTTCAATGGTGTTATCTACACGAAGTTAAGCAGATATTCAACCAAGATCATCGCTCGATTGATCTTGCAGGGATGGAAAGTGCGGGTGTACAACCGAGCATTATCACGGCTAAAGTTCCTATAACTTTCAGCGTTAGTGGTTCGCCTGACTGATTCTTGGTGCGCTTGTGTTGGTTATTGATCTCCTAGCAGTTAATGTTTCCACCCATCGATGGAAGTACACTCTTTGCTTTGATTGTTGTATTTGATTCCAAATGCATTGTCTAAATTCCATTAATCTGTTGCACTGACGTATTTGTGGCGTTTTGTCGTGTGTATGTAAGTATTACTGTTAAAAATACGTGATATTTGTGTTGTTGCATCTTTACCGAATATATTCCCGGTATTATTATTTTTAAGCGTTGCGACTGTAGCAAAATACAAGCACGTGACTTTTATTCATTTCTCTTTATAGTTCAATTAAATAATGGCTTCAACTAGCAAAGATGTTGGATTAAAGAAGCGAAAAGCTGCAGATGAACTGAGAAGTTTTCAGGATAAGTGGACAATTAACTATTTTTTTGTAGAATTTAAAGCTAGCCCATATCCTTGATATGCAAAGAATCTGTTTCTGTATTGAAAGACTACAACATGAAACGGCATTATAAAACTAAACATGCAAATAAGTTTGATGAGTACCAAGGACAATTTCAATTAGACCAGGTAAATGACTTAAAAAAGAAAACTTTCTGCACAGCAACAGATATTCACTAGCACTGCTGCAGAGACAACATGCCACGTAAAAGCGAGGTATGCAGTAGCTTCAATATTAGCCAAGAAATCGAAGCCGTATTCAGAAGGTGAAATGGTGAAGGAATGTTTGGAGAGCATCGTTGAAATTATGTGTCCAGAAAAGAAAAAGGAATTTTCAAAAATAGGCCTTTCTCGTCAAACTATTACCAGGCGTGTGGAAGACATTGGGAAACATATTGAAGATTATTTGAAAAGCAGAGCGCCTGATTTGGTATATTATTCTCTAGAATTGGATGAAAGCACAGATCTAACAGATACTTCGCAAGTAGCGATTTTCTTAAGAGGTGTTGATATCCATTTAAACAAAACAGAAGAATTAGCGGCTCTATATCCACTTAAGAACACTACAACTGCACGCGATTTGTTAGAGTCGGTTACAGCAACGTTAAATCGTTTTTCGTTAAAACTTCACAACTTATCTGGCGTGACGACGGATGGAGCTCCTACAATGGTTGGAAAACATGAAGGTTTAGTAAAACTGATTGAAAATGAAGCCTGCAAACTTGATAATACCTCATTATTAAATTTTCATTACATTGTTCATCAAGAGAATTTATGTGCCAAGTCTTTAAAAATGGATCATGCCATGAGCGTGGTTATCAAAATAGTGAACTTCATTAGATCGAAGGGGTTGAACCACCGTCAGATCCAAGGATTCCTCAAACATCTGGATTCTGACTATAATGATCTTACATTTTATACTGAAGTAAGATGGTTATCCCGTGCAAAAATGTTAAAAAGAATGTTTGATTTGAAGGAAGAGATACAATCATTCTATGCAAGCAAGTTGAAAAGTATCCCAGAGTTTGAAGACGTGGCTTGGGTTTGTGACTTCGCGTTGCTAGTCGACGTAACTAACCATTTAAATAACTTGAACATTCGTCTGCAAGGCAAAGACCAATTGGTTAATGATATGTTTGATATTGTTGACGCGTTTCAAATGAAACTTGGGCTTTGGGAACATCAGTTCAAAAATAAAAATTTCACTCATTTTTATACGCTATCATTGGTAGCAGACGTCACACAGACGTTGGCGATTAAGTACAGTTCATTGATATCAAACTTAAAACTTGAGTTTGAAAACCGATTTCAAGATTTCAAAAAACATCTTATTCTTTTATCTGCATTTTCGACGCCATTCTCCGTTGATATAAATTCATTGCCAGGAAATTTGCAAATGGAATATTGTGAATTGCAGTGTGACGCACAACTCAAGGAGAAATTCCACCAGGTTGGTTTGGAAGAATTTTACAGAAAATATGTGGACAAGGAGAAATATCCTTCATTTTATAAACATGCTTTGCGGATTATTTCTCTATTTGGAAACACTTATGTGTGTGAACAGCTTTTCAGCCGGATGAACAGTATCAAGTCACAACACAAAACACGAATCACCGATGTTCATTTGGAGAACTTTATGCGTGTAGCCACAACTTCTCTCGATATCAACATTGATGCCCTTAGTTCTGTAAAACAATGTCGAAAGTCGCATTAAGATAAGTGTATATTTAATACTTCATTAAATATCTAATTTCATTTTAAGTGTTTTTTTCCTTCATGAAAATATTAATATTTTTTCCAAGAAAATTATGCATGCGGTCCGGGAGAGAGTTGTAGTTCTAAAATTTGGCCCGGCTGCTGAAAAGGTTGGCCACCTATGGTATACATAGACTTACGTATTTTAGCACAAGCGATAGTTTGCAGACAGTATATTTTCCGCAGGAAAAATGAATTAGTTTTACATCAAGAATGTAAAAAATGTTAATAATGCTTTAAAAACGCAATTGATTGATATAAAATTTTATCTTAGGCTTGTATAAGTTATAGTGGCTTATTTATTTTTCGATCGTTATCACTTGGGCTCATACTGGTTCTGGATTCATCTCTTACGATTGGCAGCAGCGGTCAGCGCGTATTGACATGTCCCATTTACCTTGGTATCTGTTCTCAATAGTTGAAAAGGGTAGGCGGCCAATTCTAACATTCAGATTCGATTAATATTGTATGTAATTAAATCTCATGGCCAGAGGTGTAATGTGGCAAAGCAGTAACATTCGCTTCTTTTCCGTTGTCACCGAGCGTGGTGGTGTAACGGCTAGCGTTCTGGCCTCGCATTCGGGAGGACGACGGTTCGAATCCCCGTCGGGGCGTCCAGATTTGGGTTTTCCATGGTTTCCCCAAATCATTCCAGGTGAATGCCGGGATGCTTCCTTCAAAAGGCCATGGCCGATATCCTTCCCATTCCTTGCCCCCATCCTTTCCCGTTAAGCAGTTAAAAAAAAATATAATACGCTGTCGGGAAAATCTGCATTGAAATATTCTTTGCGTTTAAGTACTTTCTACGTTAGGGATATTCAAAGGGAGGTATGGCGCAGCGAATATGCTTTCTGCCTCATAAGACAATCGTCACCGGGTCGAGTTCCGCTGCTGGCAATTTTTTTTTTTTTTTTTATTTACTCAAATCTTATACAAATAATTCCCAGCAATCGATTTCAATATTTATGCATCTAATAAATTCTTAAATGCCATTTGTTGTGGAAAAACCGACGGCGTCTCGTTTCGACCCTACCGTCCCCTGGTGCGACAATGAACGTCTGTCTTTCGACTGTAACGGTCGAGAAACGATATTTGTATTTCATACTTGCAGCAGCAAATATTTCTATTTCTGAAATACAATTTTGTTTACGAACAACATAATGTAGTTGGAAAGTTTCACAACAAACTTCATTTAAAAAATTTATATGTACAGGGTGTCCCAGAATTATCTTTACAACTTTAACATTCAATAAATTATGTTTGGAACGAGATATAACAATGCAGTTTTTTGCATGTTACAGAGTATCTCTCAAAGTTTTTTTCTGTTTCATTTCAGGTGCAGTTTGGTGACAAGTAGGTAGTTACATCACATTTATGAAAATGTACACCCCACAGGGAAAAGCTCAGTGTGTTTTCTGGTTTATAGAGACAAGGGTTACCTAACAGGCACGACATTCAAATTTGGGGTTCTGAACCTCCGCATGCATTTAGAGAGAGAGAGAGAGAGAGAGAGAGAGAGCGACAGCCCAATGGTTAATGTGTGGTGCGGTGTTATGCACAACCAAATCATTGGCCACTTCTTCTTTGCTGAGAAGACAATCAAAGGCCCAGTTTACTTGGATAAGCTAACAAAATTTGTTGTTCCCCAACTGGAAGTCCTTCAACCAACAGTCATCTTCCAACACCTCCGCATTGGGCTCATGATGTCCGTAATTTTCTAGATAAACAATTTCCTGGTCGGGGTCCAATTGATTGGCCGCCTCGTTCACCTGACATAACCCCCTTGGATTTCTTTCTTTGGGGATATGTAAAAGTCATCGTGTATCAAACCCCGGTTAGAAATTTGGCAGATGTCAGGCAGAGGATTTCTGCAGCTATTACGACAATTGATCAAGGGATGCTACAAAGAAGTGTTCTAGAGACAGAAACAAAACTTTGAGAGATACTCTTCAAAATGCAAAAAAAATGCATTGTGATATCTCGTTCCAAACATAAAGTTGTAAAGATAATTCTGGGACACCCTGTATAATTGTTGAAACTGATCGCCGGGAATTATCGTATACACATCTTAATAAATAAAAAAAACGTTTCCAGCAGCATGACTCGATCCTCCAACTGCGGGATTATGAAGCAAAGAGTTCGCTCGCTGCGGCCCTTTAAATCTCCGTAACGTAGAAAGTATTTGAACGCAACGGAATATTTCAATACCGATTTTCTCGACAACGGAGAAGAAGCGCATGTTACAGTTTTGCCAAATTACACCTCTGGCAATGAGCTTTTGTTAGACACAATATGAATCGAATATGAATTGTACAGTTGACGGCTTCTCCACGTGGTTTGTCATAACGTTAAACCATGTTCATCACTTACAGCTAAACATCTGTGAAGGAAGAAATCGAGAGTGAAGAAAGTAAATCTTCAAAGAAATGTTGCAACCTAACTGATAATATTTTTTTAGGAGGTCATTTATACAAATAAAAAAAATAACTAAAACGTCATTAACAATCTTTTCAAAAAACTACCAAGAAGCTTTCCAGTTTATGTTGAGTATCATCTTTAATTTTGGAGGGGACCAAGAAATCTCCATGCTTGATCCTCACATATGCTTTGTGGCTACTTGATACGATGTCTACGAAACTGCAAGTGGTGTTGATAACATTCTTTACCAGGAGAAGCGATATTAGTAGAAAGAATGTGATTTGTTACATTTGTCGTGAAATGTAGCTTCAGTATTGTAAGGAAACAAGGAGAATGAACCTATAATAGTGGGCAATCTCTCGTTACACACTTAACTGGGATGCAGGATCTTATGAGAACTTGCAACAACAAGTGCTCCGCTCTAGAACCGGACCTGAGTCAGCAGAGACAGATAATCACTGTAGACAGGAAACCCCAGGGTAGTTATGTCGACACTTAAGTAGCTGTGTAACTGTACATGGTCAGTCACGTCCTGTCGGTAAAACGATCATCGCCTTTGATTCTTCCACATCTGCATCTACATATATACTCTGCAATTCACAAAATTGTGGTTGACAGAGGGTGCTCAGCACCAAAGCTAATCTCTTTGTTGTGCGTTCCAATCCCGAATGGTAAGAGGGAAAAAAGAATTCATATAAGAATCAGTGCAGCACCTTAGTGCTCTAATCTTATCGTTCCTAGTTTCAGTAGACTTATTTAAGATTCCAGTATAATTTGTAGGTTTAGCGGCTGAGAGTTTTTCGAAAATTTTTTTACATAAAGTAGCACAATCAATAATCTAGTGTAAAGAGTTAACAAATTTGACGTATGGTTGTCCTCTTGCGTTCATCTGTAGCTTCAAATCCTTACATTACATTTAATTTACGTGTAATATTCCCCCCCGTAGTACTCATAGATTGTTTTCGTTCGTCGGAACCTGCGATAGTAGAATCGTTTCGTACGTTTACTTTGATCTCCATATTGAAGTGCTACCCTCAGAAACTCTAAACAACAGCGGATACTTCAACCTTCTCTTTATAACGAAAGCCTAACAGGAGCTGAAATCTATTCACCTTGGTTCACGACCTAAAGGTCACGCATAATTACCTTTCCATTCATCATTTCTGCCGCCAGCAATCAGCTAATTTATCTGTGTCTATTGTAATCGCACTTGTGAAAGCATTGTTTGGATCATTTCAGTCACGAGCTGTTTAGGGAACAATAAATGAAGTTTTTCAGCTAAGGCCTTACAACATGACACCAAGTCGTTTCAAAACAGTCTTCCATCATAGGTAGCTTAACATCACGGTCCCGACTTCATTTGAAGTGAGAAGGTAATTCCATGTTAACGTGCGTAACTGTAAGGAATTTATCGAATTTATAAGAATCTATACAGAAACAAGAGAAGTGGCCTCGAAAGAAAAGATACAGTGCGTTGTGACGCAAATATAAATATGCTGGTCCCTGTATCTTGAAGTAACAGGTTTAAAAGATTTCCGGTTCATTTTCAGACATTAACGGTGACCATTTTCTGCTGATGGCCCTTTTATGTACGGTTAAATGTATTTTGAAACAGTAAAAATGTTCAAGAAAGTTAAACAGTCGCAAAGGCCAAATGATATTTCAGTTCATCATTTTGTTTTTTTGTTTTTTTTTTCAAAACGAAAGATTCTGACTACTCCTGAACCAGATAGATACGGAAATGTATTCTGAAAATCGGACGAATAATTCTGAAAATTTTTAGTTTTCAGCTGTCAAGAAAATAAAAGAGCAAAGCGACACATTCGCTTTCAACTAATGTATTGTTTATTAATTTTTAAATCATTTCATGTTTTCTGAAATGTTTATGGTATATCATCTATAACTTCAAATTAGAAATTAGAAAATATTCGGTCTTTTTTGTCATTTTTATGTTGGGTAAACGCTTTTCATCAGTAACATTATAATCATATTCATGGATAATTATTTTTGCGTTAGTTTCAATAATGAACATTAAAAAGCTGAAAATAGTTTTCTTCACTACTGTTACACCTTGCATATTTAAACAGCCCAAAGAAAAGATTACATTTTTATCTAGATTTGTGTGTAACTATAAATTTTTCTGTATGAGAAACGATCATTTCACGCTTACCTACTGTACTAAAACTTTACTCAGTTTCTAGATAATTTTATTAGTATAGAAGAAGTGATTACTCTTCATCCTAGAATTTCTCGAAAGGAAAGGGAGATATCATTCTATCAAGTAATTACTAATACAGATAAATAGGATAATTCTACGTAATCCTTCATATTCTGACTGCCTTGGGAACGATCTAAAATCTATCATCAACTTAGATGACTAAATGATATATTGCATCCGATTTTTTGTGGCGTCATACATTCGCTCAGGTGCGATCAGTGCATTATGTTGTAACAAATAAATCGAAGTGCGAAAGAGGAAGCAGTCAAAGGCGTCGATGTTCCCAGCGATCTCGCACGGCTCGCTTCCTTTCGCCCGTGTCCTTGCCCTGGGACTGACCTGAGGTTCACCTGGGACACTCCTTACATCACTGTTTGAGGCCTCGGCTTGAATCAATACAGGGGCGGAGGGCAGTGGGGCTTCACATCCGCTTCAATCCCACATGTCATCCTAACCGGTGAAAGTGCACCAAAAGTGTCGAAAATATCGACCACAGATTTGCATCACTGTTTTCATGGTTCAGTGAAGTCTTCACGGGTGAACAGCCGGATTGTGTACGCACATGAAGACTTCATTAAAATGATACGCCGCGAAAGTTTCCGCTCCTGCAACATGGTTCAAGTCTGCAACTGTGTGAGCACCTAGCAATTGAATCATCTCCTTATGTACGAAACGTTTCGCAAAATACTGTTCTAACTTCAACAGATGATTCACGAAAGCTAAATAATTGTAGGGATGTAATAAGTGCAAGATAAGAAGAATGTCCAACATCTACCGTGTATTCGAGGATGTTTATAAAGAACCAGTAAGTCTGGCGTATAATAACAAATTCATTTTTATCGTGATGTTACAAATGAGCAATCTTGCAATGGCACTGGAAGAAACATACTGACAAAATTAGAATAAGAAGCACTAACTGACATATAACATATGTGAGATAAGAATTAATAAAACAGTTCACAGCGCAGTTAAAACTTACTCACTTGGCAAGGAACAAACGTCATCGTTTCTAATTATGATAACATCGAGTTGGCCATTCTGATTCTGACTTTCATGTTGTTTTTATCAACCAACTAGGTAATCATCATTGCCGCTTCAAAATTCAATGTTAGATAAACAGAACAATGCAAGAAATATTGTTAAGCATAATTTTAAAAGAAAGCGGCAAGTGCTTAGTATTGTGGTGGGTGCCTTAGTGGGCAAACTACGTTACAATTATCTATCATACCTTTATGATTAATAATTGTGGATTTTTAATTTTAATTTTTATGAAGGAGTGAAAATTTATTAATTTTGCAAGAATCTCGACGTTAGTTGGAATTTAGGAAAAATTGTCACAATATGACATTTATTTTCTTATCACTGGCGATTACAAATCTGAGCGAATTTACCGTTAACATTATCACAAATTGGCAAAATCATAAAAGCAACGCTCAGAGGTACAATTAGCCGTCATGAGCAAGCAAACAATTGTATATTTACTTTTAAATATATCTCAGAATCAAAATGCAAGAAATAATGACAACTGGAAACAATGAAAAATACAAGTTATGACGACCTCAGACAAAGGCATCATAATACTGTGACTTTACAGTTGAAAAGACAATCATGGGCGCCACGATTGAACAATATATCATTCGAAAATAACTAGTTCTGGAAAATTATGACGCTAGCTCAGTGGTTTTTACAATTACAAAGTGAGAACATGGATCTATCCTCTCAAACTCGTTTAAGGGTTCTGTTTCACGGAATGCACATTCAGATGGTTTGGTCGTAATAAGTTACCATTGTAGTTCTGCGTCTGATGTCTGCGGTGAGTGGAGCGGACCCACGGTATGTGAGATTGTCTCACAAGTCGGCTACAGGTATCTCTGGTCTGACAATGCGCGTGATCGCATTACCGGCTGTGTTGCCGTGATAAGCTTGCTCCATCAAGCCGGCAGCAGCAGTTGGCGAAAGAAGTCAACTTTCCAAGTCAACCTCAGACTAGACTCGCATAGCTTGGATTCGAAGATCGAATTGAAGCTCATCGCTCTTCTCTCTCGCGAGGTAACTTCTTGCTCCGCCCCTTGTAGTCTCGAAGCTCACATATAACAGAAATTCCCAGGATTATAAGTTATACGCTCATTTGGATTGGATCTTCAGGTCGGCATCTAATATCACGTGACATCCCCGATATGTGATTTGGCCAGCGTATGTAACAGAGGTCGGACATATTCGGCTAAGTTCGCCGGGGTGAGAGCACATTCGGGTGTCGGCGGCAGGCATTTCCCGCCAGGTGAGTGACCCATCCCCAGGGAGCAGAGTGTGTGGTCCGGCAAACCCCAAATCCGCGACGTCCTGTCGCCATGGCTCGGGAAGACCAAGATTAGCTTCAAGCCTACATAGCTCAATAATTTTTCAATATTCGCTTTACCAAGATACACTGTATGTTCACCATTTCATTACAGTCCTCACTTGGAATCTTGCGTACTTTATAAAATTACAACAAAAATCTATTTAGGTGGTCGCCCAAGATTTATGTAAATTACTCTAACATTATGACATATATATTAAAAATGCACCTTGTAACGTGGCGACAGCGCGTCATGTAACAAGCTGGAGTCATCGTAATTAAGTTTAACTACTGAATTACTGAAACAATCATCTGACACATCGGTTAAAGTGATATTAATAAACAAAGATTTCAAATGTTCTACAAGCATCAAACCAAAAAGATATGGAAAACAGGAAAAATAATTCATTATGTGATAAGTTCACGAGTACTAAGCTACTATCAAACATACGAAACTGCAGTTCTCCTCTACCCCATTGTCATCAAACTTAGAACTGTCGTTCAAGGCTGATTTCCGTGTTTTGCCGCAAATTTGTCCCTACATTTGTCAGACGCAGTATCGGCAGGGTTACTGAAAAAGGTTGAAACAGGAAAATTAGTGTGAAAAATCTTAATGATTTAACAGCTTATATTTGCATCCATTTATATGATAATCTAATTTAATATATTCCTTTAAATTCATGTCACTGTGTGACCAAACCAATTTCTTTTGTCAATCAGAGCCGAGAAGATAAAGCATGGAGTATCGAAAACATGTAGATTAATTTTGAGTTGAAATGAAAAATTTTGAACCATTACTGTACTTTATAATTCACCTTTATTATTGAACTCATCACAAAATTTCCGACGTAGCACACAAAATAATTTTTTCTTTTAAAAAAAATCTTTGAGACATAAATGTCTTCATGAAGACTGCAAGCCACGGAAATTGGTTATGCAGTAAAAGTTTATAATTCAAAAGGAATTTTTCCAGTGTAATACAATATGCAACGAATACTGATATCTTTGTACATGGCACAAATTATTATGAATGACTGTTAGCAAAACAAAACTGCAACGTAGTTCGCAAATTGATAGATAATAACAGTAAGGTAGCAGAAAAAGAATGATACTGGTTGTGAAATATTCGTTTATTACCAACATGTGGCAAAAAGTTATAAAAGATTTTTTTTAAAGTGAAGATTACATTGCATGCGGTAACTAGGTGAAAACGTGGTTTTGTGTTATACAGAATGAATGTAAATACAGTGGGATGGATAATAATGTATAATCATTTATGAACACTCCAGAAAAATAGGTTTGAATACCTGAATTACTGGTTAACATAAAACTGAATAGTACTCCCTGAAAATGAAAACACAAAAGATGCTAACTTATATCTCGTTTCACAATGGTTTAACTGCTGGTAGCTTGAGCTCAAGATGCACTAGCCGTCCTTCACGTTCCAAGGCGTACTTATTCTTTTGCCTGACCTCAAGCGTTCTCATTTTTGCTGCTGGAGCAGGGATCTTAATTTTGCGGTAGCTTATCAGTGGATTTACTGAGGCCATTGTTGTACGTGCTTGAAATTCAACATCGAGTGAAATCGTTGCATTGCATCTGAGGGTAAAGTAGATAACCAAACAGAGTTTACCTTCTACACGAAAACAAAGTGTTCGTCACTTTTATTTATTTATATTTGGGTTTTATGACTCGTCGGCGTCAAGGTCATTAGGGCAGGGTAAGGACTGAGAGCAAGGAACGGGTAGAAACTAGGCCAACACCTTATGGTGAAATCACCCTGGTATTCGCCTTGAGTGATTTCGGATTTCATGTAAAACCCAAATCTGGATGTGCGGACGGGGATTGAAACCCTCATCTTCCCGAATATGAGGCCTGAAAGTTACTACACACAGACGCATAAAGTTGATGCTATTTGCAACTTTTTTTTTTCTTTATGAGTAAAATACTTCTTAAAGTATTTGAATTGATCCAAAAAATAAAGGATAGGGATCAAATAAATGTTATAGGTTATTTATTTATTTCTTTAGATCAGGGGTGGCCAATCCAATTGATCTAGCTTACCACTTTGGAAATGCAGCATAACTCCGCGTGCCTCATGTAAAATTATATCACCTCATATTAGATTTAGATAAAGTTACTTAAGAGTGAAACATAAAACCCGTTATATTTCATGTTCAAAGATGCGCGCGCATCATGATTTCACAGAATATAAATTAATTATCCTGCGAACTCATAAAACAGGCAATATCTGTTATACAGGGCGTTCGCCGGAAAACGCTACCCTCCCAGTCTGTTGCCGTCGGCAACTTGCTCGGTCAGTGGTGCCAGCAGCTCCCGCCACACGGCACCGTGAATCACCGCACTGTTTAGCACCTCCGCTGCCCCAACAGTGCAGTGACGCAGTATAATGAGACCCTTACATTGTTAAGAACGGTTTCTTTGCATTGTAGCTAGTTTGTGACTTCAGTCTCTTATTAATCAGTGTTGTGAATAAACGTTTCTTTGCGGTTTGGCTGGTTTGGGGCTTCATACTCTTACTAATCTGTACCGTGTTTGAGTGTGAGTAAAATTATGGTACGTTACAGTTTGCAACAAAGAATATTTCTCTACGATACATATGTGAAGAAGAAGTCGTTTAAAAAGTGTTGCAGTAAATTTCCTCACGAATTCCCTGGCGCTTTCCTGCCAGCTAAATCAACAATTCTGCGTCTGGTTAAAAAAGTAAGAGAAACGGGTTCATTTTTTAACAAAAAGAGACTGTCGGTCAACCGTATTCTCACAGAGGAGAAAATTGACGATATTGCTTTTCGACTAGAACAGTCACCCAAAAAATCATTAAGTCAGTTAGGGCAGCGTGTGTCTCGAAATATGTTCAGAAGATGTGAAATGTGCATTACACAAGAGGATCAACACTTCCAGCATCTTTTATAAGGTAAGCTAACGAATTACGTCACATTTAAATGCTTAGCACATACAAGTTTATGAAATAGTCCGCGGCCGACGGTCGAACAATGCCGGAAGCTGACCGCTCGCTCGCCGGGAGCAGTTTCTTCCTTGTAGCGCTAACAGTGGGTTGCGTTTCCCGGCGAACGCCCTGTATATTCCCTAGAATATTATTTTAAAATCAAAATTAATTTTTTCTCTTAATTTTGACAGTTAAGTTTTGAATATATTGATGCACAAATAATGTATTTTTTTAATACATTGTTTTTCCCTACTTTGGCCATTATAAAATAAATATATTTCGTAAAAGTGTGGTGTATCTCAGGGGCCGGAAATATGTTCAAGGCGGGCCGCATGCGGCCAGCGGTCCGCGGGTTGGCCACCCCTGCTTTAGATTAACAGTGAGTGCCCATACATAATTGACATGCTATCCAGAAATTCTAAAATCAGTTTTTACTCTAATTAATGTTCTAGAAATGTATTCGGTGCATTTTATTTGGAGTAAGCTCCTTGTTTGGTTGATTCAGTGACATAGGAACAATATCTTCTGTGACCTCATGTTGGTACAGAAGACACCACTTAGTATTATTTGGGAGTAACAGTACAAAGGAACACGAAATGGGACTTACATATGAATTGTTTAGCAGACAGAGCTAATTATAGGCTGCGATTCCTAAGTCGAATCTTGAAAAATTGTATTGAACAAACAAAGGAGATAGCGTACAACTCTCTTGTGCGTCCACATTTGGACTACTGTTGTGCCTAGTGTTGCAAACAGAAAAAAAAATTTTGTTTTTTTTTCAGCTTTGTGAAAAAAAACATGAAAAAAAACCTAGCACCCGTGTTTTTTTTCTAATTTTTTTTTTCAGAAAACAATATATTTTGATAAATTATAGTTTTATGTAAGGAACTTCCATTTACAAGTGTGTTTTAAGTCTTACTGAATCATATAATGTCTCACATAATGATTCATAAGTGTATCTATATAGGTTCATCCTCTATGTCAGTACCACATTCACTAGTATCAGCACTACCAACACTTGTTCGATCGGTGTCGGAATTTTCTGTCTCTTCTTCTGTCTCCTCTAGATTCATAACTTCAGAAATATTTAAATTTTCTTTTACTGGTTGTTCTTGTATTGTACGCAAAAGATTTTGAGATTGCAATTTTAAATTGTGAGCAAAGTACACACTGTGCATAAAGACTGCGCCGATAGTTCTATATTACGGTCTTTTAAGTTTGAATTAAAATCTGTTATCATACAAAATAGGAGCTTTACTTCTTTTAAATCGTTTGTTTACACCAACGGTTGCAAGGAAACGATTCATAATTAGGGACCGTGCACAAACTACGTGGCTCGGTCCAGAGGGAGGAGGGGTTAGCTGGAAGGCAACACTGGGCTACGTGGGAGGGGGGAGGGGGGGTTCCTAGCCAGGCCACGTAACTTTCCTTTCGTAACATTTTTCACAGTTAAAATGAGGAACTGAACTCACAACAGCATGTGAGTATTTATTTCCATCAGTTAATTATATCCGTATGTAATTTACAATAGTCTGACAAGAGAATACAGTACAAAATGTCTTCTGGAATGAAAACGGAAGAAAGCTACGTGATACGTGAGCGGGGGGGGGGGGGGGGGGGGTGATAGGCAAAAGCCACGTAGGGCTACGTGGGGGAGGAGAGGGGGTTCACAGAAGGCCAAAATGGAGCTATGTGGTTTATGCATGCTCCCTTACTGACAATTTAATGAGTCAGTACCACTATACTCTGAGAGTTAACAAGTATACGAATATAAGGAAAGCCCAATAAGTAATAAAAAGAGGCAAAAAACCGTGGATAAATTTTAAATTCCTAATTTTTTAAAAAGATCTGTAGGTAATTTTGTAGGGCTGGCAGCACTATTTCAAATAGCAAGTATCAATCCAAACAATGTGGAATGGGGATTCCTTCTTGCGCAACCTAGTCTCTTCGGGAAATCCCCGTTCATAAAGAAAATTTAAGTCAATTTTGCCAGTATTTTCGTAATTTTTTTTTCCTACTGAACCAGAAAAATATAGTAGATTTTAAACTAAGATAAGTACTTAGAATAAACTCTAAAACAGTCATTTTAAACGATAACTGCCTTACAAATTTGAGATTTAGTAGTTGTGAAAAAAAACGTGTTCCAGAAAAAAAACATGTATTTTTTTCAAAGTTTTTTTCATGTTTTTTTTTCAAGCCAGAAAAAAAACCGTTTTTTTACAACACTAGTTGTGCCATCTGGGATCCGTTTCGTAAGGGGTTGATCCGCGCGATTTGTGACTTCTTGCTACAGTCTTTATGAAAGCGTCACAGAACTGATTAGTAGACTAGGCTGGGGGTCTCTGGTAGATAGACGACGCACGTTTTGTTTAAACTTGTTGGTAAACATGCATACTCCCACTTTCACTTTTGAGTGTACTGAAATACTTCGTCCACCAACCTATTTGAGTCGGAATGATAGGAAAGATAAAATTAGAGAAATAAGGTGCTGCACTGATTCTTATATGAATTCTTTTTTCCCTCTTACCATTAGGGATTGGAATGCACAACAAAGAGATTAGCTTTGGTGCTGAGCACCCTCTGCCACCCACAATTTTGTTAATTGCAGAGTATATATGTAGATATAGATGTATGCAACGAGATTTAACGTTTCTAACTGTTGTATGTGTTGGTCTAGAGATACAGTATAATGTTACTTAGGGGTTAAGAGTATGTTTGTTGATGGCATTGAGGTCCGCGGGATTGAAATTACGAGCGTTGAAATACGAAGTGTTCCTCTGAATGGCTTCTGCACTTGAACGTAGGCGGTGTGGTAGGCCTAAAGTTCCGACCTGTAGCCATTAATGAAGTAATTCCCATATTCATGTCTAAACAAACTTAAACACTAAAACATGTAGTTTTCATCATGATTAAGAAAAATCATTTTAAGAACATCTAACGTTGCCTGATAAATTATTTTTCTACTTCATTTTCACGGTTATGTTGTCTGGCGCGTTCAGGAACCCTCGGATCACATGTCAAAGTCTTTATATGCATCTTCTACATCTTGGCTTATACTTTATATCTAGGTTCCCAGGCCGTTCGATATTCATTCTTAGCATATTTTCGTTCCATTTATTTTTATATTTCGTCGTTGACTGCGATACTGGAAAATTTGTGTTTTTGGCCAACTTTGCTACATTCTATAACAGTTTTCTGGTAATTTATTTCTGTGTCTGGTATTCGGTGACTATCGTTTAATTTAATCGTTCATTTTGGACATTATAGGTTTTTGTTTATCCGGCCGGGCGCACCGCCCGTGTAATCACGCCCATACGTTAGTTCATTCAGAACGGTACCTCTAGAAACATTTACAATATTTACTCTGGAAATTCTAGAAGAAAGTGCATACTGGACTCTCTACGTGCAGTTAGTTTTGTAGTCGCAGTTTGATAGTGAAGAGGTCAATTCCCTACTCGCTGATTAAGAATCGAGCAGTGAAGATCAAGGAGTTGAGAACGGAAGTTGGGCTGTAATGCTAGCAGAATTTTCAGTGATATTAAAATATTTGCAAGTTAGGTTGTTGGACTGTGGCCAGACAAGGGAGGGAGAGTTCAACTGGCTTAACATGGCATTCCACAAGCATTCCACTGGGTCCCCGGTTGGTGCTTCAAATAATTTACTGTATGGGCACGAGTTTTTCTCCTGGCGAATCAGTTAACGTGCAACAATTATGTCAATTTCTGACGATGGTAAAACTAAAATAAAATAAAACTAGATATCCAGTGCAAAAAATTTCGTAAATAAAATACTATGAATAGTGAGGTTGGTGGTTTGTCATAGGATGAAACAAAAACTCATTTGTGGCAGTTGTCTATTGTAATAAGTACGCAAAAACATACCGATACTTATACTTACAACATAGTTAAATCATGTTGCGAAAAAAAATTAGGTAAAACGTTTGGGCGTGAATAACATTTGTATGACAAACTGTCACTGACCTTAGTGGAATACAACTCACAGGAACAAAATACAAACATAAGATCCAAATCTCTGTGATATGTATTGCTGTGATCATAACCAGTAAAAAAATTTCTCCAATAAAATGTTACATACGAATTGTACAGAAATGTTTCTGCAATACGAAAATGTATATCTTTCTGGTATATGGTATCGATAACGGCCTCAGTCCTTGTCGAAACAGTGTACCAGTTTATTAATATCTCTGCGATATGTGCTACTGCTATCTAGCAGCTTGGTTCTGAATTGTCTCATACGCTCGACCTTCATAGTTATCTCTTTTGCCCTTTAATAGTCAAATTTCGTACAATTTCTATCCTAATATATTATGTTACCTTTCTGGATACCTTAATATTTAAAATGATAACTCACTTCTCGATTTCGATTCGGCTTCAGGGGAGAGAAATAACTTGTGACAAAAAAATACATTATAGAAATAATTACACTGAAAAATTTCTTTCTTAAAATATGATGTGATCAAAGTAGAGACCTTAGTCTTTTAAATCATACCTCCTTTATCGATTTTAGTTAGGCAACAAGGGAGATAAATGTGAAAAAAAATACATTTTAGAAGTAGTTGTATTTTTGACCTTTAATGGTCCAATTCTGAAATATTCCTTTGTTAAAATATGATGTGACCAAAGCGGATACCTTAATATTTAAAATAATACTTCATTTATTGATTTCGGTTAGGTATGAAGAGTGACAATGGCTTGTGACAATAAAAAGCACCGTTTACAAATAATATACCATATATGATTTTAAGCTGGTAGTTTTGCCATTTATATAAATTGTTACACAGTGTACCTTCATTAAAATTGAGAATAACACAACAGATATCGTAATACTGCTACAGTGAAGAAACTGACTTCTTCTCCACTACCAAGTTCTCAACACACTGATAGGAAACAATTCTCCAGACCTTTGACTTGCAGTTTGTGGCTATATGTAAATGCGCTGAGGTAGTAGGCTGGATGTAGAAGCAGGGTGGTCAGTACCTTACCTCCGTGTGTCTAATAATTGATGTGTATACAGGTGACTGTTATTAAGTGTAATGTGTTGTGAATATGACAATAAAGGAAGGAAGGGGATAAAAACTGGTGATAATCAGTTCATGTATTACATTCCAAAGAAAGCAATGTGGCCGCCAACTTCTTCGTTCCCATTAACAGTCTATGCCCTGGAGAGATTTGGGATTTAATTCAGGACTATTGGTACACAATCTGTTGACTGGGAATAATACACCACCACCTTTCTTATCATGATCAACACCAGGGCTTGAAACATTTAACCCGGTGGAAAATTCCGGACATAATCATGGTACCGCAACGATTTCATCTAAAGGGGCGAGCTGGCTAAGTGACGATAAAAACAAAAACAAAAAAAAAAAAAAAACAAAAAATAGGTGTAATGTGTTGGTCTGATATCTGTATCTTGTTTCGATCGCCTTGAAGGATGGGTTATGGATCATCTGGTGATTATAAAATCTTTCGTTTATTGTGTGTAGATATCCTTTCACCACACACAAATTGTATTGGAGATACTCTGACACGATCAATTACAAAATGGAGACACGTAGGCAGAACCAATCAATGTATTGGTAAAGATGATTGCTACGACCCGTTCTGTGGGCGTAAAGGCCACTGTAATTGTAATGTATTAAGCCATGACTCCTTTGTGAAAGCATTAAAGACGTCAGCGCGGCCGAGAGTTAAGAATTAATCAACATATCATTACACCATGTGGGGTTTTAGGCTATAAAAGCTCTTCACAATGAAACAATATACGAGTCAAATGACCATTACTCTTCAGACCGCCACGTTCTACGAACAATGGTGAATGGAATGCAGCCTTATATCTGACGTTCAGAAAAAAAAAGATAATCTTTAATGTTTACCGTTCGTTCGTATTACAATAAGACGCGATTTTTTTCTGTTCGCGTTATGTCAAAACATGCGGCAGTTGACTCTCCTTACCTGTTAGTAAGGAAAAACCTGCAGCTTGAATAGAGCGATCTGAAAAATAGCTATCATACTGAGCAATATCATTTGTTTAAATTACAGTTAACAGTTGTTTATTTGCGTAAATTAGCATTGAAAACTCAGTACCTAATCTAGTTAAACTAAATCTGTATGTCGTATTATATATAAGTTTCAGCATGAGGCCGAAGGGTTTGTGAAAATCTATCTATATATATAAAGATGAATGTATTTATGTTTGTTTGTTTGTTCTTCATACAAATCCACAGTTTTCATTCGATCTCGATGAAACGTTGCACACTTATCCTTTGAAACAAGGAGAAAAATACTGTCTACATTTGGTTGAAAAATTATCTGCATAAATAATACATGGTGTCTCATAATTTCGAAATACTACTGAACGGCGATAAGTAGACGAGATGGATATGGAGGTCTCTCTACTGTTTTTCCGTATAGCGGTCATGTAGCTCAGTGGCTAAAGTGCTGGCTTACTAATGTTTGGGTCGTGGTCTCCTGTTCAAATCTCCGTGGAGGCTAAGATTTTTAAAAATTGTTTTTGATCGTAACCGTCGGTTATTCGGATTGAATGTTAAACTGTAGATATTACAAAGTTAGGGGTGCAATGCGAGGCAAATCATAGGTAATCTTGCAATGCTGTAGGTGTACACTTTTTTACGTTGTAATGATCCCTCAGGGGTTGTTCGCAGTCAGTGTGTGTGTGTGTGTGTGTGTGTGTGTGTGAACCGCAGTATTAATACTATAAATACGGAAGTAAGTCTCTGTCTTTTTGTTACGTTTTGACGACTAAATGGCTATATCGATACTGATGGAATTTGACAAGAAAATCTGTATGAAGGGCACAGGACATTTTTTCCAGTATGATTAACAGTTGTAGTCACGAAATTTTGAGACCTTATCGAATAGTGACAGAAATATGTTGGAAATTGATTCTCTTCAAGAGACAGGTTCGACGGTAGAATGATATAGTGAAAGCTTTCCTGTCATATTATGCCGACTCGGTGTTGTTTGGGACCAATCCTTCGTTACCAACAACTTTCTATATTCAATTCTGGCAAAAAAAATTCTTAATCCACGCGTACGAAGTCGCGGGTACGAGTTAGTTCATTATATTTTAAATGGATTATTACGGAAAGCAACCTCGATGCCGAACGGGTGATGAAAGGTCAGAGATGTGAACCTGGGAGCATTGTACCTCTCCTAGTTTAGGAGTTAGTTAATGTGCGTGGCCAAAATGCAGAGTCAATTTTTTTCTAAAAAATTACAATATTCGACACAAAGACTCGGCCGAAGTAAGACTCAAGGAAGCGATTTGTCTGCCCCACTTAAGGTTTGCTTGTTCGCTAGGAGGGAGTCAGAAATATTGGTATCGAAACACTGTTTGTGGAACAAATCGTCTGGAAAACAAAGCTTTAATCGAAAACATCTTATGGCATTATTTTACGATATACAGCAGTGCTGTAGAGGAAAGTTCAGCACATCACAGCTAGACTGCGAAATGCTGCAACACTGTATATACCACTCCCTGAATTGTTGGTTTCGTTGTGAATTAACAAAAGCAACCTAGCATTTAGAAGGTCCAGATCTAAAAATCAATAAGACAACCCTAGTTTTGAATCCTTACAGTTTGCAAAATTAGTTCGTACAGATTGTTCCTTATTACAGAGCACGGAAAAACATTAAACAAAAAATAAACAAGTGCGTTATTAGTATGATTTGGCATCATTGATTGACAGAACTGTTTTAATAATATTAAATTTAAATACAATCGAATTCTTGCTCTGGTGGAAATTCCCTTTAACACGCAATTCTGGATATAATTAATCTTTAATTTCTTCTAACAACATCCATCTCCAATATATGCTTAACACACTTCCAACTCTGTCTTCAACAGCCTCATATTTTCCAATGCCCCCTATGAATGTTGCTTTATATATGACACTGATTGTGTTCTGTGCTAATTTTGAAAAAGAAATCCAGCTGCCTCGAACTTCTGGATTCGATACACAAAATGTTGGTCACTTAATACTCCATCATATTCAAGCAACAATATGATACCGGTTCCCTCACTTCCTGTTCTGGATGCTAGTAGAGGTTTTGTGGTAAATTTTGCAAGGAATGAAAATATGTATGACAGATAATTCGAAAGCATAATTACTTTGACAAAAAACTAAATATTTTCTTCATGCCCAGATGATGTACCATACGTTATCGTAATGGTTCAAGGATGGACCGATGCATAATACATTCCATCCTTTCACTGATGACCTGCTACATTCTGTTTCAAAAAATAAATGCTCCTCGGTCACGTTCGCTCGTTCTTGGAAACAGCCTTGGAGATTCCCTCTCTGCTAACTTCATACATCAAGTACCGACCTCAAAGATGCGAACCATTAGCTACAGCGAATTAGACAGGCTCGGTTTAGAAAGAGCAACATGTTCTTGCGGTTGCGCTGGAATCTTACAACCCAATTTAGTCTGCTAATTTCATTGGAAACTACATTATTAAGCAATTTATAGATACATTATTTTCTCAGGCATCTGTTTGAAGCTGAAGTTTTAGGGAATATGCATCACATTAAGAATTTTTGGTAAGTCAGCAATGCAGAGGCGTCGGTGACCCGAACATACCGTTAGTGCTGGCTTGACCTCTCCAAAGTAACAACTCTTACTCCATTAGGTAAAAACAAAAGTGACAATCTCATTTTAAGATTAAATTAGCACTGTATAAGTGTATGTCAGTCAATCGTTATTCATATCTCCAGCAGTATTGGTGAATGGTAGGATGTAAGGTGACAAAGTCCCTTACACTTTAATTTTTTGTGAATAAATTTTGTTAAAAATAAATTAAATATTAGTTGTGTTGTGTTGTGAATACAAATGTGTTAAATTGTTATGAAAAAATGATAAAGATAAACGTATATTTAAGTGCCAGAATATCTATGGACAATGATTATCTATGATAATGTATATCTTTGGACAAAAGAGACAAAGAATATAAGACAAGGGTATGGATGAGAATAAAATTATCTGGCAAGTCGACCAGATAGGCCACAGAATAGAAAAATCTTTTCCCTGGAATCACTGATGTCACTACGCATCTCCATCGAGAAATTAAGATCTTCCAATGGCCCTACTCAATGCTTTAACTGCCAAGCCCTAGGACATGTAGCACGCCATTGTAACATGCCCTCGGTATGCGTTAAATGCGCTGGGGCACATTTATCCAATGACTGCACCATGAAGAAGGGGGACAGCACACCAAAATGCGCTAACTGTCAAGGAAGTCATGTTGCCAGCTACAAAGGGTGTCCCGCGTACAAACGTGCCAGAGATCGGCAACGAGGAATCACCTGTGTCCACTCCTCTAGAGAAAACAAGAAGACTGATGACAAGACGACCATGGACACAGCTGTCCAACAATCACCCGCCGCCGACTATCCTAGTCGACAGCGAGAGAACAAGAATAAGCCCTCTCCTGAACAGAACGAAAAGAGACCCCCCCAGAAATCAGGCAAAGGAATGCAAAAAGGAAATAAGAAGAACATGGCTCAACAGTCTGCAAATAAGAAGAGCACGACTCAACAATCGGCTAATCATTCGATGGCCACAACTTATGCCGAAAAGACATCTGGAAATACACCACCAAAAGGGACTAAGCAAACGGCAGCGGAGAAGAAAAACTCTCAAGAAACCTGCCAGAAATGCCAACACTCGCCCACTCCTCAATCAGCAAATAACAGCGACACGATGGACCATCTATTAAACATAGTAGGTAGCCTACTCAACATGTTGACGTCTCTCCTCGCCAAGTTTGACCAGCTCGCCGCGGATATAAAGACCGCAGTTAAGACGGTTCCAGCAGCCGAACAATCAGAGAAATCCCTGACCAATAATGAATAGGACACATATACAAGGTTTATCTCTGTGTGTTTGGAATGCCAATGGCATCCGACAACAACTTGGAGAGTTTAGGCAATTTCTGCGTGATGAGGACGTAGATATTTGCCTTGTCTCAGAAACCCACCTCAAACAAGGCCTTAACGCCACAGTAGCCAACTATTGCTGCTATCGGAATGACAGGCCAACTGCAGGAGGAGGTGTGGCAATATATATAAAGCGTGGTATCCCTCATCATGAAATACTGTCGCCACAAACCAATCAGATAGAAATCAGGGCCATAGAAGTGGAAACTTCCACTGGGCCAGTCACAATAGTATCAGCATATAGACCACCACGGAGACAGCCAATTGCAGAGGACTTTGATCGTATTCTTTCAATCCGAGGCAAACTGATCATCGGGGGTGATCTTAATTCGAAACACCCCGATTGGCACTCGAGAACTACAAACCCAGCAGGACAGCTGCTCCACAGGATTGCAGTCAGACGCAACTTGCTAGTCTGGGGCCCGGTGGAACCAACACACCACCCCTGGAATGGCGGTCGTCCAGATGTCCTGGACATTGTGATCACACGGGGGATTGCGGGCTTCATCTCCGCGCACACAATGAACAGGCTTTCGTCAGATCACTCTCCAGTCCTGATAGATATAGACGTAGGCCCGTGGAGACCAACAACCACCAGCCTAAAGAACTACAGCAAGACCAACTGGGAGAATTTCCGTGAAGAGATCACGGAATCCCTTCACCGCCTGAGGCCCCTAGATGCGACACAAATAGAGACTGCTATCAAACAGGTCTCCAAAACCATCATTAGAGCGGCTAACACAGCAACGCCTCCTGTAACTGAAAGACCCAGGTCTCGCCAACTCCCGCCACACCTACTAGCACAGATAAGACATAAAAACAGGGTGGCTAAGGAATGGCGACTAACTAGGCGCCCTGAAACAAGGCGGTTACTAAATCGACTCCAACGCGAGCTGAAAGCGGCGCTCGAAGAGCATAGAAACCGAGAGTGGTCGTCACGTCTGGCCTCCCTAGACGTTAAAGACGGAAACCTTTGGGTTGAGACCCGACGTTTTACAAAGCGGCGTACCAGATTGCCCCCACTTCATGGCGAAAGAGGCCTTGTGTTTAGCGACTCAGACAAGGCCAATGCTCTGGCGGACCACTTTGAGAAGCAATTCAGACCTTCTCAAGATAATGATGAAGAAGAATCTGCAGACATCCGCCGAAGACTTGCCCGTTTTCTAGCAGCTGAGGACGACGACTACATAATAGAAGAGATCACACCTGATGAAGTTCGAAACATATTGAGTAAATTACACCCCAGGAAGGCTCCAGGAATTGACAATATAAGCAACCAACTACTGAAGAACCTTCCACTACAGGCTATTGAACACCTCACAGAAATCTTTAACATAGTTCTACGCCGCCAGCACTATCCAAGATGCTGGAAGCAGGCTACAGTTGTTGCTGTGCCAAAACCTGGGAAGAATAAGACATTCCCCCAGAACTACCGCCCTATCAGCCTGCTCCCCTCAATGAGTAAGATCTTCGAGAGACTATTGTTAAAGAGACTAGAGGCACACATCAGGACCGAAAACATCATCCCGGAGTTCCAATTTGGGTTCCAAAAAAGACACTCTGCAAGCCAGCAAATTATGAGAATAGTGGAACGTGCCACTACTACCTTCAATTTTCGTGGCTACTGCCCGCTAGTATTGTTAGACGTCGCACGGGCATTCGACTCCGTCTGGCATAGCGGTTTGCTCTACAAACTTTATAACCAGGGTTTCCCCGGCCCTCTTGTAAAGCTGATCAAGAGCTATATATCTGGGAGATCTTTCAAAGTGAGGGTTGGCAATAATCTGTCAAGTCGCCGCCCCATAAGAGCTGGAGTACCGCAAGGTTCGGTCCTAGGTCCGGTACTGTATAATCTATATACCGCGGATATACCAGCCCCAGCCACAGTACGTACTGCCCTATATGCAGACGACACTGCGTTCTTTACCGCGCACAGAAATAAAGCTACTGCAATCAGAAGATTACAAGAAGTCCTCCAGCAGACTGAAGCCTGGGCAAGACGTTGGAGAATAACTTTAAACTCGACAAAGACTCAAGCTATTATGCTGACCAGGCGCCTGGGGAAGCGTGACCGTCGGCAAAACCGCATGCGTAACCTACACCTAAATGGTGAAGACATCGAATGGACAACCACAGCTAAATACCTCGGCGTGATTTTGGACACTCGTCTAACCTGGAAACATCACATTGAGGAGACACGACGAAAAGTTGCAGCTAGGCTACAAGAGTTATACCCAATACTCAACAGGGATAGCTCATTGTCAGCCTGCACCGGCGTCAGTGTATACTGTAGCCTAATACGACCGGTGATTGAATATGCGTGCCCTGTGTGGGGGTATGCATCCAAGGCCCAAATAAACCGTTTGCAAACGATGCAGAACAGATCACTTCGGCGAGCACTACATGTGCCAAACCGATTTCCCACAGCAGACCTGCACGAAGCAGCAGGTGTCCCAATGCTCCAAGAAAGAATTATGGAAATTACCAAATCTTTCTATAGGACATCACGAAAGTCGACTAACCCACTAATAGCAAATCTTGGCCAGTATTTTACTACCTTTGACAAACACAAAAGACCACTGTCAATTCTAACTAATAATTGAGAAAAACAAAGAGCAACCAAAAGGCAAACCACCAGTAAAGTGACTAAATCTGTAAGATTGAAGGAAATGTCTAATGACAACAAACTTCACCACAACTGCTTAACAGAGGAAAAGCAGAAAATGCTCACGGCGGCGGTAAGTAAAAGGAATGTAAGAAGTGTGTTTTGACCCTTGTGAAGATAAATAAAAAAGTGTTTTTCGAGTGTTACTTCAAAGAATTCGTTGTCTAGATATTTATTATTTGTTTGTTTCTGAACTGTGAATGGAAATAATCTGCCGGCTTCTGCAGCTTAGATTACAGCTTGAAGACGGGCAGATTACATTTACCTAAACCTAAATACAGGAAGAGGGGATCTTACAAGTGGCTGACCGTGAAAGGACGCAGAGCTGGAAATTTGGTTCGGTAAGGAAAGAACGATGCAAATCTTCGGATACGTGAAACAAAGGTAGGAGAACATACAGTTAAAAGTGAAAGAAAAGATTCTAGTCGCGTAAATTATTAAAGTAATGAACATTTTGTTTAAAGTTGACGAATTGTTTCAAGAGTCAGTTAATGTAATAAACGTTTTGTTAAAAGTTGACGAATTAAATTTTTGCCTCTGACTGCATTTCGAAAAAAAAAAAAAAAAAAAAAAAAAAAAAAAAAAAAAAAAAAAAAATCCCTAAAATAAACTGTCAGTAAAAGAAATTTGGACAAAGTGTTTGATGCATGCTTATATGCAGGTATGAAATTTTAGTTTTGCCTTAGTAGAAATGTTTTTGTAAAGGTATTATGTGTGTTGATGGTGGTTTGTGTGTCTAATACAGCGTTGCAAAATACTTTGATTTCGTTGCAAATTTTGTTGGGTTGCCAGTCTGTATTTTACTTCGTAATTTTTTTTCAGTGTTTGAAATTGTTTGGGGAGGTCATTATCCGCGTGTGACAATTTTTTGGTATAAAATGGAGAGTAAGGATTTGGTGTTAAATACAGATAGATCAATTAACGGGACGGGAGGCGAAAATTATGAAAATGTTAATATTTCGGGAAACTTGAATAGTAGTTTAGATTCGGGCTACGCATATTCAGAACAAATTATGTGTGATATTAGTGTAGAGAAAGTTCATGAGTCCTCTCCAGCTGGTGTAACTGAAAGGAAATTTTGTCGAGAAGAAAATAATTCTCTGGAAACAATACTGGCAAGAATTTTACAAAGCCAACAAACAACAGAGTCAACGAGAATTGAAACAAGACTTACAACAGAGTCAACGAGAATTAAAACAAGAATTGAAACAAGAACTACAACAGAGCCAACAGAAATTTGAAGATGTGAATGAACAACAGACGAGGAATATACAAGAATTAAAACAAGAAATGAAGCAAGAATTACAACAAAACCGACAGAAATTGGAAAAGTTAAGCCAACAACAGATAGAGAAAACGCAAGAATTGATTTCACAGAATCGACAAAGAATGGAACAAGAATTTCAACAGTGGAGAAAGGAAAAAGATAATATTTGTTTTATACTGAACAATGTGGAGGAGCGCATTATTAATGAAGAGCGGAACCGCGAAGAGTCACTGAAAATGGTAGGTGACGAGCAGAGTAAATTAAAAAATGAATTTTCGGAAAACATTCAAGGAATTAGACAGGAGTTTTGGCAAGTGCAAGGAGAAGTAGTATGTTGTAAAAAGGCAATTGAAAAACAATGGGTGGAGATAAATCAGCGAGTTGATATATGGTACAGAGTACAGTGCCGCCAACAGTGGGGTACAGTCAGGGCCAATAAAACTGCCCGAAGTATGTTTCGTTCCTGGGGGAGAGATGCATCCGCATATATTTGTCGAAGTGTATCGAAATGCGCTACCAAAACATTGGCTTGATGAAGAAAAAATTAGATATATGAAGATGATGATGAAAGGCGAAGCATTGGAATGGGCATGTGGCGTTGTGGAGAATAGTATCGGTTACAAAGAATTTTTGCGAAACTTTTTGAAGAAGTACTGGTCGGAGGAAAAACAAAGGCGCGTGAAACAAGAGTTTCGGAACAGCTGCCCGCACAAAAGACAGTACGGTAGTCTTCGAGAGTATTGTGAAACACTGTTGAAGGGACTGAAATATTTATCAAATCCAATGGAGGAAGATGAAATAATAGAAATTTTGGAGAGAAAAATGCCGCGTTGGGTGCAGGAGAGAATGTTGCTCATGCGGTGGAATAAAATACAAGACTTCTTAGAAGGGGTGAATAAAATTGACAAGTGGGATGACGGGAACGTGAGAGACCAAAATTTTGCAGGACGTGAGGAAAAAGTAAATCTGCTGGATGGAAAAGCACGCTCAGGACAGGCCCACAATGGTCATTGGAGTCAACAAGGATATCGGGACAAGGATGGGAGGAGAGATGTTGCAGATGCAAGACATGTACAAGAATGGAAGGGAAGGATTACGCCGTATAAACAATGGAATGACCGAAATGGAAGAGAAGGAAATGCATTCAACTATGGAAATAAGAGGACCGGAGCAAGTAGAAAGTGGAAGAAAGAGGGATGAAGACTACAATCAGGGAAATTAGGAAGGGCTTGTGAAGTGGTCCGTTCCCAGGCCGGTGAGAGAAGAGGACCGAGAACTTTGAAAAAATCTAGGTGTATGATTATGGAGATGAGTAGGGAAGAAGCAGCGGAGCATAGGACAGCTGTTCTAGAAGAAATTGCAACACAATTCCAAAAGATAGAGAAAGAGGAGAAGAATCAGAGGGCACCAGTAAGGAGTGACAATGATCAGATCAAAGATAATGTGGAAGATAAATTAGAAATGGAGAAAAAACAGTCGCATGATGAAATAGGTAATTGGATAAGTCAAGTAAGGAGAGTCTGTAGGGAAGAATTAAGAATGGAAACGGAAAGAGACGGAAGTGAGGAGAACAGGGAAAAGCAACAGGAAGTTGGTGAAGAACAAGAAGTAATTGTGGAGGACAGGGGTCCATTGAAGTGGTGGAAATGCTTGGAACAAATTGTGGACAATAAACGAGTTAACAATGCCGAGGAGAAAATAGTGGAAGACAATGAGGCGATTGGTTTGGCCAGAATGATGTGCTGGGAGGACAAGGATCAGGAGAGTAATGGAGAAATGATAAGAAATGAAGAACCTGGTATCTCTTTCTGGAGAAATGAGGAAGAAAATTACGATGTGAAAAGAGTAGAGGAGGACGGGGAAACAGACAATATGGAAAACGAAGAGAATTCTGTAGAAGAAGAGGAAGAAAGATGTAACGAACCTTCGACCAAGAAATACGTAATTGATATTGAGAATGAAGAAGAAAAGGAAGTGAAGTGTTTCCTGTGAGGAAGGAAGGATCAGGAAGAAACAAAGATAGTGAAGCAATCAAATTGATGAGGAAGAACAAAGAGCTAAGTTACCGAAAGGTTGAAGAAGAGGAAGCAACAAGAGGAAAAGTAAAGATGAAGGACAAAGGGCTGTCATACCGAGAAGTAGAAGAAGATTTACTAGAAGAAAATGAGAAAGAAGAAGAGAATAAAGAGATACTACAACCTTTGGTGGAGGTTGAAGTGTTTGGGTTGGTGGAAAGGGCATTAGTGGACACAGGAAACGAGGTGACTGCAATTTCCGAGTCATTTTTCAACCAATTAAAGAAGAGGGGCAATATGTTAGAAATGCCCGCAAGTAAGACTCAAATTATAGGTGCCACCGGAAAGCTGAGCAAAATGATTCGTCAGCATGTGTACGTGACTATGACGATTGGAAAAATGACGGTGGATCATGACATGCTAGTAATACCTGGACTTAGGATCAACTGGATATTAGGAATGGATTGGCTAGGGAAATATAAAGCAATAATTGACTGCAGTGCAGAAAGAGTGGAATTTGAGAATGGAAATGTGAAATATGTGGTACCATTTGAAAGCAAGATGGTTAAGAAGGAATACAGAGTGGGAGGACTGAAACTAATAGCCACAGTTCATGGTATCGACTGGAATGAAGATGGAGAAGATGGTGGCTGGGATGAACGTGAACAAGAATTAGAACGCCAAGATATTTTGGAAATAGTGGAAAGTTTGAGGCATATAACGGAGGATCAAAGAAGGCAGTTGACAGATTTATTATGGGAGAACTATATGGTGTTTTCCGATTGTCCAGGACGTGTGGAAGGGTTTGAGTGCAAACTGAAGATTAAAGAACATGAACCATTTTTTGTGAAACCTTACTCAGTGCCATTGGCAAGCAGGCCAGCGGTAGAAGAGGAATTGTCACGAATGCTCAAAATGGGCATTATTGAGAGAAGTGATAGCAGATACAACAGCCCCTTAGTAGTGGTGGGTAAGAAGGATGGCAGTGTTAGACTGGTGCTAGATGCACGAAGATTAAACAAAATAGTGGATCAAGAGAGGGATAGACCTGAGAACCTGGAAGAAATTTTACAAAGGTTTCAAGAAGTAAAGTACCTAACGAGTTTGGATTTAACCGCAGGGTACTGGCAAATCCCTTTAGCAAAAGAATCTAGGCCGTATACAGCCTTTCTCTATGGTGGTAGGTGCTACCAATACTGTGTGGTACCGTTTGGTCTCAATATATCGGTGTCTGTATTCATACGAGCATTAGACAAAGTACTTGGTGATGACTTATTGAGGAAGCTGACAGTGTACGTAGACGACATACTGATAAGTGCCAAGACGTGGAAAGAGCACTGTGAGGTATTGCGAGAGGTGTTGACAGCATTAAAAGCTGGAGGGATGAAATTAAAGTTTTCAAAATGTGAATTTGTAAAGGAGAGAATAAATTTTTTGGGACACATAATCAGTGAGGAAGGAATATCACCCGATCCTAACAAGTTAGAAGCAGTAAAAAAGTTCCCTACGCCCAAAACCAAGAAACAGCTGAAATCATTTTTGGGTCTCTGCGGATTTTATCGAAAGTTTGTCTCGGGTCAAATGTTAAATGATCCAGCTTTAAATACTTTGTTGAAGAAGCATGTGTCTTGGTTTTGGTCTCAGGAATGCCAAAAGAGTTTTGAAAGAATCAAGGAAGAGTTGGGAAGAGGGAGGATGTTGTATCGACCGAATTTGGGGTTGCCTTTCTGCCTAGCGTCGGATGCAAGTGACTACGGTATTGGTGTTCAGCTCTTTCAAGTGGTGGATAAGAATGGTGTGGATGAAATTAGGACGATTGCTTTTGCAAGTCGTATTCTGAATGCACACGAAAGAAATTACGGTATATGCCAAAAGGAAGCGCTGAGTATTGTGTGGGGTTTTAAGAAGTTCAGGTATTACCTATGGGGACACAAGACCATAGTGTATACAGACCAAAAGGCACTAAGTTTCCTGCGGGAGTGCAAACTACTCCATTCTCGACTTACGAGATGGGCGCTATATTTGCAGCAATTTGATTTTGAAATAAAGTACATTAAAGGAAAGGATAATGTTGTTGCGGATGCGCTGTCCCGATTACCGTTAGGAAATGATGGAGACGAAGAGAGGTCAACCAATGTATTTAAAGTATACTATATGAAAGGTGTGGAGCATGAAAAGGAGGTAAAGGAAATATGTCAACAGCTGAGAAGACTGCAAAACGAAGACGAATGTCTAGCGTTAGTAAAAAGAGAGTTGGGAAGGAAATCGAATAATAAGTTGAGGAAATATTACATGGTGTTTGAAGGCGTATTGTTCAGAAGAAAAGTAGAAAATTCTGATGAATGGAAGATCTGTTGGCCAGAGAAATATGTAGAAATGATTATAGATTACACACATTTAAGTCATGGACATTACGGCCCGAAGAAATGTTTAGAGAAGTTGAAAGAGACTGTAATCTTTGACAATATGGTCAGACGAACAAGGAATAGGATCAGCAAATGTGATAGGTGTCAGCGAGTAAAGGATTCCTCGACTATTCAGAGGGGAATGATGAAAGCCATCATACCAACGGGAGTACTAGAACTTGTGGCGGTTGACTTGTATGGACCATTACCTAAAGCTAAAGGTGGACTAGCTTACGTGTTTGTGGTTTTGGATGTGTTTTCCAAGTATGTAAGATTATATGGGGTCCGAAAAGCTACAGGAAAGATACTAAGTAGTCGTATGGAGAAAGATTATTTTGTGAAGTATGGGAAACCACAGCGAGTACTGAGCGATAATGGAAGTCAATCGAAGGATTGGGTAGAATGTCTCAACAATGCAGGTGTGAAACATATTAGGATTTCTGCTTATCATCCAGAGAGCAATCCGGCGGAGAGAGTGATGCGTGAGCTGGGAAGACTTTGTCGAACCTACTGTTACAGTCAGCATTCAAAATGGGCTGATTACCTGAGTAGATTTGAAGATGTGATGAACTGTGTAGTACATTCTGGAACTGGGTTCACGCCGTATGAGGTGATGTGGAATAAGAAACCAGAAAATGTTGTGATGAAATGGGTGAAGTTTCCGCCTAGTAAGGAAATAGAAGTACAGGGTCGTGTGGAGTTAGTACAGAGGAACCTGAAGAAGAGTGCAGAGCAAAGAAAAAGGATATACGACCGACGTTCTAGGAAGATGGAGTTCGAAGTAGGGGAGCTAGTATTGGTGAGGACTCATGAGCGATCTAGTAGTATAAATGCGGAAATTAAGAAATTTTTTGATGTATATGAAGGACAGTATAAAATTGTGGGGAGACCTCATCAACATGCATACTATCTCCAGTACCCGAAATCTGGAAAAGTGTTAGGTTTAAGGAACCTGAAAGATTTGAAACTGTACATCGAGTGAATGAGAGGATGAAAGTTGCAGAGAGTGAATGTAAATATTGTGAACTATGAGAAAGAGATCAACAAAATTTGTGGGGAAAATTTTGATGACAAGTAGCGGGGGGGATAGGTAAGGTGACAAAGTCCCTTACACTTTAATTTTTTGTGAATAAATTTTGTTAAAAATAAATTAAATATTAGTTGTGTTGTGTTGTGAATACAAATGTGTTAAATTGTTATGAAAAAATGATAAAGATAAACGTATATTTAAGTGCCAGAATATCTATGGACAATGATTATCTATGATAATGTATATCTTTGGACAAAAGAGACAAAGAATATATGACAAGGGTATGGATGAGAATAAAATATATCTGGCAAGTCGTTAAGTAAAAGGAATGTAAGAAGTGTGTTTTGACCCTTGTGAAGATAAAATAAAAAAGTGTTTTTCGAGTGTTACTTCAAAGAATTCGTTGTCTAGATATTTATTATTTGTTTGTTTCTGAACTGTGAATGGAAATAATCTGCCGGCTTCTGCAGCTTAGATTACAGCTTGAAGACGGGCAGATTACATTTACCTAAACCTAAATACAGGAAGAGGGGATCTTACAAGGATCAGCAAATTTCTTTATCGAGGATGTGTTATACGTCTTTCATAGAGGTTAGAGTTGTTTGGTAGCTCGGTGGTTAATGCGCTTGTTCTCGGGATCCCACATTCAAATCTCGATAAATCTCTTTGATCATATGAGCTATGACAGGACGTTCCACCTTTCGGATTACACGCTAAACTGTAGGTCCAGCCACGACAGAGGCGGTTTGCGTGGCAAATTGAAACTCTGTCACCAGGTCGAAAACCACACGAATTTATTACAAACTTGTTAATTTATAATAGAAGCAATAAATAAATAAATCTCTATCACTGTGCAAATAAAAGTAACTTTCAGTGCTTAATGAAATAAGTTTGTTAACATTTACCAAAAATTATCTTAATTTGCATGTCATTGTCGTGTGTATGTGTATATTTCAGACATGTTTACCTAAATTTTACTAAGAAACAAATAATTTAAAAGAATTTTTGACATACTACCATACGTGAGTGGAGACTTTCACGGCGTAATGATGAAATATAATCTTCACGGGTGTTCAGCCGGACGCCCCACGCGGGCAGGTAGATAAGGAGGTGCGTCGAGGAGCTAAGTCAGTCGACGCGGTGACAGCCAGCTTACGACAGCCAGCAGACACCGATACCTGATGAAGACAACCGAGCTTGCTGTCGAAACGTCGTGTTACTTTGACACCATCCGGCTGAACACCCGTGAAGATTATATTTCATACTACCATGCCTTAGCAAAGCAGAAACTGATAGAACCGTTTAACTTCTTTTGACCTTCTGTTTGTGTGTCCGTTCGTTGTTAGTTTGGGATAAAATATTAAAAACAGACAAAACTAATGGAAGTCCATACTGACGACGCCAATGTCGTTTTGAATTATTATCTTCGTCTTTACAGGAATTTGGTTGGTAAATCAGTTGTTATACCTATTTTTTGATGGTTGTTATCTTTCAACAAATACGCAACGACAGAAATGTGGGCTTATTTTTAATAACTAGTGTGTCAATGTACTATTAAAACTGAGTTACCAGAAACGTTTCGTGATATGTAGAGCTGCTTTTATAAAGATGTTAAAATAAATGTTTTAAGTCAAATTTTTATGCCTATAAAGCATTTACGTTACCAGACATTTTATTCGCAAATCTCCCGCTTAGCGACATCGGAGCCCCAATGTCGATTACAGTTATCGGTCACTGTATACGTGTGAAAACCGAATTTGAAACCACGCAGTTAACGTTTTAATCAGATCTGTTATGGTATACTTCTCTGAAGAAATAAGGGTCCCATTATTTTTCACCGACCGCAAATTACGTATTATAGACATAACAAACAGATTATGAGGCCTAAAGAAATGAAACTGTGGAAGGAACATAAACAGTTTTTTAGTTTTTAAATACACTTCAAGAAATAAAACGACATACCATAACATAGCATTTAGCGTAGAAGTATGAAGTTACTAAGTATCAAACTTTTGAAATAGTTTGTTCTACAGTATTATGATTTCGACACCAATATTTTTAGAACTAAGAAAACAAACACGACTAACAAAATTGTGCTCAAGTTATTCAAACTGTTTTACATACAATAGGGACAATTTAATGTATTACGTAAGCAACAATAACAAGGGTCACGAGGTCTCAGAGTCTCTACTCCTACTCTGAATTAATGGTGACCCCTACATTCGTTGGAGATGTTAGTTCTGATTCTGTCACATGCTTTATAATAGCTAAATGTAAGCTTTTATTGCAATTTATTTTTATTTTATACCTTAGAGTACAATTTAGACCATTAATTCTCATTTATTATACAGATACAAGAACTTAGTCTGCATTTAATATAACAAATTTCAAACTGATCGATTCGGAATAACTGTCGTGTCTGTTGTTCGTTTCTGCAGGAAGTTACTATAAGTTGTTTCATTCGAAATGGATTAGTACAGAAGAAATTTGGGGTCACTTTCCTATCGCCTTTTGTTCCACAATAAGGAATCGATTCGCAGTTTGTCTAGTCTTATTGCGATACAAGTAGAAATAAAAATATTTGTTTCCTCATATAAGTATCACAATTAGCTCCTGAGAAAGTTACAGCTCAATTCTCATTTCATGTTCCAGACACCTACAGCTGAAATAAAACAGATTGAAGGCTTTTCTCCATTGGATTCTCATGATTCACCATTTAGTACGTTAGATGATGCTAGAATGGGCGTATAAATCAATCTGAGATAAGGAACCCTCGAAACGGTTGAAGCAAAAATTATGAGTCAAAATAGTTTTGGGAGATCTATGAAAGTTCAGTAAGAAAATTTACGAATCCTTGTAGGTGTTATTCAAACAGGCATCCCCAGTTTCGTTTCAAGAAATATAAGTAAATTTGCACTAAATTATGACATACCCGATGGAACAAAACCGGTGTCATTCATTTATGGTGCCATGTTCGATTACGGACGTAGACAGTTATTATGGAAGATGTACCCCTCCATGGTAACTCTCTTGGGAAGATGAACTGATAGGTTGTCCCGTTGTCTTCCTTAGGGTGTTTCTTATGTGTTATTGTTGGTGTGGGTGACTGTGATAGAGTATGCGATCAATATAGAGACTTGTTTGTGTTAATAGAATGAGATATGAAGAACGGAGAGGAAGAAGTCTATTCAGACCTACTCTTCCGAAAGACACCGTGCCGCCAGACTTAACGTCCCCATCTGTCGGACGAATCGCCATCAATGGGGCCGTATGCTTTCTCTCTATCGTATTTCGGTATGGTTTGGGATTTAACCCACGACGTTGGCGCACAATCTGGCGCACCATCGCCTCTTACCCTCCCGGCCAAATCCTAATGCTGAAAATTTCTTCCACCACCAAGAGTCAGCGCGAGACAGTAACCAGCTGAGTAAATGTGGTAGGCAACGATGTGACAGGCAGCGAGAATTCTCACAAGGAGATCTCCTTCAGTCACTACAGGTATGTGGTACACAAGACATTTCACATTAATTCACAAAAAAAAAATGAAGTATTGTCAGATCAGGTGAAGCAATAGTCACTTCGACTTCCTTTCTACTTTTCAAGAAATGTCTGACAAAAGTGTTCGTGAGCATCAAGTGAAAAGTAAACTATGGCTCCACCACGTTAAAATCGCATAGACTGACAAGTGAGATATGTTCCAATAACCTGGGGAGTATGTCTCTAATAACATAAGATTCTGTTAAATAATTATTGACTATGCCCAAGCACAAGTTCACTGAAAACCTGTGTTGATGACATCTCACAAGAGCAGTTCGAGAATTCTGGCTGGGCTATAAATGACTATTAGACTATTCAGCAATCCGTCTGTGATAAAAGAGGATTAATTAATTAAAAATACATATTAATTAGTGGAGTTATTCAAATTTTCATGACGTGCACTTTACATGGCGGTTAGGTATTCTAACGAGATTGCTGTGTCAGACTCGTACAATGTTTTAAATAGTAACAATAATTCATATTGAAAGAACGGTTGGAATATCTTGCTCGAGGGTATGTTAGTTTCAAGTCTGGAGGTAGCCACCTGTAACGGTGAATCGATACCCTTTCATACCTGAGCGGGGTAGCAACACATTTCTCAATAGCGAAGGAAGGTCCGCTTATCTGCAGCAGGTGTAGCCTAACTGACCATTCTCCGGTCAAGTGGATGATTCGGCTGGATGATCTATTGTGCCGTGAGATGATATTCCCGCACGCTAAAGGAAAAATTTGGTGGTCGAAGCAAAACTCGGAGAAGATCGGATATTTTCGGGGTGAGGCAGTTATGGTAGATCCAAGTGTGAATCACGTGGCTGTGAACTCCCAATGAACGTGCATGTTACAAACGGGCTGTTTGGTGTGTTCTGGGTCCACATCTCCTACGAGCCCACGGATTGGATTTCCAGAGGTCTGGCAGTGGTGACTAGCAGAGAAGGAGGTCTTGCGGTGGTGTCTGGCTGAAAGACAGGTCACGCCATCGCCGGGTCTTCGATTACGACATGACGGTTTGAGCCGCCTCTGGCTTGTGGTATCTGTTGCTATGGTCTGAAGGAAGCGGCGCTTCGCCGCTGATGTATAATCGGTAAAGACATTCAGCCATTAAAAGGAACTCAGTGTTGAACATTTCCTCCACCCAACAACGCCTCTGAGCAGAGTATCACTCTCCGACAATGTTTCTGAGCGTCTTAATAGCCGTGAACAACCTGACTTGATACGGGAAGACTGTTATAAATTCCTATAAATCAGAAAATATTATTTTATTTAAGTCCAAGACTTAATGGCACCCTGTTTGAATTAAGATATAGAAATTCATTTCTACAAGCTTGTATTTGTAAACAGCTTTATAAAGTAGTAAAGGAATTTTCAAGTTAGCAAAATTCAATCTTGAAATAGTGCTTAAATTTCACATAAAATATGTTACTGTTGTTTGTTTAAAATTAACGTCTTATGTTGTAAGACTCGGTATTAATTTTGTTTGAACCCTTGATTTTCATGTATTAAATTAACTGTAAAGTACACCAACGTCTGTAGGCATTCAATGTTGAATTTGAATAAATCTGTCAGGTTATGACTTTATTTATGATGCAAGATAGCATTTCACTTTGAACCCCCTTCTTATTTGATAAAATCAAATGATTAAAACTATTTAATTGATAAGATCAACAAAGTCATTAATTAAAATTAATAAAATGGTAAACGGAATGCAATAAAATAAATTACCCAGCAAACCCCTTTTACTACCACAGTATGACATATCTCCTGCAATCTTTAGTAAAAAGGCATTCGCTTATAAGCTGACTAACGTATTTGCTGAATAGGGTTACTTATTTCCAATTAATAAATTTGACTAATCTGTGATTCCTGAAAGTTTTATTATTATTACTGAAACACTCTGTATACTAGAACATGAATTTAATGGCTTACGGATTCAATGAAAATCAGTCACAAAGAAATGGTGGTGGACGATTTCTTTGTCACCCATCGTCTAAGACTGAGAAAGTAAATTCGTAAATTCTTGTAAATAGTTTTCGCTGTAAAGAAACTGTTACTTGGTTCTGTCGATCTCGTAGTCATCACAAATCAAGACCACGATGAAAAAATTAAAGGAGTATATCTTGGTATTCATTTTTGGTTAATGAAACCTATTACTTAAGTCTGTCTTCTCCCTAATCTTTGAAAATCGAACATCAGACGCCAAGGAAGGAGTGGAGTGGAGGGATTATGTAAATCGGCAGGCACTAGTTGTAGTTGTGCTACTGTTATAACGGTAAAACAACCGCCTCTCTAGTATCAAGCGACCTTCATCTCGGCGAACCATAAACCTGTAATACGACTGCTCCAAGTCCGGTTCTATTGGCAGAGTCATCTCCATTTAGCCCTTGCTTTTTTTCCGCTCACCGTAGATGACTTCTTCAACCTTCTTTTGAACAATGGTTGTGCAAGATAAAGATCCTTAAAGACAGCAAATGTCAGACTTTATGCAGTGACCAAAATACTCGACTGATCGACTATTTTTGCAGCCTGGCACCAAAAAATGATTAAATTAGCCAGTTAATAGGTTGGAACGTTCTCAGAACATCTGAATACAGCAAAGTGACTATGCATGTTTTTCTGAGTGGAAGAGAATACCCTCTCACACATTAGTGAAAGTGAATATCATGTTTTAAAGGAACTGAGTATTAAGGAACATTAAAAACGTAAGTAGTAACATGTTCTACAACTCATCAGTCTTTATCTTCCAAGGCATAATTCAATTCCAGGAACTCGTCCACGTGAAGAAATTACACAATTAGAGAGGACACTTCCACAGAATTTAATGATGGTGGTACTGCATATTACGGTTTCCGGCAATGACAAAGCAGCTAATATTCACAAGAGTGTTTGTTCTATTTCTATTCGAAGTAGTTGTAGTATCAACTATTTGAATGAGAAATTCGAAGTGGAGTCAATTCATCGAGTGTGGTGGTGTAATGGTTAGCGTTCTCGCCTCGCATTCGGGAGGACGCCGGTTCGAATCCCCGCCTGGGCATCCAGATTTGGGTTTTCCATGGTTTTGCAAATCATTCCAGGCAAATGCCCGGATGCTTCCTTCAAAATGCCATGGCCGAATTCGTTCCCACTCCTTGTCCCCCCCCCCCCCAATCCTTTCCCGTCTCTAAAGACCTCGCAGTTAAGAGACGTTAAGCAGTTAAAAAAAATGAAGTCAATTCCTATGCAAAAGAGCTTTATTTTTCCGACATGAAATGCCTTTCTACGTCGCTTGCAGCAACCAACATGCACAGCCCAGTAGCTAAAACAATTTCAATGTGGTTTTGGGCGGTCTGATGGCTCAGTGGTTGAGGAGTCTGACTTGGGCTCGAAAGGTTGCCGGTTAAAATTGCTGCCTCGACGGAGATGTTCAAAGGCTCTTTCTTAACTCGACCTTCACTTCTGGCACAGCTTGTACAATGTAATGAACACCCGAATGCTTCCGTGATTCGGAATCCAAATTAAAATGTAGGTCCCATTTACCAGGTAGAATTACCGTATTAGGTGGAAACGGCAACGATAGAGGCGCATGGGCAGCAAATCGAAACAACCCGATAAGCATTATAATTAATGTGGTTCCGCAATTTACACTGTTTCCAGAGTCGTTCCTTGCACATTCTCGTCACTAGCACTTATAGGAGCGCCAAGATTTAACTCTCAGTAGCTGGCATTCACTTCTCAGTGATGGTCACCTGAACTCTCTCCTGTCTCTGGCTCTCTTCATAGAGATAGGCGGCTGCTCTCCTCCCTGCATTCCTCACCGTGACATTCTAAGCGCAGACACACCTGTTGCTTCTCACTGGCGTCTTGCCATCATAAGGGTGGACAAGTACCTAGCAAGTATAATTTATAGCATACAATTACATAGACTCAAACGTTATTTTTTCAGATCTTTCTGTTGAGAATAGAGCTAATAGAATTTTGCTCCCATAAGAGTCACTTTAACAGTGAGTTCAGGACAATACCACTTAACGAAACCAACGAAGACCTCTGTAACACCAAATTTAAATAGATTGTACGGTGCGAACAAAAGTTGTGGTTATATGAGGTGATTTGTATGGAATTTGTTTCAAATATTCGTTATGGCCTGATCCGCTGGCTTCGGTCGCTGCAGCTGGAGTCCGGTATCTGACATGGGGATTGCTGATTGGAGCTCCAATGGTTTGAAGAAAGTTTCATCACCGGAATTTTGCCTGCAGGGTAGGATTGGTGGTGGCAAGCGATTCCTAATCATCAAGTTGTGTACTTAAGTCCACGGTTAAATCCCTAACATCTCCGCAGTGCGTACGGAGTGATGTTATGTGAAGATACAGGGCGTTCGCCGGGAAACGCTACCCTCCCAGTCTGTTGCCGTCGGCAACCTGCTCGGTCAGTGGTGCCAGCAGCTCCCGCCACACGGCACCGTGAATCACCGCACTGTTTAACACCTCCGCTTCCCCAACAGTGCAGTGACGCAGTATAATGGGATCCTTACATTGTTAAGAACGGTTTCTTTGCATTGTAGCTAGTTTGTGACTTCAGTCTCTTATTAATCAGTGTTGTGAATAAACGTTTCTTTGCGGTTTGGTTGGTTTGGGGCTTCATACTCTGTACCGTGTTTGAGTGTGAGTAAAATTATGGTACGTTACAGTTTGCAACAAAGAATATTTCTCTACGATACATATGTGAAGAAGAAGTCGTTTAAAAAGTGTCGCAGTAAATTTCGTCGCGAATTTCCTGGCGCTTTACTGCCTGCTAAATCAACAATTCTGCGTCTGGTTAAAAAAGTAAGAGAAACGGGTTCATTTTTTAACAAAAAGATACTGTCGGTCAACCGTATTCTCACAGAGGAGAAAATTGACGATATCGCTTTTCGACTAGAACAGTCACCCAAAAAATCATTAAGTCAGTTAGGGCAGCGTGTGTCTCGAAATATGTTCAGAAGATGTGAAATGTGCATTACACAGAGGGTGAACACTTCCAGCATCTTTTATAAGGTAAGCTAATGAATTACGTCACATTTAAATGCTTAGCACACAAGTTTATGAAGCGTAATTATTATGAAATAGTCCGCGGCCGACGGTCGAACAATGCCGGAAGCTGACCGCTCGCTCGCCGGGAGCAGTTTCTTCCTTGTAGCGCTAACAGTGGGTTGCGTTTCCCGGCGAACGCCCTGTATAACTACATTGTTCATGGTTAGTATGCCTGAATGAATCAGCATCGGATTTCACTCTCTCCCTTCACTCAACTTTCATTCACAGTACACTTCACTGAACACACAACATGACAGCCAAGCAGCAATACAGTAAAAGTTACGGATACCATTGACATGGGTGAAGGCAATTGGAAAACCAAAGCAGCTAAATTTCTCCGTGAAGTTGTCAAGAATAGTCACAACCTCTACATCTACCTTCTATACCTAGGATTCCGATTCTGGCAAGTTTATGTTTTTTGTTCTGTGCGCCTGACAAGTATAAGGTAAAAATTAGGTTAGTGAATTTGTTCCACACTTTGGCAGTACAAATTTTGTTAGGAAATAAACACAGATTTCTTAATTTTTTAAGCACTTGAAGTTGTTTACCTGCAACAGACTTGTGTTACTATAATAATAATAATTCCGCGTGGTCGTTAGGACCCGATGACAGGGTTTCTACTGGCTACGCATTCCGCCCCTGTCGTAGCTGCCTTAACCTATCACGTCAATCTTGCCGAGTACAGGGGACCTACAGTTTAACGTGAAATCCGAACCGCTTCACATTACACGACAAGCTGTGCCAGAGGTAAAGCTCGGGTTAGTCCTGTGAAAATCGCCGCCAAGACAGGGATTCGAACTGGGGACCTTTCGATCTTCAGTCAGATGCCGTAACCATTGAGCCACCAGACAACTCCCGTGTTACTTAAAATAAAAGATGAAACATCTTGCAAGGTAACAAAACTAACAAAGCAGTTTATAAATTTAGGGGGAAAAAAATCAGAAGTTCCGAATAGTATTAGATGCCATATACTCACTAGATCTTATTTATTACTTCACACACTACTTTCTATCATTTACTTTTTAACAAGAAGTAATTATTATTTCTGCTGCAACAATAAGAAAAATGATCTTGTACAATGTCTTTGGAAAAAACTCTTTGCAACCAATTAGGGGAAGCATAAAATTTCAGTGGAAGATGTTACATAACTCTCAGACTCTACAAAAGAACAAGTGATGACAGGCCAGTCTTGCTGCTTGTTGGCTGCTGTAGTAAACGTGACCTCCAGATTTGCGGTGATCGAAATCTGGTGACCGCAGGGGGTCAGCAGCAACCTTGGCCTTCTCGTCTCTGGAGCGACCGGCACACAGTGGCTGGCTGGGAATTCTTCGTGTCGGAGCCAGAAGGCCACTTCCAAAGAACTTTATGACGGATGTCTGTACGGTGTATTGCAACCAGCAGGAAATGACAAATGAGCAAACTTTCACAAACGAAATGAGATTGGCGAACTTTTCAACTGTCAAAAGTCCCTATCAGGCCTTTAGTTTCCCCCCGATAATATCAGCCAATTTTCTTTGTAATTTGTCTTATTAGAAATACCGAAATTTTTGTACGCTGTTGAAAATTATGTTTTGTATGTCCTGAATCTTGCGGCTGACAATGGGTAACATATGCAGAGAATGCTAGTTTAGAGAATTATTTTGAATAACGGGGGTCCAGATCAAGTGCAACAAAGAAATGGGAAAGATATCCAAGTATACCATCTTCGTATTAAATATGCAAATACATTGATTTTTTTCTTTCTTAATTATTCCTTTAAACAAGCAGCACATGTCATAAAAAAAAACTTTTTAGTACATGATGTTAAGTCGTTATTTTTTACCATTAATCAGTGTCAAATCTAAACCATTGGAGAATATAGGCAAATAACTGTTTGTAGTTGAAATCAGGATATGTGAGACGGCGTTATAATAAGCTTCTTGATGCTTGTGATTAAATAAAATTTATGCTGGATGATCAGGGTGACTTATAGTCAGAAAATTATGACTCAGTTTCTATGCCAACCGAAGAATGACCTCCTTTATATCAACAAACTAGTTCCAGATTTCAGAAATATTATTTAGGCCTAAATTAAAAACAATCTAAGCCAGATTGTAAGTAAAATGTACAAATTAATTTTCATTGTTACAGCTATAATGTTTTAAGACCTCACGGTAGCTACAGAAATTTAACAAAAGATACGCATTCAGAAAAAATGTTTAAATAAATTAAGTTTTTGAATTTTTATGCCATGTTTAATACTAATGTAAATATGTTTCTAGATTAAGTTTAACATCTTTAGTAACTACATTTTTTTGTGTGTCAATTATTTGTATTAAAAAAATATATAGATTTTTTCGTATTTGCTTACAGTTCCTGTGCAACTCCACGCATGTAATAATTGCTATCCATTTCCCTAGCTTCAGTTACATTGTTGACTAATTTCTTTCTTTTTACACAGCCTTCTCTTAACCTACTACTGCAAACAATAGCAACTAAATTTGTAAATTACTATCTGACAAACGTTATTTGTCACATTAATTCAAGAGAAAAAATGAGTTATGAAAAATAAACTGATTCAAATCAGGCTTTGAATACACTGTTTACTTCTTTGAAGCACTTTGTATCAACTGAAAAGACTGCAATGATTTCTATCGTTTCTCAGTATATCAGAGAGGAACTTTTATTTTTGTGTGTAAAAAACTAATTCTGGACTGTGATTTTTTTTAAAGCTATTACATAGTAAACAATCAAAATACACCAGCTTTCTTGCTTCTATATTACCCAATCTGGATGCTGCTTTTAATCAGTACCGGATTAGCTACGTAACAGGAGTTTGCAAACGCTACGTGCCCAGCGCCTTCTGTTGGGCCCCGCGACTTTTGAGGGGCTCCGCGCCTTCTAGGAGAGCCAGCTATATTCTTCCATATGCAAACAAACCAATTCCACATACTTTCATTGATTCATTCACCCTCAAATATCGCATTATAGTTACCATTTTTCTAACATTTTTTTTAGTTGCACATGGCCCTTATTTTCATAATGGTCCTCTTGATTTGATTAGCTGGTTGCACTACCGGGATGGTATCCGGCGCCTGATGAGGAGTAAGCTGATTCGAGTCCTGGTGATTTAAGAATTTTTCACAGGAGAGGTCTTGATGCACAGCTCCTAATTACCCGATTCTGCACCAAAAACTTTGGTTAAATCCCAAACCTCTCCACAGTGCTCGTAAATAAGGCCATACGACACTGTTGATGGCAATTCGTCCGTCGGATGGAGACGTTAAGCTTTGGCACCCACCTGTTGTCATTCGGAATAGTAGGCCTGAGTCGCCACCTCATGTTTTCACCTTCTCCCTTCCTGCATCTTCCATCTATGCACAGTACAATCGACACACTACACCGAAGATATATGTATTCCAGTCATCGAAACAAAACAGACACGTATAAACATTTCCAACACTAGGGAAGGCAATGTGAAACCAGTATAGTTATGTTTGCGAAGAAATTTACCATGGATAGTAGCTCCTTCCAGGTCAGCCATCAAACCTAGGTCACCGTAACGAGCATGGTGGGGAATCCGTGGGTTCGAATCCCCGTCCGGCCATCCAGATTTGGATTTTCCATGATTTTCCCATATCACTTCAGGTCAATGCCGGTCATGGCCGAATTCCTTCCCGTTTCTAGCCACTAGTCCTTTCCCACCTCTAATGACCTCAACGTCAACGAGGAGAAAAATCATAAGTAAAAAAATAGGTCTCCGGATAACGGAGATTATTATCATCAAGTAGAAATATATTTGTACTGAACGCTTTTATTAATTTTTTAATGTGTGACCTTTTTAATCATCAGCTTGCTATACCATTTTCAATGTGATGCCTTTATGAACATGAAACTATAACAGGAAAGTTGTTACACTATAGATAGGTGTTGAAATAAGGCAATTAGCATCCAGTTACGTTGTAGTAAGTTGACGGACCTCATTCTGACGTAAGGGACCTGGTATAATCCCAGCTATATTGCCCAGGCCCGTGGTTCTCATCATCATGTGCTGTCAGAAGGTTTCCACACTTGCTGGTGTGGAAGGAGACAGCCTCGTTAAACTGTCGACACGTCGGCTTTTACGTCTCAGTGAGTCGTTCCCGTTTCTCACTCACTGTTCACTGTTGTCGACAGGTATTACACCACATCACGTCCATAACCTACGTAACTTGTGATACAAAGAGAAATTTTTGACACTGAACACCGCAGTGGTTGTTTTGTAACGTGAGCTTCCTCAACTTCTATAACACACTATGTCTAGATCAAAGTATTTAATTAAAAATGAAATAAATTTTTGTGTTCCTCAAATTGCTGTGAGAATATATTGAATTAACAGCGTAAATGATTACATCTGCCTTTCAATGCTCATTTCTGTGAGCATTACAGATTTATTGTAATTAAAACTCTCACTGGTTTCTTACTATCATTTGGAGGCAAAATAAGGGATTGTTGGATTTGACATTCTTATCACAAGACTGAGCTTATAGTTTACTAAATGGACTTTCATCAATTCACCAATAACGTAATCGTAATTATGATTGGTGAGAAACGTATATACTGTAATCCTAGCATTAATACTGTATAAAGATTCAACAGGCATCCCAAAAATAAAGATTAAATATGTATGCCTTTCTGGTGTTAACAGAATTCTGATCTAGGGGTGAAAATACTAATATCGCGATGAGTCCTGAAAATTGAAGTTCTCTACAACATTTCCCGTAAGTGTCTGTGGCATGCTAATCTGTATAAGCAGAAAGAAATTATTTCAAAATTGAGAAACCAACTACAACTTTATACTTCATAACTTAAAAATTCTAATTTTTTAATTTCGAATTGAGGAAGTCATTGCTCTTAATAATAAGGTAACTTACAAAAGCAAAATACCTGCTATACAGAAATGAGCCTTCACACATCTTGCAGAGCTCAGAATATAAGATAAAGGTTGTGATATTTTATGGGAAAAGCGTAGTTATAGCAAGAATTTCAGTAAATTACTAACAGTAGAAGATATAAAAAGTTTTTAAATACTGCAATATTGGATATTTTTTCGTAGTTGAAACTTATCAGAAAATACAAAAAATTAATATGATGAACAAAACAGTTATATGGATTCTCCATAACGAAGTATGGAAGCAGATAATGGCAGTATTGGAATATAAATTAAAAATAATTGATAGTAATAAAAAAAAATGAAGAAATTCCTGGTGGAGGTGTGAGATTTTTAGCACGAGTGACACGATATACAAAAAAAGTCAGGAAATGTTATCAAGAAATAAAGATAAATTAGGAATAACTACGCTAATGATAAACAACATTATAGGAAAAAAATGGAAAGGAGTAATCTACAGGACGAGCGACAACAGAACTAATTTAAAACAATAGGATGACTCAGGAGCAGATGGAAGTATCTAGAAAATGTACTACAGGATATTTAAGAGGCAGGAACCTAAATCATGGAAAATGATCATTAGAACGCCTTTAACATTTCAAACGCCATTGATAGGTCATGAGTCACAATGCATTTTAATAAGGCACTACCATTAAAATAAGGCGGCCACAATATTTCAGTGTCTGAACATTATGACTTCAAGAAGTTCTTCAACGGATGAATATTATATCAACATGTTGGAGAACAGTCCTCGCTTTATGAATGACTCTTACCTGTGTCTCTTGGAACCGCTGTCTTAATCTGTCATGAAACAACCAATATGTAGCAAGCATGTTTCCTATAACATCAATCTATTTCACAATTAGGAAATTGCAGTGTGTTGTACACATAGTTCCTGGACCTCTGCCCTGAGTGGTTGTGAAACCTGAAGTAGCCTGTCTTGAAAACATAATAACACATTGTATCGATCAACAGTAACATCTAATATTCATTATGGATTCCTTCCTTTAAGTGTTCATTACGCTGGGAGCTATTATTAACCGTGATTGTGATGCATACTTTTATTTATACATAAATTTAACTGGCGGGGAAACAGATTGAAATGTAGGAAATAGATGGTCTACTGAAAATGGGGAGATGTCTTGAACTTACAACCTAAAAATAATTAACAGGATAGCATTCCAACAGAGATAATCATTGTCTAATCCCGCTTAGTAAGATTCGCTGGAATGAGTTGTGATCAGCGAAAATGGTATGTAATCTTTGTTATGATTAATATTTATTTCATTGAAGAGAGAAAAGCGTAATTTCCACGCATGTAAGTATAGATAAACACCACTAAAGATGTAATGCGGCGACATGAAATTAGGTAAACGCTTTTTCTGTGTTTGAAAATATAGACTGCTCTATCAGTGAATCTGGTCAGGACCCTCTAGAGTAGCTTATACCAACTGAAACAATACATCTTAGAGGCAATAGATTCCATGCCTGATGGTGTGCTGTAACTTGTGCAGCATTAATTCAGATACTATCTTGCCATCACCATGTCGACTTGGATGATGGGCATCAACTACTCGTTTCTTCTTATATAGTTTTACTACTCGTCGACGATGAGATCATTAGAGGCGGGAAAAGATTGGTAGCATAGAATGGGAAGGTATTCGGCCAAGACTATTGAAAAAACCGTCTCTGCATTCTCCTGGAGTGATTTCAGGAAATTATGGACGGTCAGAATATGGATGACCGGACGAGGATTCGAACCGACGTCGTTCATAATGCGAGGCATCTAAATCGCAAGTAACCTCGTGGACAATTAATTTTGTTTGATGTTATTATTACAGCAGCTGCACGATTGACATATGAATCAATTGGAGTTACTTTAAATCTAGACTTCCTCTAAATCATGATGCACTTGAAATTACAGGTAAGCTCCCAGTAACGCTTTACTTCTATCATGCGGCTTCACTCCAATGCGGTTTGATAACTGGGGAAAAATCTCATATGACATGTTTTTTTTTTCTTCTTCTTCTTTTTTTTGAGCGTATGTGTTTTATCAGTCTTGCCTCCAGAATAAATACATTCATTAGAGCTTTAATTAATTTTGTTCGAGCATTGAAAACATGTTAAAATTCTTTGTTTTAAGAATATTGTATACAGATTTAATATTTGTGATGTGTTTTATTCAACTTCTTCAAAAGAAATGATGATTTTCGTTATAATTTTGAGAATTAAATGTTCAATTAATTTTGTTGAAAATCGAACGAAATAGAATAAATATGAATAACTTTTAAAAGAGAATAATGCTGTTAGGTTTTAGATAGCATCGAAAACAGTGAAGATTATCATATGCATTAAAAATCTTGGATTTATAAGAAACAACAAACCGAACTATGCAGAATAATAAACATAATTAGAACTCTAACTCAACAGTGATTTGTGTGATGCAGTGCTTTTCAGTATGCATTTTCCAACAAGTTATACATACCATTGGACGGGCATGACATTCACAGTTACAACACATGAACACCCATGCACACAGCTTTGTTAAAAAAGTTATTTCACTGGATACAAACGTTAAAGATTTTAATTCTGTAACTGTTTATGAGAATGTGGATAATGTTCTATTAACCCTGGCTTTGCTTCTAGCGAAGGGTGATTTGGCCGTCTTGTGAACCTAAAATTAAAACTGGAACGCACATTAAGCTGATAAAGAAGCAAATCTTATCCAAAACAATTGCAAGAAATTATTTTAAAAATGTTGGGTTTTCAATAGATCAAGTTTTTAAGTTTGTAAATTAAAACACCGTCTACTAACAATTGTTTTAAAATTATTTAATGTCAACGAGGAAAAATTAGGAATGGATTTTTTTTAAGGTGTCAAAAGAACGCTTAACTGAAAGCAATTAGACTACAGAAGTCAGGAGAGAGCTAAAGAAAGTCATCAGGATATCAGTGAAAACGAAGACTCCATCTGTTAATGGTGCTTATGACGGCTAAAAACATTATTTAATCATACGCAATTATTTTGATGAAAATTGTTTTAATAAATATAATACTCTTAATTATAAGGATATAATAGAATAAAACTACTTTTAAAAATTTTTGGAACGTAAACAATTTTTAGTACATATCCAATTCATTAACATGTGTTTCAATAAATAGTTTTTCGAACTGAAACAGTTTGAACTCACTATCAGGCCAACTTCCACACAAATAAACTGTACGTAAAAAAAAAACCTTCGTGTGCTCATACTACCAATACAAACGACAAATTTGCAGACAAGCCAGCACGAAATTCTTAAACTGTTACCAACTTAACTTCTAGAGCGTACCTATGTTTAAATACGCGTCGACGGGATTCTCCATGTTTTATTAAATCAAATTAAACGAACAGAATTACATAAAACATGGACATCATAGCCACATGGAAGACATGTACAAGTGGTTCTACCACACATCAGAAGATAATTTATGTTCTGTTAAAATGTAAATGCGTGTGTTGGCTGGGAGATCCCGAAGGAATATTCGGCCTCCCAGTCACAAGAGTGCATGCACCTCTGTCGTGGCTCGTGGCTATCCTAACCCAATTATCCTACAGATTAAACGGAACCTGCAGCTTTACGTCGAATCTGAACTAAGGAGCATCTGACGTACTTCACATGAACAAAGCAAGACTTTGCCTGAGGTGAAAGCCAGATTTAAAATTTCCAGCTGACACCATGGATTCGAACTGGAGACCTTCTGTTACCCCTAACCAACTGAACCTTCAGACCGCCGCTGGATTGGATATATTAATCGCTACCTACCACTAGACGATTTCCTAAGAAAAGATTCATTTTAAACAGTCTAAAGTAAGATAAAAACTCACTCAACAATACATTAACCGTTATATTGTTTACCATTGAAACAATAATACTGTGGGGACAAGATTCCTCGTGCAATTGGCTTGCAGCGAATGGCTTTTTACAACTGATGTGAAAGATGTTGTTTGCGAAAGATGTTAGTCTTCCGTCCCGGAAACTATATCAAATGAAATTGTCTTAGAGTAATGATTTTGATTTTCTGTGTGGAGGAGGTATCTTGCTGGAAACAACAATCTGCCTGAGGGTGTGCTATAGACGTCACAGGATACATTTAGTCAAAAACAGGGCTTACGAACGTCGCTGTATTTAAACAAGGCTCCTGTCACTGAAATAAACTTGCAACACGAAATAGATAAAAAAATAAAGAAAAAATAAAAAAAGATAGCAAACTTTTGCAATTTTCTGTGAAGGATCAATGGTTTCATACTAAATGTCTAAATGTTCCAAATTCAGAGACTTCCACTGTTATAACAAAGGAGGGGAATGAGTGGTACTTTGTGCCTCTGGCTGGTTGCAGTACGTTTGAACTGCACATCAAGGTCTAGTTCTGCTTTGCTTTACAATTTTGCCTACACAATTTTTCGAACCTTTCTATTCACTTAACAAAATATGAGTTTTCGCTGACTGCCCTTTATCTATAGCTTACTTTGCTGAAACACGCTTTTGAGGTTTATGAAAACTTGAGCAAAAGCGGCGTTCCCTGTACCTGATATACAAAAACCTTGCATATATTCGTATCGATACTTTTACATATTAATCGATGGTACTTGTACAGCCACAATACAATCACTAGTTGTGAAATAAAGAGTTGAATGTAATTTTAACACACACAAAACCACCTGAAGAAATAAACTTAGAGCAGAACTAACATTAGAAAACATCAAACAATGAAAGTTCAGAACATCAGTTATCCGGTGAAAACATATATATATATATATATATATATATATATAATCAGAAGCATCTTGTTAATCATGTTTCCATCAATCATTAGATAGTATATTGGTTTGTAGAGTGGTTGCGACCACGCTTGGTGGGTAAGTTCTGGCCTCGCATTCGGGAGTACGGCGGTTCCGATCACCGTCCGGGATCCAGATTTGGGTTTTCCATGGTTTCCCCAGATTGCTCCAAGCGAATGCCCGGATCCTTCCTTCAAAAGACCATGGCCGAATTCCATCCCGTTCCTCACTCCCAGTCCCATCCCGCCTCTAATGACCTCGACGTCGACGAGGTGTAAAGCTATAAGTAAAATAAAATAAAGTGGTTGCGGGTTTCCATTCACACCGCATATTCCTCATTTTTTGGTAATACTCGTATACTGCCCAAGGATTTCTTACTACTTTTAAGATTTTATATTGAGATAGCAGGATGATACGTCGCTGCCTTTCATTTCCAGTGCTGCTGTATTCTTTCGCTTAGGTGGTTCATAATGTATGATAGACGGTTCATTTCCCCCCAGGGAAAACGTTAACGAGACTGTATCTTTACTAAACCAGCGTAATATTTATTGCCAGATCACTGACAAACAATTCGTGAGATTAAGATTAGGAAAGGTCACAGTTGAGTAAGTGGCTTGTTTCTTCACAAGACAGTATGGGAGTAAGTAGGACACTCGGTAATTTGTTGGTAACTACCTCATAGACATAAATTACACTCGCAATTCCACGACTAAGAAGTGGAGCTTCATATTGGCAAGTCCAATGTTAATAAGCAACACTAAACACGGTGAAACCGAAGCACAAATCATTGTTGAGTAATATCTTCAGAAATAAAAAATACAGATTATTGGGTTCATTAAAGCGATTTTTATTTAGTTTAAAAAGGATGTGGGCAAAAAATATTACGACGATTTGAGAATATAATCAATGCTAAAAATGTCTCGAGATTCCTTATCAAAAATATCTGACAGTGGTTTAATAGCTGGTGAAAACCTTTATAAGAAATATCTGTTAAGGTGGTGGCTCATCTCTTGCACATCCACACAATAATACTTACTTTGAACCGTTACTCGAATTGGAAAGTCGTTGACGAGAAAACTACTTTCAGGATATGAAGGAGCTTGTATTTCGTGAATATTTTTTTGATTCGACTTGGGTTCTTTTAATAATCACACCCAATTAGTGGTATTTAATCCTCAAATAAAATTTTGTTGGTAACGTGTTGGAAGTTCTAGAAACTTAGAGCAGCTCATGTCAAAATGGAATAAATTTTCGTATTAAGTTCATTATCGGGGTACAACTCAGGATTGTTTTGTGAGGTTAAATCGAAATCTAACAATCTTTTTTCTTACGGATTCAAGTAGTTAGAATTGTAGCACGCAAGTCTTGGGCCTGGGAGGAAGACATTTGTTTCCAAGTGAAAAAATCGTGTGAACAAATTAACTGCATTGGAGGAGGAACCAACTGAAAAACATTGAGCCCTGTTTACACTGATGCTTAATATGATGTCATGTTGCCAGATTATAAGAGAAAAAAGACTAAGTTCCTCCGATCGAATCTTGGCCAAATTAAAACTGAAATCAGCTTTATCTCTCATATGCGTATATATCAGTCCAAATAAAAATTGGTAAATGTTTTTATTTCCAATTCTTTTAGTTTTCATACGTGGTGTTGTAACTCATCCAGTGAGCTCAGATACATGTTTTATAGCAATTTAGAATCACTTGTAGTGGGAACGATGTTGACACAAGTGGAATTTACTTCACGAAAATTATAATGTAAATTAGAGTGGTCTTACGAATTGGTATCTGTTTCATTTTGCTTCTCACCTGTATCGTGATAGCACTAAGAAAGAGTTCGTTTCTTCAGTTAGATTTGCGCTTTCTAAATTGTCTGCATAATTAACTCACGTTATTGTCTTCTGAGACGAGCTGCACCGATGATGTGATATTTTTCTTATTGGAGCAACCAGTACGAAATGATTTGGGAGAGTGAGAACATCAAACGACTCCAGTTTTTGAACCAAACCGTGAACAGCTTTTGCTGGACCACTAATTCTGTCCCCACATATGAGTCTCTCCCGCCAATTTCTGACTGCCGAACGTGGTATGCAGTGGCAGGCAGAGATTTAGCGCACCACCAAAACGCTTGTAGTTTTACAACACCAGCTCAGGAGTCGTTAGGCCTGACAGAATGGAATCAGTACGTGATATCCCCATGATAACAGAAATCCAGATGCAATGATGGAATCTGGTGGCTTTGTAGCGATCAACAAAATCTGCACTTGATCTAATCAGTGGCTAACCCGTAAACGTTCTTAAAATTGTAATCTCCCAAGTATTTAAATAATCGTCGAATTTGTCTTTTACTGATACGCAGTTTTTCAGAGTAAACCGAAAGCAATATACACCTTTGTACAGTAAAAAATGAAAACAAAGAGGGTAATAACTAAACCTCAAACTAACAAATTTTGAAGAGATATGATATTAGATACGCAGACACAGTTATCCCAAAAAGTATGTAGTTAAATTCCTTTATTCTGAAAAATGTCTTACGAATATTACAGCAGAAATCTTATGTAAATACAGTGTTTATTCGGAAGCATCCGGAAACTGTGTTGGGAGTTGGCGTACAGCAGAGATGTGATCGCCAGATCAAAGCGAAGGCTGAGGTCGCAAGATCGTCAGGACAGCGTCCGTGATTGGAACAAGCAACAACAGCTAAGGCTCGCACAACTCCTCATTGTCCTATCTCGTTAATCCTTCACTGTACTGAAGGTCAACAAGCAGACATACCGTAAGCGAGAATGTGCAGCGAATGAATGTGTGGCTTCGTGCATCTACCCGTCAGTTAGTGTTTGATGAAAGATGTGTTACATAAGTTTATTTCATAGAAATTTAGTTTTATCCAAGCCACATATATTCGTTACGTGGATAAAATTCATTGTGCGCTGTTGAAGCACTCAAACTTGCAACACAGTATGTTACAAAGGCATCATTGTATCTCTAAAGCACAAAGGCATAATTTGTGAAGTGTAAGGTCATCTTAACAATGTTTTCATTTCAAGGTTGGTCAGGCAGCGTGTCCGAGTTAAGTGAAAAGAATATCATCACGTTTTTGTGACTGGTACTTAGTTTCATCGTCAGCGACCTTCACTCTTCACAAAAGGATCCATGTTGAAGAAAAGACGTCAATTAATGCTTACAGACATCCGATTTCTTGATCCTCCTATTCTTCTGTAATAAAATATATTGACTGGTTGCCAATGGTTACGGCAAATTCTTCTTAACAATATACTCCTGTGACATTCATGTCAGTGGTTGTTGGAACCAGCACTTGCGATACCTCCACACGTCTAGCATAGCAATACTTTAACGTACACAGTCAAACTGGTGAAAAAATCGTATACATTTTCTGAAAATCGAAGATACTTTTACTTATTTCCACTCATGAAAAGGGACATGAAAGAACACCGATTTGACAACACTTAAGAGGTCAAGAAAATAAAACGAGGGAGGAGCTGTCAGCCATTTCTGAAGATGACTACAGAAAATGTTTCGACAAGTGGCAGCACCAGTGGGACAAATGTATTAGTAGTCATGGAAAGTATTTTGAAGGGGCTGAGGTTGTTTAGTAAAAAAAAATTAAAAATATACAGCTTTTAATAAATAATTCCTTTTTTTGGGGGGGGGAGACCCCCTGAATGTTTTTAAGTTTTTAAATATTTCCAAAGTTAGTATTTCAATATATTCCTCCAAGGAATCAATATGTAATTAGAAATTCGTAACCGATTTCAGAAAGTGTAGTAGCTATTGTTAAACAACTCCTTCTTTCAACTGTCATGATTATATTCCTAAATATATCTCATAATATTTTATGCATCTTTTATTTTTATGATTTTTTTTTTTTTTTAATTCGGCATGATTCCAGTGTAAGGGATAAATCTGTCTACTGGGAAGATTAATAAAAACTTCGTCATACACTGTTTGTATAACCAAGAGGCAGGTATCAGCAAAAAAGAGACAGAAATGCAAACCTAGCAGCCAATATTACAGCTACCGCGTGGCATTTGCTGGAATAGCTTCCAAATGTTCACATCCAATGGCATACAACTTTCGTAATTTGCTTGTTTGTTATATTCCTTCTTTTTGTATCTTGCTTTTTTCGAATATGTTCATTCATTTAAAAAATTTAAATATTGATTTTTGCATATTGGCAACATAGACATGAATCTCAATTTTGCATTCTTTTTCTTCTATAATTGTTCAGAGTGATGTTAATAAATTGTATACTATATACCATAATGATTTTAAATTGTTTTCATTTTTATCTCAACAGTTCTATATACGATATAGTAAAATCTTGAATAATTTAATGATACATTTCTAATGTTTATTTTAGATTTTTAGTAAGAACATTGCTATAAAATGCGAGGTTAAATTTCAAAATATTTGTAGGGGAGAGCACGCATCACAGGTTTAGGCTTAACACATCCTAAATACGTCCCTGACACCCGTAATATTTTGCGGAGGCAAGATAAAATCTGTTATTAGGAAGAGTAAGTCAGTAGCTGTTATGTAAAAACATCCCGTTCACTTGGCGTTGAAGCGAGATTGACGGATCGGCAGTGTGTGTCGGATGTAATCCGACTCCAATGGACAATGCTTAATCAGACCACGTGGTCGATCGTAAATCGTGCGTTACTCGGACGAATATAGATCGGTCTAAATTCGTTCCGTTCACTTGTCGTTAAAGCGAGACTGCCGGATCGGCAATGAGTGTCGGATGTAATTCGACTGCAATTGACGATGTTTAATCAGACGACGTTGTCGATCGTAAATCGTGCTTTACACGGACGAATAGAGATCGGTCTAAATTCGATTCCAATGGATGACCTGCCTAAGACATTCTTGCTTCTGATTGGCTGACCCACAATGGTGATCTCTGGAAGACGCCGTATGTGCCTTTCCTGTTTCGATAAAATGGCATTCTGCCTTACTGCCGTCCTTTACCCTTCATTGCTGCATTCCTTTTGTAGGAGATCAGGAGAAATACGAGTATAGCGAGTGTATGGCTTTCACCGCAGGTAAGACGATTATTATTCTATCTGCTTGCTCACCTCTTTGCCTTGTGGTATTGTTAAAATGTGTTTTAATACATTCAGTCTGTTCGTTCATTTAATAGTAACTGATACCCGCGACTTCGTACGCGTGGCTTAAGAATTTCATTGCCAGATATGAATATAGAAAGCTGCTGGTAACGTAGGATTGGTCCCAAACAACACCGAGTCGGCATAATATGATAGGAAAGTCATCACTATATCATTCTAAAGTCGAACCTGTCTCATGAAGAAAATCAATTTCCAACATATTTAAAAACAAACGAAGGTGCAGGAATGTGTGTGTGTGTCTGTGGGGAGGGGGGGGAGGGGGTCGGAACGGCAAGGAGGTTAACTAAGGGCAGCTCTATTTCAAGTTTGTCTTTTCTTCTTTCTTCAGCATGAGCATCCGATTCTTGGGGTCTATTAACTTCAACTGCTCGTGCTCTGCTAAAGCTAAGGCCAGTTTACGCCCGCGAGGCATGTCAAAAAAAACGATGAAAAATAAACTGGTGTCAGAAACATTTAAGCAGACACAAACTAATAGCACAGAGAGAATCGACATCTATACTAAATAATACGTTTTGTCTCTAAAAGAAATTTATTAAGATATCATACACTAACATAATGCCCAAGAAGCACCGCTATAGCAATCTTCGTATTACTACAGACTAACACACACATCCGTCACTTTGTCACCATTCGATAAGTAGTCAAAATTTTGTGACTACAACTGTTATTCATACCGAAAATTTGTCTTGTACCCTTCATACAGACACAAAGTATTTTCTTGTCCAATTCCATCAATATAGGTATAACCAATTAGTCGTCAAAACGTAACAAAAAGACAGAGACTTACTTCCGCATTTATAGTATTATTAGTGCAGATCAGACACACTCTGACTACTAACAACCCCTGAGGGATCAATATCACTTACACCTACAGCATTGCGAAACTACCTACCTACGATTTGCCTCGCATTGCACCCCTAAATTTGTGATATCTACAGTTTAACATTCAGTCCGAACAATCGACGGTCCAGGCGTGACTCTTACGATCGAAAACAATTTTTAAAAATCTTTCTCTGCGGAGACCACGATCCAAACAGTAGTAAGCAGGCGCTTTAACCACTGAGCTACCAGACCGCTATATAGAATGGTCGTACAGAGACCTATACATCCCATGCGTCTCTCTATCACCATTCAGTAATTTTTCAAAATTATAAGACAACATGTATTATTTATACATAAAATTTTTCAACCAAATGTAGACAGTATTTTTCTCCTTGCTTCACAGGATAAGTGTGCTAAGTTTCATCGAGATCGGATGGAAACTATGGATTTGTATGAAGACCAAACAAACATACATACATTCATCTTTATACATATAGATGTTACAATTTGAATAGTTTACCGCATTAAAGAAAACTCGTTATTCTTTCCTATTTTATCTATTTCAGGTCAGAAAGTAGTTACTCTGTAATATTCGGCCCATATTATCTCTTTAGGAACGTAAGTGCGGAGTTTTAATGTTCTAGAAACCTGCTCTGGTGTCAGAGCAATTATTTAACATGTATCTGCATTAACCCAAACTAATACTGAGAGTACGAGTTTAATCATCCATGGCAGGGAGTAATTTATTAATAAGAACAATGACTGTAATTAAATTAATGCTCAGTAACTAAGAAGTGGGAATTAGTAAGTTTACTATTTAGACACTTCATAAGCGTTATTAATCATCAACGGTCATAAAACACCAACTTCCATGTACCTTTTCGCCAGTATCATATTCCCATAACATATTTTTGCTACGAATTTACGTGAACACACTTCTTGATTCCTTCAGATAACACATTTAACAAATCTATCATGTACACCTAATGAAAACTAACTAAGATTCCTTTTAAAACGGGCTTTGTATTCATGCATTATGAGGTGCTCTTGGCACAACTTATGTGATCGTTGATACATAAAGGCATTCTATCCTTCATGTATTGAAACGGGTAACAATATAATGTTTGAAAAAAATTGTGCGTCACCTAAATGGCGTGGGCAATGAAATACACAAATTTTTGCTCCTCTTTGTTTGTAAACCAAAAGTTTAGATCAATCAGAACCATAAAAAGCACTATAAATAATGACACCGATAATTATAAACATTACACACAATAGAATGATGGTATTATCCTCACTTCAGGCAATAAGTAACTAAAAATCCATGTGAAAAATACCGTCCTCTCTATACACATGATACTTAATGTCTCATGGGTTTATTAACGATTGGGAAAGAGTATCGCTTAGGCTACGATAGGTTGTAGAAACAATATTTATAACGCAAATATTATTAACAAAAAGAGATTAATATGTTTCAAGTGACTACAGTTAACGTTCGAACAAATATTAGGTGCATTATGGAGGGAAGAAATAATGGTTTCTTAAGATGAAGGTTCTCGGTTTATATTAATGAATCCCCGACAACGAAGTTTTGGCACCAAATGCCTGTTACTATCACCGAATAACTAATGGCGTTTAGAATATATGTAACTAATGGTATGAAACTTTCCGTCGTAGTTGCTGTTATGATTCACTCCCCTCCTACAACGCATGGACTCCTACCTTTCCTCTCCCACACATGGGCGTGTACTACATACATTGCAACACTGAGAAGCCTCATATCAAGGCCAAAGAGCGCTGCAAACGCATGAATCAGTTGTCCCACCTTCACCTAGTGGCTTACTTAAAACTGAAGTGTAACTGGGATCAGTTGAAATTTAATTTCTGTTATTTACCTGCCGAAACACAGTATACCGATATTTCATTCAGACTCACTTTCCTAAGATGTTCTATTTTATTTTATAAATTGCGCTATTGCTACTCGAAATAAATGGTTATTCCCACAGTTATTTTCATGATCACCAAATCTGACAACTTACTCAGACGCCATTATAAATACATTAAAACATCAAACGGAGATGTCCTTTTATACCGCACACAGTGAGTTTGAAAATTGCCATCATAACGCCAGTAGTTCCTGCAGAAACTGTATCGATCATTACCACTTAAAGTCACCAGTTGTTAATTCAATATAGTTATTCGTATGTTCCTTATGCCCCGGTGCCGATATAACGCTGACGTCCTTTAACCTGTAGGTGCTACTATACTGATTTCCAAAAACAATTGACCAAATAACATTGTATAATTAAGCCTATCCAACAAACGTGTGTAACAAACGTTATTTTTTAATCACAAATGGTTGTCACTTGCCACTTTGATATTAGACAGTAAAACTTTTACTGTGTGTTTTAAAAGTGGCTATAATGAAAAACGTATTTCAGTATAGAACAATTAGGATATCCCACAATTTCAGTATTCGATCTAAATAAACTATGATACCGTATATCTCTTTATTTTAAAAAAAAGTCAAACAACCAAAACTGTGTGTAAGACTTAGGATAATTTGATGAAAAAACTTTATTGGACATAATTGGAGTATGATAATGGAGTAAATCATTTATAGATATCAGAAATTTCATCAGTGGTAAAAATATATTTTTTTTTGCTGAATAATATGAAAGCATTTGGAAACATTGTATCTCGCAAGCCCTACTAAGTGTTCATTAATGTAGGGCAAGGTAAAGCCGTAAGATGTGTTGTCGTATTTATGTTTAGTTGACATAAACAATAACGATTCCCGTCCAGTAACTTTGACCAAGTATTTCAGTAATAACTGTTTGGAAAGTTTGTTTTCCTATGTTCCATCTTGGTGGCAGAAAATCGGGTCCCAGTGCAATATTCAAATTTTACCAAAGAGTTGGGAAAGGAAAACTTTGAACAGCAGGAATGTTTGACTTGATCAAGATTGAATGAATTTTACTTGAAAAATTGGTATATTTCTACAACTCGCAGCAAATAAGAACCATTTGTGGATTCATTATAATAACTTACCCACACTGGATTACTTGGCAGAAGCACATATTTCATATAACTCAACTTCACAGAAAATGTAAGGACTACTATAAGAGGAAAACAATAAAATCAGATATGTGAAATAAGTGTGCATTAGTAGTACCTCCGGAG
>JARYHS010009186.1:73802292-73915423 GCA_031002005.1 Vandiemenella viatica | reverse complement strand
ATATGTGTGTTTTCCTTCATGTGTATTGATATCTTGTTACTTTTTTTCTCTCTATTAAAAATTTACTTGATCTAGAGTACAAAGTTTTGCATGGAAATGACACTCACCACTATTTTGTTTATGATCGCTTCTTATTCTAAGCAAGTTTTCGTGTGGTTCCGTGCCTTAGAGGTAAAAGGTGTCTCTTGTTAGATTCTTTTTGGATTCATTCAACTCTGTTCAGGTGAAAGATATAAAGAGTAACTACATAATTACCGACTGTTATCTCGTTAATCCATTAATTATAACTGCCATTAGTTTTATTGATAATTTTGAAGTTAAACTTGATTTGTCGTTGTAGGGAGAAATTTGTTAGCGTAACGCGTCAACAGTGCATGCTCCGTAAATTTCTGCGCATTTGCATGTGGATTTAACGATACTGTGACGCAGGCAGTTACAATAGTGCCTGTTTGTAACCTAACCTCATGTTAAACAGTGGATCGTATTAAATGTGAAAACATATTTCATATTTCAGTTACCTAGATCTTTGCTTACAAAAGTATATGATACAAAATTTACCAAATAAATTGGTTGTAGAATAATATAATAATGAATAATAATCTAATAATATCAATCATCATCAATAATATACAATCTGATAATATCTATATAGTAATGTAGTTGTTATTTGTTCCAAATAAAGAAAAAAGTTGTTTTTCTGCTGTCTCTTGTAACCTGTTAATTGTAAGAACGGATATAACATAATTTTGTGGATAGATAGATAGATAGATATGTTCACTTTGATCCCATGTGAGAATAATCTCGTGGATGTGGAACAGTACATACACTTATTTGTAATGTCAATATTACTATATAATTGATAATGTTATTATATATTGACAACAAGTTAGCTACAACCCATTAGTATAACCAATATCTCCTGTTATCTACAAATACAATCCCGAGTTAATTAATACTTATCATGTGGAACAGTGTATACACTTGTTACCAGCATCTAATAATCAGTTATTTTCTTACAACCAGTAACCATGATAAGTTTCACTGTAATTTGCGACTACATATTATATCATGTTAGTTGCTATTTATGTGGAACAGTACACACACTTATTAACAATATCAATTATATTACCAACAACTCATAAGCAGTCAATTACTTAACAACCTGTTAGTATGATAATTTTTCACAGCAGTTTTTGAATGCATGCTATCCCATGTTAGTTATTATATATGAGTGGAATTTTGTAAACACAATAATTACTTAAATTGTCAAAAGTTTCAACAGAAAGAAAAACCATATATCATTTTAGTAATTGTGGACAACTTTGTCACCTTCCCCTTCCATACACCATATATACTATTTTATCAATCATTCTTAATTACCAAATTCCAAGAAGAAAATTCTTTCACAGAGTAAAATGGGTTCTGCAGCAGAAACTCTTTCAGTTTGGACTTAAAGTAGTTGGGTTTTTGTAGGTAACATTTAATTTCTGTTGGTAAGACATTGAATAAGGAAGCTCCAGTAAATGTTAACCCTCTCTGTACAATTGACAGTGATTGTAATCCTTGTGAATATTATATTTATTCCTAGTATTATGGCTATGTATGTCAGCATTAAGATTGAAGCGTTCAGGATTTTCCACTACAAATGATAATACAGAGTATACAAACTGTGCTGGCATGGTTAGAACACCCAGGCTTTTAAACAGATTTCTGCACGACGTCCATGGGTTTGCTCCACAAATAGTTCTTATAGCACGCTTTTGTAATTTAAATACCCTTTGTGCTTGTGACGAGTTTCCCCAAAATGAGATGCCATAAGTGAGCATGGAATGAAAATATGCAAAATATACTAACTTTCTGGTTTCTATATTAGCTATTCTAGATATTACCCTCAGTGAGAATGTTGCAGAATTCAGTTTTTTAAGAAGTTGTTGAATATGTTGTTTCCAGTTCAATTTGTTATCTATATATACACCCAGGAATCTTGTGAAACTGCTTTCATTGGTTGTTTTCCCTTCTGATATCACATTATAGCTGTCCTTTGTTTTATTTTTTGTAACAAACTGAAGTAACTGTGTCTTTTCTACATTAAGTATGTTCTTCAATAAAAAAAACCTCTAAACACAAAATAAAGACTAATCTCGATGCAGTACTTCATAATTAATTAATTTAAATGCGATGGATCACACGCTGCGGTGGAAATTCCCTTAATCATCCAATTACCCATTTTTTATTATATTTTTAAAAATGATCTTATATAATTTGAGTCTTAAATCCCTCCCTCATCTACTTTTGCGATTCAAAAATTTAAATTTTAGATTCGTTCGGCGTTTTTAGTAAATTATTCATCATTTCACTTGGTAGTTTGTTCCAATCTCTGACATCCTTAACTACAAAAGAAACTTTTCCCACTCCCTTATGCATGAAATCGAGTGCCAGCTTGTGGTCATAGTCATCCTTCCCCTTCCATGCACTATTCCTAATTCTTCAACCAACATTCCATCGAAACCCCATCACCAACATATGTCTTATACATTCCCATAGTCTTGTGAAGTGTGCTTTAACTTTTTGAATATATATCGTTTGTTCACTCGAAAGCGAAGAAGAAATATAAAAAATAAGCAGAAAATAAAATACGCAGGAAAACATGTGTATGACCAATAGAAGTTTCACGTCTTACGCGTGTACATCCTGATACAAGCAAGTTAATTTTATTTTCCTTGGCAGCTGCCTCAAGTTTTTTACAATCCGGTTCTTTTGTCAGTTTTTTTTATCCTTCACGAAGAGGGCGTTATAATCGGGCGAGTATTATGACAAGAAAGGTTAACAAAATTGGCCATATTTTTAATGAATTCGGCTTTGACGTGGCATAAAACAAAGATAAATAAATAAATAATCAAAAATAGGTAAAAAATTTAAAACAGTAAGACGGTAAGAGAAAAATCTTTGGTAATTAATAATTATCCTGGTTAGTGTAACAGTGTTAAGGCATCGAAAATCTGATTATGGTTTAAAGTCTCATAACAATGATCGATTTAACCAGCTGGAGATCGTACTCAATCTCTACCCTTGTAAATTATTCCGGCCAGTATTAAAATAACGACAGCTGCTAATAGGAAATTGTGTTAGCACCAGCAACACTGCACAAATAGTTGATACAGCAGCTGTCTTCGAACGTCATACGAGAAGATATTCATTAGCCCCTGACAGCTACAAGCGGTGTGGCAGAAAAGGACTAATATTGAGAAGCTAACGACGCTGCTTTGAATTGGCTATTACAAATCACTTGTCACATTATAAGATTATGCCGTAACGTGATTAGTGAAAATGATGTATCGAATACCCCGTTGATTGAAGAACTGTAGTACGTTATGTAAGAATGCTACCTAGTCAGTAACGTCCAGCGATGGTATTATACAGGACCCACATTAGAATACAGGCGTAGCTAGGACATGGCCGGTACAATTATCCTTATTTTCAAAGAATCCTTATCTGTTTCTAATAAAAACCAATATTTACGAACTCTAAGAATAGTGAAATAAAATTGTAGTATGAGGCGGAATTAATTTCGACACATAGTTCCGTTTTTTTTATTTTTTTATTTTTTTTTATTTTTTCTTACCGAAACTAATAAATCTATCACTAAACATTATTTTTAACAAAATTATAGTTGAAATATGGACCTATATTACGTTTCCGAAAACTGAGAACAACAAAACAAATTGAACCGAAGTCTCGCAAACTCAACCCTATGTTTGAATTTTTATGGGATTCAAAGTATTATAATTTCATTTATCACGTAAAAAAAATAAGACGAAAAAAGGTAATTGTCACAGAACCTTACGACAGAAATAGTATGACTTCTTTGTCCTACGAGAAAAAAAGCTTTTGTTTATGAGCATGTCATACGTTCCTAGAAGAAATTTTCAAGTATCTAATGATTCGTCACACCTCTCATTGGTAAGGCAGTTTTTGCAGAAATTTTTTTACTTTTCAATATGTAGAAATACATTTATTTATGTCGAATCACTTGGATTTTACATAATTGCTGTGCCGTAAACAGAAAACCAACATATTATTATGACCACAATCTATTCAACCAATAACCTTGCTTTGAGTATAAACAAAATTATTGATTGATCTAAGTGGCAAGGAATTTGCAATTCTTTTACAGCTTCCAATAATTAATTTAATCAAGTATTGCATTAAGAGAAGTTATGAACAGCAATTTGGAGGATGCTGGTGGATGGAAGCTGATGAAGATGGAAGATTCTGGTTCTCAACGTTCCGCAACAATCTGTTAAAAATAAAAGTTTATATGCTTCGTATGATCAGTTATTAATAAACAATATTTGCTGAAAAATGTCACCTAATATAAATACTAATCTCAAGATCTTATTGATATTGGGGCGTTGCGTCCTGAGGCTACACAAGTGTCTAATTAATAACCCGTCAGCCGTTCATGTTTTATGCATGAAATGGTAACTGATACGTGCTGAGCTGATGATCTATTACACAACTAATCTACCACCTATTATTCAACAATCTTTAATATACTACCGGAAACTTTGTTTTACTCAGTACTAACCTTACTAGCTACGTACGCAAGTATTTAACCAAAGTTTATCAGTAAACCTTCTGTCTGTTGACTGTATCTAGAAGATTGCTAAATATTAGACAAATGCATTAAAATATAATAGTTATATTTCACAATAATACAGTTATTCAACATACAAAGCATAGAGCTTATACAACATTATACGAGGGTGAGTCAAATGAAAACCTTAAATTTGTAATAAAAAAATCGAAATTTCGCGCCGTTATCCTGTAAGTTGGTAAGCGTGCTACAAGCAGCGTGCAGAATGGCCTGTACGTGGCAACATAGTGCAGATGCACTAATAACGTCGCAGTATCAGCATAAAGATCGCTGCCCCACTTGAGACTTGCACCAGGGAAGAACAGCGGTCTGTTATTCGGTTTTTGAGTAGTGAAGGTGTGAAACCCATTGAAATTCATCGAAGAATGAAGGTTCAGTACGGTGATGCATGTTTGTCACAGCAGCAAGTCTACGAATGGAGTAGGAAGTTCGCAAATGGTGTGACTTCAGTGGAAGATGCTCCTCGTCCTGATCAGGCACAACGAGTTGTGATTCCACAGACCATTGCAGCAGTTGAAGCCATAGTGATGGAAAACCGCCAAGTGACACTGAATGACATTGCAGCATGTTTAAAGATTAGTCGTGGCTCAGCACACCACATTGTGCATGATGTGCTCCAGTTTCAGAAAGTGTCTGCAAGATGGGTGCCACGGCAGCTGACTCCTGAAATGAGAGAAGGACGTGTTGATGCTTGTGAAGATCTTCTTCGGCGCTTTGAACGAGAAGGTGAAGGCTTCCATGCAAGAATCGTTACTGGGGACGAAACATGGGTTCACTTCCACCAACCGTAAACGAAGAGAGCGAGCAAGGAATGGTGCCATTCCTCATCACCAAAACCAAAGAAGTTTCGAACAGAACCATCAGCAGGGAAGGTTATGCTGACTCTCTTTTGGGACACGAAAAAGGCGTCATTTTGGAGCATTACATGCCTAGAGGGACCACTGTCACCAGTGCATCATACACAGGTCTCCTAAAAAATCATCTTCGGCCTGCAATCAAATCAAAGCGTCGTGGATTGCTGTCATCAGGTGTCCTTTTGCAACATGACAATGCAAGGCCCCACACTGCCCGTACAACAGTTGCAACAATCACAGACCTGCATTTTGAGTGTCTTCCTCATCTACCATACTCATCTACCATGAGTGGTTGCGCGGACTACCAAAAGAATTTTTTTCTGAAGGAACTTATGCACTTTGTAAGCGCTGGAGGACTTGCACTGAGTGTGGGGGAGATTATGTTGAAAAGTGATACAGCTTTGTACCACTTCTGCACAATAATATTTTAAAAAATATTTAAGGTTTTCATTTGACTCACCCTCGTATATAAGCTCTACAATTAATCAATGGTCAAAGCTTTACTGCTTATATTCACATTTATACAGGGTGTCCAGAAAAGGACTCCCTGATTTCAAAATTAAATATCTCCAAAACAAAGATCAATAGCAGCTTTTGTAACTATTATTTCACACTGCTGTATACACTTCTTACAGCTGTCAAAATAAACATATCGTTTACTGCATTCCTCTATCGATCTTTGTTTTCGAGATATTTAATTTTGAAATCAGGGAGTCCTTTGCTGGACACTCTGTATATTCAGTACCAGCATTGGTTTGCAGTTCGGCCGCGTGAAACTAGATGTGTGGACGTATGCGGGTATGGTAGATGTTTGGATTTTTGAGCGGCAATATTAGCGGAGACTTTGGTTATGTCGTGGTGTAGCGTGGACCAGAATTAAAAATAAAATTCTGTATTACAGCATAAGACACATTGAACTTAGATTTAATAATTTAATTTGCCTCCCTTAGTGCCATGTTACTGTGAAGTTTTTATCTATGATGTAGTGTGATCTTTGGTGGACATCTGTTCAAGTTACGAAAGCGGTGTTAATCCGTAATGCGGTGTGAACTGTTGCGCCTGTCCGCTCAGGTTGAGAACAGATTATCATTTAATGCTCAGTCCACCGATCACATATTGTGTATAGGACAAACCACAGATTTTAAGTAAAAACCTAAGTTTTCAAACTGTGACTATGCGATTCAAATTGGTTTCGTAATTTTTGCACGATACTTTAACAAAGAAATTCCTACAAAACGGCCACTACGCGATTCATACATGTAATGATACAAACCATTTAGTAAAATAAAGAGAGAGCGGGTCTTACTACATATTTCTTAGTCTTGAAGATATAGAAGTTAGGAGCATGAAGACTGGACCGACAAGGAGTGGAGTCGTCTGCTGTAATCAGATGAGAGCAGATTGTGTCTGAGTAGTGATTCTAGATGTACACTCATCTGATGAGAGTTGGAAACACGTAATGTACAAACATTGTCGAACACGATCGTTTTGGTGGTTCAAGTGTTAAGAGGTGAGGAAGCATAATTTTGCATGGGAGTACCGATTTCCAAATCTTTTAAATCGGTACACTCACCGTTCAACGTTATTATCCCCATGTGCATCTCTTCAGGCATTTGGACCTGACTTCATTTATATTGAAGACAATCCGCGACTATATCGAACAGTGCAACTGGAGGAGCTCATGGAATGAGAGGATATTCGATGAATGGAATGGGCTGCCCATATCCCCGACTTTAATACCATCGATCACGTGCATTGGGCAGACGTACCGCAGCACATGTGCCAGCGACCATCCGACAGTTGTCAAGTAGAATGGAACTTCTTACGACAAGAACTTCTTACCAACTTCCTGGTCAGCATGTAGAACGTACTTCACTGTCCATGGTGATCAAAAACATCTTTAAGAACCATGTCCCTCCTTTTAGTAATGTCCAGGGGGCGATAATGAATCGCAGTGGCTTCAGTTTAATTAAGTGTCCTGTATAAACGTGTCATTTCTGTTCTTACAAGGGGTGATCAAAAGAAAAGTTACGAAACGACGTAGAAACGTAACAGTTAAATATTTGCATATTCCGCCATGGGAGACGTAGCGAGACATCTCGGGATGCGATTGGAGTCTCTGACTTGGATCGGAGCGTGCGCAGTGGAGAGCAGAGACTCTTAGGAACAGCGGCGTCCAAATGATGCGGCCTTCCGTATGAGGACAGGATGGCGTATAGGTTGGGGATGTGTACTGTGAGACACTCCGACGCCTAAGCAGGTCCATCATGAACAGAAGACCGGGGCTGCTCACGGAGGGTGTGGTTCTGCTCCATGATAACGTGCGTCCACACGTCTCCAGAGTCACACACATGGAACTGGCCAAGTTCAAGTCGGAGACGTTGGACCATCCGCCCTACAGTCCGGACATGTCGCCCTGCTATTTCCATGTGTTTGGTCCACTGAAGAAACACCTGAAAGGGAAGCGCTTCAACTCGGACGACGTACTCAAGGACGCTGTGAATAACTGGGTATCGTCACGGCAACAGGATTTCTGGGAACAAGGAATCCTGTGGCTTGTTCATCAGTGGGATCGTTGTGTTCAGGCCTATGGTGTATATTTTGAATAAAGTCTTCATTTGTACCCACCGTGTCGTTTCGTACCTTTTCATTTGATCACCCCTTGTATAAACACTTATTTCTTTCAGTTACCTACTGCACCATACTGTGGCAATTCTTACTATCCCCAGTACAAGTTTCATCGAGTTATGTTACTTGGCAGTGACACACAATGCGAAAGTTACTTTCGTCCTTAAGTTTTGCACACCAGCGTACGATCTACATTTTGCGTGGCAGATTTTATCGGATGGCAACTTAATCTCTTGATTCTTCCCCACTTCTTAGTAATGTTCTCGCTCTATTGATTTTTCTATAGGAAGGTAAGAAATGGAAATTAACTCGACTTACTATTATCTGACTTTTCAGCTCATTACATTTGGACGAAGGGGGAACCTGTTTTTCCACCATGGAGTAGCAATGGTTGTATGTATTTCACTTGTAATCTTGGGTAGGTCAGTTTTCATGATATCAGACTTCTATAGTCCCAATATGACTTACCCATTTCTTGTATTGCCAGATTAATTCTAATTTACTGTATTGTCGTGCAAATTAATATCGTCTTACATATATTTAATAGTCATAGTGTTTTCAATAACTCTTTACTTGACGAGTGTCATCGTCCAATAAATGTATTGATATATTTCAATGTTCTCACTAAAATGCTAGAGCGCCTTATGTTGTTAGTGGCAGCTCATCCGGTCCATTGATTCAAACTTCACTGTACTACTCCTCTGGAGGCAGTCAAACTGTCTGGCTTCAAGGATTAGACAAAGCATTTGCTTTCAAGAATTCTATAAAACGTAACTAGGTGGTGCAGAACATGCAGCAAAACTGATTTTATACATTTCTTTTTAACGCGTAGAATGATTAATACACTCCTGGAAATTAAAATAAGAACACCGTGAATTCATTGTCCCAGGAATGGGAAACTTTATATACACATTCCTGGGGTCAGATACAACACATGATCACACAGACAGAACCATAGGCACATAGACACAGGCAACAGAGCATGCACAATGTCGGCACTAGTACCGTGTATATCCTCCTTTCGCAACAATGCAGGCTGCAATTCTCCCATGGAGACGATCGTAGAGGTGCTGGATGTAGTCCTGTGGAACGGCATGCCAAGCCATTCCCACCTGACGCATCAGCTGGACAGCGTTCGTGCTGGACGTGCAGACCGCGTGAGACGACGTTTCATCCAGTCCCAAACATGCTCAATGGGGGACAAATCCGGAGATCTCGCTGGCCAGGGTAGTTGACTTACACCTTCTAGAGCACGTTGGGTGGCACGGGATACATGTGGACGTGCATTGTCCTGTTGGAACAGCATGTTCCCTTGCCGGTCTAGGAATGGTAGAACGATAGGTTCGATGACGGTTTGAATGTACCGTGCACTGTTCAGTGTCCCCTCGACGATCACCAGAGGTGTACGGCCAGTGTAGGAGATCGCTCCCCACACCATGATGCCGGGTGTTGGCCCTGTGTGCCTCGGTCGTATGCAGTCCTGATTGTGGCGCTCACCTGCACGGCGCCAAACACGCATACGACCATCATTGGCACCAAGGCAGAAGCGACTCTCATCACTGAAGGCGACACGTCTCCATTCGTCCCTCCATACATGCCTGTCGCGACACCACTGGAGGCGGGCTGCACGATGTTGGGGCGTGAGCGGAAGACGACCTAACGGTGCGCGGGACCGTAGCCCAGTTTCATGGAGACGGTTGCGAATGGTCCTCTCTGATACCCCAGGAGCAACAGTGTCCCTAATTTGCCGGGAAGTGGCGGTGCGGTCCCCTACGGCACTGCGTAGGATGCGACGGTCTTGGCGTGCGTCCGTGCGTCGCTGCTGTCCGGACCCAGGTCGACGGGCACGTGCACCTTCCGCCGACCACTGGCGACAACATCGATGTACTGTGGAGACCTCGCGCCCCACATGTTGAGCAATTCGGCGGTACGTCCACACGGCCTCCCGCATGCCCACTATACGCCCTCGCTCAAAGTCCGTCAACTGCACATACGGTTCACGTACACGCTGTCGCGGCATGCTACCAGTGTTAAAGACTGAGATGGAGCTCCGTATGCCACGGCAAACTGGCTGACACTGACTGCGGCGGTGCCCAACCGCTGCGCAGCTAGCGCCCTTCGACGGCCAACACTGCTGTTCCTGGTGTGTCCGCTGTGCCGTGCGTTTGATCATTGCTTGTACAGCCCTCTCGTAGTGTCCGGAGCAAGTATGGTCGGTCTTACACACCGGCGTCAATGTGTTCTTATTTCAATTTCCAGGAGTGTATCTGATGAAAATAGAAAATGGATGGTTGAGAGAATTTAAATTCACAGGATATGGGATGGCAACAATAAAAATTAGAAAACTGTAAATATTTGATTAGTGAAACAGCAACCAGGGCGTGTAGTCCATTATTATTAGATTAAATATTACAATTTTTCACAGTATAATTATTGCCTTGTAAGTAGCATTCAAGCACTGTTTTTCTTGGTCTTTGTTTTCTCGTTTTCCTTTATGTTAAAAAAGACGAAAAGAAAACTAAAAACTGAATTTAATTAATATAAATAAGCAAATGCATCGTATTATTACGGAATATGAACTTGCAGTATTAGTTTATAGGTTTCAAACACTTCCTAAACATAAATTTGAAACTGTAGGTCCAAAATAATTGAAATTAGTCTCAAATTATTATTTATAGATGAACATTAGCATTTAAAGTCTTTTCTTTAAAACTAGTCAGTAGTATACTTCATATTGTTGGAAATACTTAAAATACAGACTAAAGCAGTCTGCACATAACTATAAAACAAGAAGCAAAAACAATATTGACATACCAAGTGTCAGACTTCATAAAACACAATTTAGTTTAGTTATCTAGGAGTATTTTATGGTTATTACCTCACTCATACCATAGGGCAGTGGTTCCCAAATGGTGGTCCGCGGAACCCTGGGGTTCCTTGGAAGGGTCATAAGAGTTCCGTGATCCGTCCAAGAATTAAATAATATATTCGCTGAAAAGAGTCAAAAACGCGGCGCGAGAAGGCTATCATGGTTACCGATGCGAGACTGGTTTTTCAGCTTACATTTATAGATACGTCAAAAAATGTGTGATCAGTCAGGGTTCCGTGGCCAAAAAAAATTGGGAACAGCTGCCATAGGGTATCCTTTTTTTTTTTATGTAAAATAGTAACAGAGTTCGAAGGTAGCTGAAATGAAGGCATTTTATAGCCTTGATGAATTTGAGCAATGTTGTTTCAGTGACCCCATATTCCTGTAGCCATAAGCCATGAACTATCTTGAGTAGTAATGTTTGTTATTTTAACTATCTAATCGGTATTTCAGAAATAATTAAGATAAGTCATGTAATTACCATAAGCTATGTATGTTTCCTTCATTTACGTAATTATAAATTTACGTATGTAATCACGACATCTATCGCATACCCTTCATAAAGATGAATAAAGGTAAATTAAGTATAATCGTTTAAGTTGGCTGCAGGTTACTTTAGTGGACGAGCTGTTTGATTATTCAGTGTTGGATTCATATATATATCGTCGGCATACTACTGCGCAACTGAAACATTGTTCGTGGAGTTATTATCTTGACAGCATTACGGGTCCATTCCGTAAAACCGCCACAGTTATTGGAGCATTTCACTATCCAGAATGTTACAGTAGGGCTCTGTGTTTACGATACCACGGACAACACCTGAAGTCTTATGCCGAAGGCAATGCAACAGCCCCACTCCATCACTCCATCTCCACCAAATTTCCTAGCTAACACTATACACCGCTTCAGAAGACATTTCCTAGGCAGACGTTATACCCATATACGTCTATCGGGAGAGTCTTGCTTGTCGTAGCGGTGTGGTAGTTCTGTGGTTAAGGTGTCTTAGTGGGGAACGAAAAGTTCACGATTCGAATCCCTGGCTCGACTGGGATTTTTATAGGCCCTCAACCAGACCTTCACCTCTAACACAGCTTGTTGTGTAATGTGAACTAGGTTAGAACGCTTCTGTGGTTCGGATTCCACGCTAATTTTTAGTTCATCTGTACCTGGTAGGACTACCGGGTTAGGTGAAGGCGGATGCGGAATGGGCAGCCAGCAGAAACTCTGTCACCAGGTCATAATGACCACTCGGAATTGTTTTCACTGCTTTTCGTGATTTGGCATTATTTGAAGCTGCTCTTCTGAAATATCCAAATCAGTATGCCTCTGTAACTACATGAAATCCTTGTCGAAAACAGATATGGATAGAGCCCTATTTTCACATTGCATGGTTCTGCGATTTCTGTCGGTCAAAATTGGAGGTTGTCTAGAACGTGCATCATCGGCACCATGCCCCTCGATCCACTTACGCGGAACGAATGCGACCATTGATTTGGCCACTTTGACGGATAGATAGCCCACTGTGGCGGCGGCCCATAATCACCTCCTTATCGAAGCCGATCATTCCTCGTGCCATGAACTTGTTTACTGGTTGTACATCCGCCGACAGTATAGGACAATCACACAAGTCAACTGACATACTGAGTTACCAATTAATTTTTTGTAGATAGTGTATTTAAATGCAGTAAAATTGTTATTGAAGTATTGTGTATAAGATACGATGTTTCCATGCAGTTAAAGCAACTCTGAGGGCTCTGACACTAGGCATCCATAGAGGAGAAACGGTGAAATGTCCGCTGCTAATTAGAATAACTCACGGCTTGAAGCCGGCCTTGAGATGCCTGTGGCCAACAACGCCCTCGGCTGTAATTAGAAACACTTTGCCGTCCGCGGAGCGGTAGCTTCCCGTTTGTTATCTCTGCCACGGCTAGTGCGCAGCCTCCAAGCACACAGATCCTCACTACGACCTCCTTTAGGGGACCCACAACTCGTTCTTTCGATTTATTCACTACAAGAATTAACACACGTTCATCTTTATAAACGGAACTTAGGTTGAGTGAACCAACGTTTAGCAGCAATCCCTAAACCAGATACGACCTATGTATACAGATCTAGCAAACCTAATCGTAACAAGGCTTTGTTTAGCTTTAATTACGATATGTTGCCACATAAATTAACTGACAGTTCTTTTAAACTTGTATTTAATGTCTTAATTTCTTTTGATTATTCGAAGGAGAGAAGATCGTATGGGCAAACGTTTACGAATATATTACAGTAATATTAGTGTTTGTAGCGACAGACTGTTTGTGTTTGTGAAGTATCAGAGTTTTTAAACAGAATAAATTAAACAATTCCAGCTTACCTAAGAAACTTAAGTCAGGTGACAGGTGTATAGACATGTTTTAAATTATGAGTTCCATGTTCACTACGGCAAGGAACCTTCGTTTTTCTTATTGTTTTAACATATATCCCGTGGCAAACTGAAATAAGTGTGTTTCAGACAGTTACCAAAGTAATCAGCACTCTCAAATCTTAACGCAGTAAGAAATAGAGTTTTGCAGGATATGTAAACGAGTCTGTTTTGTCAAATTGCGGCGAATTTGATATTTTTTGTCACTGTAAATAATTTTATAATCTGTCGTCACTTAACTTTCTTCGAAAATGAAAAGACAATTATGTATTTAAATCGACGTTTATTTTTTTGTAGTAGTAGTAGTAGTTGTGAAAGTGGTAGTAGAGGCAACAAATGACCATTCCAAACCAGCTGGTGAGAGAAATTTTAGTTCCGTCTCTGGCTTAGCTTTCAAGGTAGAATAATTCTTACGTATCTTTTTCATTGGAACTTTATTTCTTTTTCTATAGGTTTCCCTGTTCTTTGAATTGTAGTTGAGATTGTTTTCTGGATTTATGAGCACAAGGATATTTTATATCACATTGCAAATCATTTGCTGAGAATAGCAACACATTTATGTTTGAGTCTTAATCATACGTATTTTTCATAAAGCACATTGTTTCAGTAACAAATTTATTACACTGTATTTTAGTCAATATGTGCAGGCGACTTTCTCCGCATGAAATCTGAAACATATGATATTAATTCACTGAAAAATTATCAACGAAACGCTTACAAGGGAGGAAAAACAAATTAAATCTCCTTTTCTCATATTTCGTGGTTTTTTTCCTACCGTTCTGAATTTAGGTTGTACGTGAATGTTTTAAACTTGTCTTTGCAAATTACTTTTTTCAACCATCTCTTGAATCCTCAACTACTACTGAAGATTTTATGGCGTTGCATGATCCCGATACACACCTTAACATTTTTCAAAAGTCTTCTCTGTAAACAATGTTCGTAGTGGTGCTGCCAGGCGCATGTATGAACAATTTATTTTATTGCTATGTATATAAACAAACATATAAAGTTCCTGATTAGATAGCGAAGTTAATCTATCATACTTTGAACTATTTGCACACATCATAATAGTGTACAAAGGGTCAAAGTGGCAAGTTTATATAAAATAACTATATGAATCAACTTAAAAGCAAAAATAATAGTGGGTTCTTTCATTGCTTTAGATATTTTAATGATTACTGTGAAAACTTATTAGAACATACACTCACAAACTATCACTGTGCTAAACAAAACTTTTTTTTTTATTATAAGCAATGTAAAGTATTGGAATAAAATATATTATATTTTAACCCATGCCTTAGCCTATAAGTTTATGTACGTTATACATTCAGATTTTTTTTTTTTTTTTTTTTAAATTACTAATTTAGCTTGTGTATCATCGGGAACCACATAGTTTAGCTTGATCTAAACTATCATCTATGTTGACCGAAGACATAAGCTATCACTATGTGTAGCTTTGTCGAACTTTCTCCGTCAGTTACATTTTCATACGCTCAGAAAAACCAATGTTCCACAATTTACAATTTCCGCCTAAACTTATAAGTTATCGCCACAGCAACTATCGAATTCCTTAAACGATGACGTAAGCTGTTGTTACGGGCAGTTTCCTTTAAATCCGATAGTTAGCTTCTGAGTAAGGCGAGCAGAAACAAAACTTACCGTTATAAATATTACCGTACACCTTAACACATGACGTAAGCTATTAATATGTGCAATTTCGTTAAAATTCATTTCTCTGTTATTGCTTGAGACGTGCACACACAGAAAAAAAATTCTTAAGTTTATAGCTTTAACATCTGTGCCATGGGCAACCGTAAAGTTCATCAGAATAAAATGAATGTTATCCAGCAGCATTTTTCAAACTTTTTCAACTGTAGGACCAGTAAAATCTATATATTAATTATACAGATCACCAACTTATACGGGCTTGATTTGTTTATGTCTATGTTATTAAAAAATGTGACCAGTTGTTATTGGTACGTGCCGCGGCCCATAAACTAACAAGCTCTACATAAAACTGTCTTTAACGCATACCTTAAAGCTGGCCTGACTCTGCAACCGATTACATCCGACTACAGTACCTTTTCTGTATCCATTATTTGTTTCAATGTTCACAGATTTATTTTAATTACGAATTTTTCATTCTTCGCGGTCTTGAGGCTAAGAAACACTGCTCTACGGCAACTGATAACATGTCAGCACATGTAGTTTAATTTAAATCTGTTTCTTAGTTTTAGTGTGATGAGTGTACAGGCAGAGACAGGAACATGGTGAAGTGCACCATAACAGGCTTTGCTTAACTCGCAGGTGGTTGGCAAATATTCTGTTATAAGAATGTTTACAGTTTCCCATGATCTTCAACTAATTGATTTCCATTCATTGCACTTAAACTATTTATTTTTTCGTTATACTAATCATCCAGTTATTAAATATAAAATTAGGACTTTGGTTCTGCAGTATTTCATTATTTAGTATAACCAGCGATTATGTATAGCTGCCAACAATGTAATTTAATTGCGATGGAACACTTGCTCCGGTGGCAGTTACCCTACACATCCTATTTTCGCCCCTCCGTTTCCCGCTTACTTTTTCCTTCTACTAATACCAACTTAAAATTCTTATAGCGTTTTTGGTAAATTATTCATTTATTTTGGCAATTTAATACAATCCCCGAACACCTTACGTAAGAAAGAAAGTCTTCCACACCCTTATGCCTGGAATCGAGTTCCAATTTGTGATCATGGTCACCTTCTCTCTTCCGTGAGCCTCTCCTAAATATTCCACCAATATCTTTCCACGCCTCATCGCAATATACGCCTTGTACACTCCCATTATTTTCTTCACTCTCCTCCTTTCTTCCAATGTATCCAATTCTAGCTCCTTTATCAGATCACTTACAGATTTTGTTATGCATTAATTTCCAGAGACAAATCTAGCAACCCTTCTGAGCGCATTATGCAACACCAATCTATCGTGGCTGCAAATGTTACAAAACAGATGCCTCGGCTTAATTCAGAAACGCATGAAGTGAAGCAATTAGATATGACAGACCAAGTCCTAAAAGATTAACTGAAACAACCAGCGTGGTGGGTGAGCTGTAACGCTCTCGTCTCGTATTCGGGAGGTTGTGGGTTCGAATCCCCGACCTGCTACCCAGATTTGAGTTTTCTATGGTTTCCCAAAATCACTTCAGTCAAATTCTGGATGGTTCATTCAACAGACCATGTCCGAACTCCTTCCCGTTCCTAGTCCTCAGTTCTCTCTCTCTTCTAATAATCTCGAAGTCAATGAGGCGTAAAGCCATAAGCAAAAAAAAAAAAAAAAAAAAAAAAAAAAGAATCCCGTCAGACACCAAACCTTACGCGAAACAGGAGGCAGATTATAGAATATTGGAATTAATAACCATTCCGAAATGATAGCACAGGTACAAAACTCCACTATTAATTATCCACACACGGACCTTTTTTTCAGGTTGTGGCTGTACCATTTCGGTCGGGCTGACCGTTATGCTTCAGGGCGCATTTGTGGTCGTAGTGTAGCGTCTATGTGTGATATGGGTGTTATTATGGCCGCGCAGTCCACTTGTAAGCGTCTAGATTGATTTGGGGGTTGTTCTTAGAAGCATCTTAGGATTTTAGGATATCTTCCAGATTATAACAGATTAACTACTTGTGGGCACAGAGATGTTATTTGTCAGGATAAGGATATTGACACCAGGGCGATCTTTGATATAGCAGGGATCCCGAACTGCTATAACAGTGATATACTTATAATAGATCTTACCTTGACGATATATCACAAACTCTTCCACATTACTATCTGAAATAACTTGGGATCTAACCTAACGACTGTAAATGACTGAGGCGACAGAACTAATAATTTAAACATATTTTAATTATACAAAGCCGAACAATACATTTATCCGCAAAACGTTATGCTGGAAGGGAAATGACACGCAAGCATAGATACAATTGTTAACAACTTACTAAATGAATTAATAGCTTCTTCATAGGAGTATAATGGAAAGATGTCTTTACTGATTAAATGCAACTAACTGAATAATTAACGATCCTTATTATAACCCGACATTACCAAATAAGGATATCACGAGGCTACAACATTATTACGACCAACGGCAAACAACTCATTTAAGTTACACTGACTGAATAATTTATCAAACTACTTTAACTAACCAAATACTAACTAACGCGATACAAGACTATGGGCAAAGCATAGCTTTACCATGTGCCGAAAGGCACACAGACAAGACACAAGTCTTACCTCTTACATGGATGCTGGCAGAATCGTTACCGAATAAAACGACATCACGCCACGATCGCGTATTTATGCGTGAGCTATCACGTGCACTGTACATGCATACGCACTACGCTGTACTGCAGACCTTGGACTGCCGACTTGCAAGTCTGCACTTTTATGCACGTACGCATCTTCTCGTTCGAAGCAGCTTACAATATTCACAGACTAAAACATCGAAACTACCAATTTAATCCTTAATGCACAGACTGCCCGTTACACTAGTAACCCTAAAGCTGTTTGAGTAAACCATCCTGATCTCAGTTTCAATGCTCCGGGTGAATGCCGTGATGGTTCTCTTTAAATGTCTTGGCCGAACTCCTTCCCCTTCCTTTTTCCCCATCTCTTTCATTTAGTGCGGAGAGTCACTTTGATGCCTGTAGCACCCAGTAATTCCGTGGTCGAGCCCGGGGCATTACAAACCCCCATTAAACATAAGAACTGGAGCTAAAGTAAGGAATGTTTTTAATTAGTTCCTAATTTAAACTGTTCCTTAATGCAATATTTGTTTTGTTTTGCCTTTTGTGGTTATAGATGATGTACCCATCATTCCGGAAATGTTTCCTCACTATTAAAAATACACAGTTAAAATTAAAAAGTTCTTGTGTTTTCAGTGCCGAATATTATAATACTGGCATTTTCTTCTGGGGTCTAGTACCCCGACTTCGTTCTGAACCAAGTAAATTATAAAGTTAGTTGAGAACGAGATTGTATATTGAGATATTCTTTCGTGGCTGGTAATTCCATATCAACTTATTAATAAGCACAGTCATGGTTGACTGGATTTTCTGAAATTATTATATGTGAAGTATGAAACGTAAGTATATGATCGTTTGACGAACGGACAGAGAAACTCTTAAAGTTTATATTCTGTATCGCCCGACAGTCAGTAGTTAAGGTTTTTTCGGTAAGATGTCAGTGTTCGCGATACGTCGGCTAGCTGTAAACAGAAATTATTTTGCACTCTCAAATTTGAACAAACTTAGTCTGTTGCCATTATCAAAAGTTAATTTCGGAAATGTTGTGGTACGGGTCCATCCTATGAATCTCTCATTCACATACCGTATGACTGTGTTCCCCTGAACAATCCTCGTCCATCGGAGGCAGTTTCGTTCCTGTAACTATCTCCCCCACATCGCTTGGTCACTCCTAGATCGAGGCTCTTCCTCAATCGGTCTCTCCCAGGGATGGGAAAATAAAAAAAATATATCGTTAGATATAGTATCGATGTTTACAAAAGAATATCGACATGTATCGAGAGAGAAACATCGTTATGTCTATATTTCTTTCTAAAGCCAATAATGCAATAAAAAAATCCAAAAATATATCAAAACATTTAAGAAAATTTGGAGCATTAGAGACACATGTGGAAATTATTGGAATCTTTTATTAATTTATCTATTTTTACAATCAAACCAGTATTCATCAGATATAGACATCAGGAGAAGTTTCTGTTTCAAATGTTCCCGTCAATATCCTCCTGCTTTACGGTGCCGCAGAGTTATCTGCAGAAGCCACTCTTACGGACGATAAGGAAGAGGCTTGGTATATTAGATATTTCATCAACTAATTAACTTCTGTTCATAAAAAAAACAATTCAAAACAGAAGCTGTAAAATTACGTCAACCCTCAACTTCACAACACAGATGCTTCATCACTATTCTTCAATTTGATTAAAAATAATCTAACAGTTAACAATCAAATATGTTGAAAAAGAAATATGTTGACTTCAACCTGTTAAAATTTATCATTTTTTAACTTGTTAAAGCTTTACACCTCGTTGTTTGTACAATAATCTTTTAGCACTAGTGGTTTCAAACTGGGTAGTTTCATGTCACTCGTTATTCTGTGATACGACGCAGAACCGAATTTGGGAGAGGAGTTCACGTAGAAAGGAATGTGCAATCTTCGGTGTCAGAACCGAACCTCTACTTCATCAGGGAAGATTTCCCAAGCTACCATAGGAAATTGCCTACACAAATTAGCGGTAAAGTCGACATATTGCAACCCATGGTTTGAAAAACGTTCAGAATGGAGCGATATCAACTAGGACTGCTTAAAACTTTAACACCCGATATCACCCGCTGACATGATGCATCATGAGTGAGTAGAAATGGACTACTGTGAAAATGTATGCGGAATGGTCATGTACACATCGACAATTTGAATAACACAAAAAACTGCTCAACATTTTTTTTTTTTTTTTTTTTTTTTTTTTTTTTTTTTTTTTTTTTATAGTGAATGAAGAATCGTGATTATAAAAGATTTTGTTGTTTTCGCAGCCATCGGATTAGGTAAATAATTAATCGTAAAAAGCATATCTCTGGATAATCGATATTGTCAAACATTCGACAGTACAAATACGTAAACAACCAGCCACTCCATTCTCAAGATCACAGTCTGTAGCGGATTTCGTAGACGGCCCCTGATGAAGACCTAAGCCCTGGTCGAAACGTGGGGAAGAAGAAGAAGGACTATTTCAACGCAGCACTAATCCCGTAAGCAAATTATATGAAGATTCGTGATTGCTTGCCACAGTCATTTTATGATACTGAGACAACGGAAGTTGGTAAACGTGTGTACTTCTACGAGTTCGATGAAATAGTTCAAGAACTAATTTGGGTCGCAATAATAGGAGAGAAAAATATTGGAGAAATATGATGCCACACTGATGTTTATATGGCTCCTTTTTTCTTCATGCCATTGGGGATTTTGATTCGCAGAGTAGAGATTAGTTTTTATGCAGAGCAACCTCTGCCACCGACAAGTATGAGAATTGCAGAGTATATATGGAGAACTCTTCTTATTCTTTCCTATTAGGCCTTTAGTACCACGTACCAAATTAAATTCTTCATCCTCTGTTATTGTTTTTCCTTCCATAAAATCAAATATTCTTTCATCATTTCACAAAGTTTCTTCCTTCTATCCTCAGATCACTATGGATCAGATTTCTTTCATCCTCTGCCTTGGAATCATTCCATACTTGATACCTTCTTTCTAAAGGTCTCTCTTTCCATAATTCCTCTTCTCTTAACTTATTTCTTTTCAAATCTTTCTTGACCTCTTGAATCCAGCTCGTTGTTAATTTTTCCCCAAAGGTAATTGAATATTTTTTTTGTTAATCAGTTATCATTCATCTCTCTTTGACATTGTATAGGTATTAAAACACATCTAATGTACGAAATGTCCGATACGTTACAGCAACACGAACAAAATGTGAGTTAGGACGCTGTTGGCCAGTGAAGAATACTCGGCACTCCGCAACGGTGATGCAACCAGCGTAACCGTGATGGGCAAATTCCTTTGAAACTGAGGCTTGCGTCACACCGTGCGAATGCCCTGTAATTAGGAAGCCTCCCGGAAAATGCTTTCTTCTACCTGATCGCTACTGTTCGCGTTGCTACGTAATGCGGTATAGTGCAGTAAGCTACAGATGCAGCACATGTACCATCCCATCATGCCATCAAGTTATAATGCGATGTTTTTTCAAGAAAAAAATTAGTTTTTGTTACATCCAAAAATATGAGCCATCTACTGTACGTATCTCCCAAGAGTATGCAGACATTGGACTTCAACTTCCGTATATCTATAAAATTTTATTTAGAAACATTTACATTCGAGATTCTTTAGATAGTGTTAATGGACATCAATCGAAAGCTTGAAATCCGACTCCAGTCAAAATGTCTGAATTTTACTTTTTATTCCATGATCTGTGGAAACATTACCTTAAAAATAGCATTTCCCTTTTTGTTTTCGTTACTTCTTCTACATCATCTTTTTCCAACATTATGGTATCGACTGCCTTTTATGAGTTTTACCCATTTCCAGCATGGTGGAATTTAGAGCCTTGATATAAAGCCCGCATGCCCTTATGGGCGCAAACCATTTTATACCTACTACCAGGTCTTACAACATTCTAATGTGGAAATCAAGTGCTGCCTTTCGTTTGTAAAATCATTTAACTGTGTGATAAGTTTTTTTATGTTTTGTGAAATGTGTTTTTCATAAGTCAGAGACCATCACTGCTTTGGTCTTGATAGTCAATACGGCCGGTACGCCGGATCCTGGGGTCGTGCCAGGTAATATTGCATCTCCGAGATTCACTGTGCGTCACCTCGGTGCACTGAATCAGTCTGTCTTTGTTTCCGTTGCTACATATCCGAAAATTATTTCAAAATTTAAAGTGGTATCTAAAGTTTACGGACAAATTATAACGATATTTGCGAAGTTTATGGTATTCGAAAAATAACTGGGGAATTTTTATGAATTTGATACATCAGTAGATAATTTTTTTCTAGAAAAAATATATATTTGAATCATTCTGTGTAGAATTCTATGACTCTGATAGTAAATATATCGTGAAAATTCTTTGTTTAAACATTTTCCAAAAATGACAGTAAAATTTTCATCAGATTTTGTTTTGTATGTATACGAGAAGCTGTAACACATTTTCCCAAAAAATACAATGAACTCTACCAAAAATAGCTTTCCATTATTTTTACATTTTTGAGAATTCAAGTTAATGCACAATATGTGTTAAGAACTCTCTTCGCAAGAGTGTAACTCGCACTTGACAATTCTAATTTTGGATTAGAACCAAAACTGTCCGAATCGGGCTTATACCGTTAGAAAAGCTTTAAGCCTACCATAGCAGGCAAGAATTTAGATGTAGCTGGTATAAGCATGAAGGTAATTTCTTCAGGAAGTAACTTTACGAGAGGTTTGGGTTTTAATTCAGACATTTGGTGCACAATTTGACCTTTAATTTTCTGCGGTCCAAATATGAAAACAAGTCTTCACCATCACGTTTCCGGAATCACCCGAGCCATCGGGGTGTCACTTAGTTAAAATATTATAAACAAATTCAAAATGTTTATTTTTTTGTCTTCGAAATAATTCTGATACAAAAATAAGTACATTGTTTTGGTTCAATCTAAAGATATTGAATTATTTACTTAGTATACCGTTAATTAAGCAGTACGTTACAATGGAGGAATACTCAAGAACAGAAATTATCTCATCGTGATAAATAAAATACAAAGTGGTCGTCAATGCAAAACCAATAAATTGATTATTATTATTATTATTATTATTATTATTTTAACAGTTTAACGTCCCTTTTTAACAACGTGGTCTTTAGAGACGGGAAAGGATGGGGGCAAGGAATGGGAAGGAATTCGGCCATGGCCTTTTGAAGGAAGCATCCCGGCATTCACCTGGAGTGATTTGGGGAAACCATGGAAAACCCAAATCTGGATACCCGGACGGGGATTCGAACCGCCGTCCTCCCGAATGCGAGGCCAGAACGCTATCCGTTACACCACCACGCTCGGTAATAAATTGATAAACACCTGTCTATAACAATTGTACAGCTGATAATAACTCATGTTTAAATTCTGTCTAGTGGTAGGTGCAATGATCATTGAGTGGTAATTTACCTAAGTTAAATTTATATTTATATCTTTCAAATTTATTAGGAGTTTATTGTTTGGAAAAGTTATTTTTTCCACCTTCTATAAGACTAATAATGAAGTTGGTAAGCGTACTCAGTACCATTCGTGAATTATCATACTGCAAGCAATGTAATCTGAGAGGTTGCCTGGAGTATGGAAAGTTTATTTTTTGTTTGTTTGTTTATTTGTTGCTTCACACGTTAACATAGAGGTAATTAGAGCTCCAGGAGAGGATTGTGACGAAAAAAGGGAGAAAAATCTATCCCGGCATTTATCTGGAATGATTTCTGGAATCCATGAAAAATCGAAATTAGGATGGTTGGAAAGTGGATCAAACCGAAGTCATTCCACATGACAGGGCCGAGAGTTGAAATCCATTTGGATCAGTCTCAGAATTTAGTTACTCAAGTCTAGTTTTCTCCACCATTAATTTGCGTAATATGAAATTTTAAAACCTGTAACTAATTATTCAGATTAAAATGGTAGTACCTAACACCAAAATTTCGAGAGCTGTGACCTCGAGTCATCTAAACATAGTCAAAGTTAATAAGGGTTAAGGATTTCAAATCTCTAATATGCTTTGACAGTCATAAGCAATTAATTCAAAATCTAATTAAAATGAACTCCTTTGTCTTAAAATAAAAACTTCACCTTATTAAAATATAGTACACAAATATTAGAAATTAGTTGTCATAGTAAAAAATGGAGTTGTAAAATGTATAGTTCTCTATGTAAAATTACTTGAGAATTAGACCAAAATAGATATTAACTTGGTAAGGCATGCAGAAATATACCAAACATAGTCTGCATTTAGAATATTCAACGCTAACTGACTGAGACTTCGAATGATGATATTTATGATTTTTACAATTAATAATCCATCTGAAGTCAATAAAAACGATTTTACAGAAAATTAAGGCAAAACGCAACTAGGTTACAAAACAATTATACATAACATTTTGTTAATAATGAGTGAAAAATACACTGTTTTTACTCAACTCTCTCTATTTAAGTTATAAAATATTTTTTATTAAATATTTCATTTACTTCTGTAAAAGAACATCGAAAGAACTAATTTTATTTGTAAATTAAAAATCATAAAACCTGTAACTCAGTAACTGTGAAAATCTTAAGTGAAATGAGAATAGATAGCTTCTTTGTATAGTTATTACTCTCCACGGTCTAAAAATCTTAAGTTATTGTGAAATACGGAGGCAGGTAATATACAACTAAATTAAACGACAAGCAAAAAACTCACACAATACCAGAATTAGAAACAATGTTTTAAGAAAAGAAAGTATTCTAACTCGATAACGAATTTTGTAACCTAATTGTGCTTAAACCACAATCAACCAAGAATTAATGTCTCCGTTAATTTATTACTGTGATATTTATTATATAAAACTGAGTCTAACAACGACGCAGTGATTTTCGGTTATGGCGTACCTTTTTAATAAATGTCTTTTTTTTTCATGCAGCTGTGTAGGTTTGATGGAATCTATGATTCCTTCCTGTGGTGATCTAGTTTTTTCATATGTCAACATATTGCAACTTACATGGTTAGCTGTTTGCATCATATATTGAAACATTCTTTACAAATCTCTACGTACATTATCTTTTTTTTTTTTTTTTTTTTTTTTTTTTTTTTTTTTTTTTTTAAACAGTTTAACGTCCCTTTTTAACAACGTGGTCTTTAGAGACGGGAAAGGATGGGGGCAAGGAATGGGAAGGAATTCGGCCATGGCCTTTTGAAGGAAGCATCCCGGCATTCACCTGGAGTGATTCGGGGAAACCATGGAAAACCCAAATCTGGATGCCCGGACGGGGATTCGAACCGCCGTCCTCCCGAATGCGAGGCCAGAACGCTATCCGTTACACCACCACGCTCGGTCGTACATTATCAAATGAACCAATCGAGAACTACTTATGATGTAACTATATTTGATCTGGAAAATTTTGCCATAAACTCTTTTCCTCAGCTATCGTTCCAAGAGCAATTTTTTTTTACCTTATCTTATCAACGTCGAGTTCATTAGAGGCGGGAAAGGATTGGGGGCTAGAAACGAGAAGGAAAACGACCATGGCCTTTTGAAGAAACCATCCCACCATATTCGCCTGGAGTGATTTGGGGAATCTATGGAAAACCCAAATCCGGATGCCTGGACGGGGATTCGAACCTGCGTCTTCCCATATGCGAGTCCATATCGTTACCGCTCACCCACCACGTTCGGTTGTAGTACCTTATCTGTCCACTTAATGTTCCACAGAACCGCGTTCTAAATGCTTCAATTTGGATTCCTTTTGGTATTGCTGAAGTCAAAACATAAATTTTGCAGAATGCTGTTTTCCATACATACATTTATAGAATATTATTTTTCAGTAGTGGGTCAATGTTCCTTACTAACATTTTTCTCTCTTAAATTTTTATTTCCTCCTTTCTTATTTTGGCTACGAATTGGAATTTTACTTTCTGTATTAGAATCGATATATTTTTTGTACTAAATCTAATTCTATTTTGATACCTTGTGCAAAGTCACTGTTATTGCTTCTGACACACTTTTTGATGTTTGTTTTGATTTGATTTGCGTTTAAATCAAATTCCTCTCGCAACATTTTTGTTTATTCTGTTCAGTCGATATATCACTCTAATCTCTTAATAGAATAATTCATTCGACAAATCGCAGAATACTGTTTCTCCTAAAGTACCTATATCACAGGGATATTATTGTTTTATTTTATTGATTTTTTTAATCTCTGAATTCAAGTTACTGGGTGGCAGAGGGATGTGCGGAGACTACAGCATATCTACATTTATGATAGTTACAAAAGAATTACTACCTCTAAACTGAAAACAAGACATATGGACTAAAGAAGAAGGACAAGGGCGCAGCCAGTATTAACTTCAGTGTGGGGCAGAAAAAAAAATCTAATACAAACACTTGTTAAACATTTTTTTACATGTAAATAAAACCACATTTAACTTATTTAAGCACTAGTCTGCGAGGTTTTTGGCAAAATTTATTTTTCAATATTTTTTTCATATATTTTTCGCTCGACTACTTGAGGGAGGAAAGTGCCCTACCCTGGTTACCTCCATACTCAGTGATGTTTAATCATTACGAAACCACTCTATTGAGCTTTCCGTTAAATCTGATCAGAGTGAAAGAACTAAAATACTTTTGTCTTATTGCAATGTCTTGGGCAGCTTTAAGAAATTAATGTCGGTCATATTTTTTTTTCATTTGTGTTAACGGAAAAAGCTTCTCTGGAGCGACTATTGACTAGAGCAGTCTACTATGCTGGAGACTGGGTTTTTCGTCTAGACCAGCGGTAGTCAACCTTTTTTCTTCTTGGGCCGCATGAGCATTACTGCTATATCACGATGGGCCGCAATAACCTACAGCACAATAAAGCTCTGCACTTAAAAGTAAGCATTTATTTTAACATTAATGGAGTTGTTGACGTTGTTACAAATTTTTGTCAATTTTCGATATATCCGGCTTTATTGCTAGGCTTCTGGCCAAATTGAAAGCGCGCGGTTTGAGTTTCATTGGTCTAGACGCCCGCGACCGAAGTGTCGTCACGACGTCACCTCGTCGGGAGGGTGGCTGGGCGTCGGACGGTGGCCTTTGCGTCGTCGATCGCCGCCGTCCTCGTGCCACTTGCTGGTGCTTACACATCGCTCCTAATGCTCTTTCAATGGTCGCCCCGTAATGGCGTGGTAACTGCCGCGGACCGGAAAGACCAATTTGCGGGGGTCTCCTGGAGCAACACTTTCTCCTGCCCGCTGCGTCCTTGACGCAACACGTTCACGGGAATCCGAGGGTTAACAAACACCGTCACAAGTGGGCTTTCCCATCCAGTCAGAAGTGGGTAGAACTGCTAGGGTCCATTGGGGAAATGGAGTAATTGTGTGACATAACATAATCAGAAATGAGAATTCCGAGTGATGGATGAGGTTAAGAACTATTTAGTATTTGTCATCTGTAAAAACTTAACTAAAGAATATTCTCGAAAGTAAAAATTCTGCTTACTTTTGCGGGATTCGCGTTGCTTTCAACGATGTTATATTTCCAACGTCTCGGCACCCATCCTGGGGCCTTCAGGGCTGGTTAGGGTTGGTGTATCCCTCCTTACGAATGGTCGCAACACTCCATAGATTGCCTTCACGCTGGGCGACGTTTTTGGCTACCGGCAGAGGGTGTCAGTTAATCTAGAGGTGCTGTTGTCGTTGTAGATGTCGGACTTCCTTTGTAAACGAGTACGCATTTCAACATTTCACGCAATTCGACATCTACAACGACAACAGCATCTCTGGAACAACTGACACCTTCTGCCGGTAACCGAACAAATTCGCCCACCTTGAAGGCAAACGACGGAGTGGTGTGACCATCTGTAAGGAGGAATACATCAACCCTAAACAGCCTTCATGTAGGCCCCAGGCTGGGTACCCAAACGTTGGAAATATAACATCGTTGAAAGCAGCGCGAATCCCCCAAAAGTAAGTGGAATTTTTACTAACATGACGCCTACTAAAAGTGAAAAATACTATAATGTTTTTGATCATCATCATTCTCAAACCATACTAGCTTTAACAGAATACTGCAACACGGTTACAGGAATCTGGTGGTTAACAAACGCCGACCACAAATGGGTCTTCCCGTTCAGTCACAAATAGATACAAACGCTATGGTCCGTTGTGGAAATTGAGTAGTTGAGTCAGAGTGAAATGAGAATTCTGACTGATTGATGATGTCAAGGACTAGTTTATTTCGTCATCTGTGGACATTCATTCATAAATCAGTTAGTCACAAATATTTTCGGTCGTCATCTTTCTCCGACTTTACCTGCTGCGACAGGATTACTACCTTTCGATGTAAAACGTTCTTAGCGGACTCCGGCCAGAAGTAAGTCTTCTCACCCGGTCACAGAAGGCTGGAAACGCTATGACCTACTGTGCAAAAGGAGGAGTTGTTGTGTCAGAGAATAATCAGAAAACAGAATTCCCCGTGGTGGTTCGGGTTAAAGAACTACACTGAAGAGCCAAAGATACTGGTATAAGCATGCGTATGCAAACACAGAGATATGTAAACACTCAAAGAGTACGGCGCTGCTGTCGGCAACGCCTATATAAGACAACAGGTGTCTGGCGCAGGCGTTACATCGGTTACTGCTGCTACAATGGCAGGTGTTATAGTCGGCGCATGAGAGATGGGACACAGCATCTCCGAGGTAGCGATAAGGTGCAGATTTTCCAGTACAACCATTTCACGTGTGCACCGTGAATATCGGGAAGCAGGTAAAACATCAAACCTCTAACATCGCTGAGGCCGGAAAAAGATTCTGCAAGAACGGGACCAACGACGACTGATGAGAAGCCTTCAACATTACTGAAGTGCAACCCTTCCGCAAACTGGTACGGATTTCAATGTTGGGCCATCAACAAACATCAGCGTGTGAACCATTCAACGAAACTTCATCGATATGGGCTTTCGGATCCTGAGGAACACTCGTGTACCCTTGCTGAGTACACGACATAAATCTTTACATCTCGCCTGGGCCCGTCAACACTGACATTGGACTGTTGATGATTGTAAATATATTGCCTGGTCTGACGAGTCTCGTTACCAATTGTATCGGGCGGATGGACGTGTACGGGTAAGGAGACAACATCATGAATTCATGGACCCAGCAGGAGACTGTTCGAGCTGATGGAAGCTCTGTTATGGTATGGGGCGTGTGCAGTTGGAGTGACATGGGACCCCTCATACGTCTAGATACGACTCTGACTGGTGACACGTACGTACGCGTCCTGGCTGATCATCTGCATCAATTCGTGTCCATTGTACATCACGACGGATTTGAGCAATTACAGCAGAACAATGTGACACTCCACAAGTCCAGAATTGCTACAGAGTGGCTCCAGGAACACTCTTCTGAGTTTAAACACCTCCGCTGGCTACCAAACTCCACAGACATGAACATTATTGAGTACATTTGGGATGCCTTGCAACGTGCAAACGTGAAGTTTAGAAGAGATCTTCAACCTTTCATACTCTTACCGATTTATGGACAGACCTGCAGGATGCATGGTGTCAATTCACTCTAGCACTTCTTCAGACATTAGTCAAGTCCATGCCACGTTGTGTTGCGAGACTTCTGCGTGTTCGTGGGGGCCCTATACGATATTAGGCAGGTGTACCTGTTTCTTTGGCTCTTCAGTGTATTTAATATTCATCATCTGTGGACACCGTATCCAAAAGCAGTTTTTAATGAAAATTCTTCATCATCGTCATTTTTAAACTTGACCAACTGTGACAGGATACTACTTTCAGGTGTAACCAAAGGTCAGTTTTATAGCAAACATGGTAACAACGGAATAGGATAGAAGCAATCACGCCTGACTAAAATTTGTGTTACAGATGAATCAATCCAGATAACCCAAAGCACAAATGGCATCACAAGCTAATAAAACTGCTGTATCCATATCCATACTGTAATTTGAGTATGGCAGTTTCTCCCCAAGTATATACAGAGGAAACATTATTTCTAGCTGTTTTTGTGAATGCTAAAGGATATTGAACATACGTTCTTCTGCTCTAAAAAATCGAATCGGCACTAAGGAACTAACAGGACAGTAGATGAGTTTGGCATATTTCCCAGTACTGAGCGTATCTTTTCTTCTCGCAACAGGACACCAGAATATTCATACTGATAAGCAGATGCCCAAAAGACTGCAAGGTCAACAACCAGAAATATGAATCTTTCTTTAGCATCTACTACTCTGTTTTTCTGGATTTTTATTTTTATTAACTTCGTACATTTACATTATATCACGAGGTGTGTAACAGGCTGCATTACGAGCAACAGTAGTACTTAACGATGTTTTATGTGAAATTGTTGAAAGATGAGTAAATGTTGGATGGTGTTTAGGTCCACTGCCAGTAAGATATCGGTAAATTCATGATATTTACGCTAGGAGGTATATCGCAAGAGGCTTCAGATGGTTTCTTTTTACTACTAGCGTTTTGCCAATTACGCCATAAATTCAGTTAATAACACTTCGAATACTTCTCTTTTTATACATTTTGAACTCAGCGTGAACTTCAAAAGATGAACGTAAAACATAACTATAACCAATATGTATTTTTTTAAATAAAAATCCGTCTTCTAACAACTGGTTTTATTTTTAACTTTCCTCTACCAGAAAAATAAAACCAGTTGTTAGAAGACGGATTTTTATTTAAAAAAATATTTATGCAACAACTGCGGAACATGGCCTACAACAAAGTTAATGATAACCAATATGGGTTGTAAAAAATACAGCAACCAGTCACAATATGAAGTTCCACCAATCCATCATGGATAAAATATTATTAATGATACCTCGCCAGGTTCTTGGAATTATATATGCATTTAAAAAATGTAAACTTAAGCTAATGATAAATAAACAAATACTTCTTTTGTTACTGTAGGACAACCATACATTCCTGTATATTGCATTTGTTGATGTAAAATTTACAAACCATCTGAAGATGAGCAGGTATAGCTCCAAACCGGTATTAATGGTTTAATAAACAACATCATATTGTGACTGGTTGCTGTATTTTTTACAACCCATATTTGACATCACAGTCGCGGAAGTTCCACCAATCCATCATGGATAAAATATTATAACTATAACCATATATATACTGCAGGTGGTAGTCGACCTCGATTTAGCGAAAACAAGGAACTTAGCTGTCTCTAACTGTCTGCGTTCAGTGAGAGTTATGTCTACGAACTGAGTTGGATTACGGTACCGTGGCGGTTTTTGCTTACAGGATTAAGGAAAAATGTCAAAATCCTTAATGAGGGTACCGCTGCACCAGGCATGAAGTTCCCATGCGTCCGTTGTGGGGGTGCTTCAAAGGGTCAGAGCTTTTCCACACACGACAGTGAGAGGGGATTTTCACACTCATCGACAAAACTGGAGTCAGCGCCGATCTTATAGCGCCGAGTGCAGTAGCATTTTAGCTTTTACGGAAGAAAGATACCTGCAATATTCAACAAATGTTTCCTCAATAGAAGATTAAGAAGGAAATGCAGAAATTTTTTAATTAACACACAGTAAAGGATAAATCATCTGATGACTCAAATATAAAAAGAGGACGAGGAAAAGAGTGAAATAAATTAAGCACACAAGAATTCTGCTGTATTTTTAATTCATTGAATAATTTTATTTAGTTCCCAAATCAACTGGTATTTTGTTTATGACGTATGACTGCGACTGGAATAGAACCAAATAGAATTTATAAATAGGACACAAAGGAACTTTTCTGAATTCTTGGACGTCGAATGGGCCAGGTTCGAACCTTGGACGAAGCGTTGTGGGTGGGCAATAACGTTCTGGCCTCGCATTAGGGGATTCGAATAGCCCATCGAGATATCGATTTTTCGAAATCACTCCAGGTGAATGCCGGGATGGTTCTTCAAAAGCCAAAAAGCCATGCCGAACTTCGTACCGTTCTTTGCTCCCAATCTTTTCACGTAAAAAAAAAAAAGCTATAGACGTGCTACTTTACCAGAGTCAGCTGACCAACTAATATTCTTAAATATCACCCAAATGATTATCTCTATTAATCACACAAGTGCATGTATTTAATGAAATGATTATCATACATGTCTTAGCGAATTAGAAACCTTCCCAGGCATATTAATAAATGATGACGAAAACTTTTCATTTCACACTCATATGTCATTGACATTACCCTCTAGGACTTGAATTTAGCGAAGAATTAGAGGTCGCGAGAATCTGTCATTTAAGTCGATTGAAAATTGCTTTAACCGAATTACATTGTAGACAACGTCAAACATTCAACCTTCGCGCTTTAACGACGGCAGGAGCGCCGAGCAATTTTCGGCATCGTTTCGGTGTAATCGGTAACGGCGCTGGCTGGCAGGTGCCAGTAAGAGGACAGGCGAGTCGAAAGGATGATGTTTCGACCACGATCTGGGCCGAGCGGCGGAGGTCGCGGCCGAGGCAAATCATAGCAATTAGCGCGCCTCGCCTCCTTGACATTTAGCAGGTGGACACACGCCCAGGACGCGTCGCGGGCTGCTGCACGGCCCCTGAACACTTCATCCTGCTACTAACGCAAAACAATGGCGATATAATCAAAGGTGATTCGTCTCGTGCAGATGTTTCTGATTCACTGTTGTGTCATCTGCATTCAATATTAACTAGGTCGAGACCAGAAATTGAAGACAATGTCATCATCTGATCATCAGTCTCTCGACTGGTTTGTTGCAATCCTCCATATCTTCCAATCTTGCGCCAACCTCTTCATCTCAACATACATCTTACAACCTAAGTCTTCAATTTTCTGCTTCACATAGTTTAATCTTTGTTTACCTCTTCAGATCTTTCCTTTGACTGTTCCTTCCACTAAAAAATTAAGCAATATCGTATGTCTTAAAATGTGACTCACTATTAGGTGTCTCGTGGTTTATTATATATGAGATAATTTTTCCACGACACAGTTTCAAATTTAACTTGTTTTTATTTCTCATAAGCACATCGGACTTCAAAGATACTTGTCATATGTAAACACAAGCTCCAGCGGTTACTTTTAATATTGCTTTCAACGATAATACAGTACTTTCGCTCAAAACTGTTCCACTGAGTGTCCTTTGCCGATGTAAACTGTTTCCATAAAACATTTTTTAGTGCGTCTCTGCCGCTCGCTTTATATAAGTTTCATAGACAGTTCCAGAACATTACAAAAGCTTCCGACAGATATTTCTTGAACTTTAACAATACTAAAACAATTAAAAACATATTTAAAACAATCAAAATACATAATCATTTAAAATCATTACGAAATGCTCAAAAATGAAAATTACAGATATTTAAACACAAAATTATCCACATAAATCATTTTAAAATTTAGTGGATCGTCTTTTAAATTTCGTGACTCACCTTAATACTTGGAATTACAAACATTTAATCAATTCTCTTGCATATTTCTGTTCTTAAACTTATTAAACACTATTTACATAATTTCTTTTCATAAAACAAAGTCAATTTACAAAGATTTGCAGTAAATTGCAAGACAAACATACAAAATCATATTCACTTGCTGCAAATGCTTCATAAAATACAATTCCATTCCAAATATAGGTTTCAGGGCTATTACACCACCATCCGGTCTTTTCTTTCTGCAAGACTCTTTCATAATCTTGTATATTTACCCATCATCTCCAAAACACATTTACTTCATTCTTCATCTGTCCACCTAATATTCAGCATCCTTCTATAACACCACATTTCAAATGCTTCAATTTTACTTCTTTCTGGTATTCCGAAAGTCCATGCTTCGATACGATAAAGTGCTGTGCTGCATACTTTGGGGTTTAAAAAATTCTGAGTCATAGGGTAACTTTAGAAAACTATATCTCTTCTTTAAGAAGGCTCTTTTCGCTAGTGCTATTCTGCTTTTAGCATAGTTCTTGTTTCGGCCATCAGTTATAATTTTACTTCTTAAAAATACATAATTCACTTACTTGTCCCAGTGCACCTGATTCAATTTTTATATTTAACTAGCTGTACTGACAGACTTCTTTCTGTCAAAAGTTATTGACCTGTCGTAGTCCAATAGAAAAAAATAAAAATAAAACGTATTTCAGAGTGATCACTTTATTTATTGATTTAATGCCTCAATAATAAACAACGGTTACTTACAACAATACGTTTTCTATTTCGTACACTGCAAGACGTTAGTAACAATGTGATGATATTTTGTACAATATCTGCAACTTTTACAACAAAAAGAACATAGGAATCCAATCAAAAATTAGGCATTACAATATAGTTATTAATCCCAACGCTCTCTACGCCACAGAAACACTCACACTCAACTCTAAGAGGGACATCGAGAACATTCAGAAAGGAGAACTAAGAATCATAGGGAAACTCATGGGACCAACCAAAACGGAAGAAGGCTACAGTCTAAAGTCAAACAAAAAACTCCCACTCAAACATAGCCAACGACATCAGAAAATGCAGACTAAAATTCTACGGTCACATCTACAGGATGCGAGATCACAGCATAATTAAGCAGATATTCGACCTCATGTAACCATTAAAAATACCTAACACCTGGTTCTAACAAGTTTGCTGGAAAAAGCAAACATCAAGAGATTTCTGATCTCTTGATATTTGAAAAATCTTCAGTCATGCCAGAAACCAAAGCCAAGAAGACTGGGGCAACTTGGACATAAGAGAGAAAACTTGCCTTCAGTAAACGGATGCGAAAATACTGGAATGGAAAACGAAACTCAGAGAGAAAATGACTAAGTTTTTGCGTAATATTTATAAGACTATCTGCATAAAATAAGAATAATATTAGAGTGAAATAGTTACACTCGAAGCAGAGAATCATGAGAGACAATCAAGAGTTAAAACGGGTGGGAACGAAGATTATAGTCTTTCTCCATTAATATTTAACTCGTATGTAGAGGAAGCGATTAAAGAAGTGTAACAGAAATTTTAATGTATCATAGCTGTTCAAGGGAAAAAAAATCGCTGTTGACATTGTCATGCTAGCAGGAGCGGCTGAGGATCTTGAAAGGTTACTGAATGACATGAACGAAATACTGAAGGAAGATTTTGAACTAAATATAAACCAAAGCAATACAGAATGATTAAATTTATTAGAAATGGTAGCAATAATAGTAGAGCTATAGAAATACAAATGAATCGCCAAATATGTTACTAAGCGCAGAACTCGAGAACGACTCTACCAATTCGGTTGATATTGTTTACATATTTTCGTTAAGGCACAGGAAAAATCATAAAAATTTCATGGAAAGTAGTAAAAATAACACTATTCTTTTCCCATACAAACCAGTCAATAAATAAAAAAAAAGAAAACAAAGGCGAGTTAGGATTAACTTTGGTATGCCTTCAAGCTGATTAGGCTGTATGGATATTAATCTATGCCTGCCCAAAATAAAGTTCGAAAAAAATGGGTTTGCGTGTGATCAACGAAAATAAAACTACTGACGTACGTGTCATAATTACTTCCTCTGTGTGTGGCATTTTCTTGGTTGTTTCTAAATTTTCACTTCTCTCGAAAACCAATTGTGTGTTTATTTGTTCACATTTGTTTACATTTAGACCCATACCGCCTATAAGACGCTGGCGCAGCAATTTGGGTCGAAGAACTCGAAACGCTAGAAAGCTAATTTTCAATATAATCGGACTGTACAGCAACGTTAAGAGCGAAATGAAAATGAAAGGATTAGGATATTACAATCAAGTGCAACGCATCGTTTTCAAGCTGCTTTCAGTGTTTCACGAGGGGCTTTCAGTATCTATGTTTCAGTTGACTACAGTTCCTACCAGTGCGTTGCTATTGGATCTATGAACTCAGTTTGTTCAGATTGTAAGGTACTGAAATACAAAAATGAAGTAAATGGATTGTGTTGCGCAAATGACAAAGTAAAATTAGTGTCATTGGTTCCGCCGCCAGAGCCATTGCACTATTTGGTTTCAGGAACTGGAACGGATTCCATATATTTCCTTGCAAACATATAAAAATATAACAACTGCTTCCAAATATACTTCGCGATAAGTTCATGCCAACTTTTAAGGTAACAAGACTTACATGGTTTATTTCTTTTTAAGTTCTTGTGTACAAACTACAACTTTTCTTTTAATTTGCAGATCCAAGGCCAAATATATCACAAAGCAGGTTTGCCGGGTTTATTTCTTTTTAAGTTCTTTTGCAGAAACTATAACTTTTCTTTTTAATTTGCAGATCTAAGGCCAAATATACCACAAAGGAGGTTCGCCGATATCGGTGTCAGATGGCGATCACAAATTCCTGCAAATTTATTTCAAGGGCGATACAACAGAAGAAATTGATCAGCGTTGTGCAAATAACAGTTCAGTGAGGAGGTCTATTGTACAACAATTACAAACTTTGTTTCATCAACACAATCAGTTGATTACATTGTTTAAAACTGCACTGGATCTCATGCCATCCGATAATCATAAAATTGTAATCAGAGCTGATAAAACTCCTGTAGCACAATATGTAAGACGTTTCAATGCACCAACAGTCGATGAAGTAGCCATTGTAATGGTTGGACAAAATTTGGAAGCCCGTTATATAGTTTTACATCGCCGAAATGATCAGGTTCAGTTTGTGTATGAAACATACCACTCATATGATGCGTTACAATATCCAATCTTATTATGGAAAGGTGAAAATGGTTATAATTTCTCAATCAAGATAATGAATCCCGATACAGGTAATTAGAAATTGGGTTTAGTAATGGAGATTTTGTATCTGCTATGCTCGTTTTATACAGGGTGATTCAAAATGATTGTCGGTGTTTCAAAAAATTCCGACACTTAGCACAATTGAGATACGAATTTGAATCTTATTTTGATGTGGAAAGAAACTCATCAAGTTTTTTTTTTTTTTTTTTTTTTTTTTTTTTTTTTTTTTTTTTTTTTTACAAATGTTCGATATGTGCACCCTGTGACCCTCTGCACACATCTATGTGATAGTCCATTTCATCTCACACGCTACGCAGCATGTCATCAGAAATGTTTAGAAAAGCGGCCCTGATCTGTTCTCTCAGTTGCGGGATAGTCGCAGGTAGAGGTGGAAGATAAACTTGATCCTTGACGTAACCCCACAGAAAAAAATCACATGGGGTTAAATCTGGTGATCGAGGTGGCCAAGCCATGAGCATTTGGTCACTGTCGGCTCCGCGTCCTATCCATCGCTGCGGCAATTGTTCGTTGAGAAATGTTCTAACCTCCCGATGGAAATGAGGTGGAGCACCATCTTGTTGGAATATGAAATCATCCACCTCTTTCAGCTGAGGTAGCAACCACTTAGATACAATATCGAGGGAAGTTAGTCCTGTTACTGTCTGTTCATTAAAGAAGAACGGGCCGAACACTTTCGCCTTGGAAACAGCAGCGAACACAAACACTTTTTGAGAATCGCGCTGGTGTTCAATAAAAGCACTGGGATTTTCTGTCCCCCAAATCCGCACATTATTCTTGTTAACTTTCCCGCACAAGTGAAAGTTCGATCCATCATTAAAAATGAATTTTTTACAAAACCCATCTTCTTCAATTTTTTCTTGCATAATGTTGCAAAACGTGGGTCGTTTGCAATGGTCGTCAGGTGTTAAAGCCTGAAGCAGCCCTAAGCGATAGGCTTTCATTTTTAGGCGTTTTCGTAGCACGCGCCAAACAGTGGTTTGCGGAATGTTCAGTTCTCAGCTGCCTCTTCTTGTTGATTTCCGCGGGCTACGTTGATAAGCTTCTCTGATGCAGTTCACGTCGACTTCCGACACAAAAGGACGCCCACTGCTTTTCTCTTTGCATAACCAGCCCTTCTCCACGAACTGCGCATACCACCTCCGAATGGAATTGTCTGAAGGTGCATCCTTCATAAATTTTTGTCGAAAGTGCCATTGGACAACGGTAACTGACTGACAAACGTGAAAATCTAGAGTGCATAAAGCCTTCTCTATAGCGTTAGCTGCTATATTGCAAACACTGACATCTGGGGGAACAAAACATAACTACAAGATTAGAGGCTGAAACAAAACAAAAATTTTTCAGTTTGTCTGTTCATCCATGTAAAGATAATACTTGTATGTTTAGTACACAGCCGGTAAATAATTCATGAAACCCCGACAATCATTTTGAATCACCCTGTATGTGTCACTGGATTTTAAAAACGGTTTATTTACAATTATCTGGTGACATGTAAATGTTGAATGACTGTCATTAAAACAGTATTTTATTTACAGATGCTGAAACTAATAAAAAAATTAGTTCAATGAACTATTACTCATATCGCCTGATGGTTTAGGAAAATGGAGATAAGCACATCATAAAATGTCGGCTGTTATTTCATCAATATGCTGTTGATATGTATGTAAAAATAGAAACAGAGCGATTGTCATTGAACCAGACAAAACTCCGTTCTGAAGATTATATTCACCTTCGAGATGCGATTAATACTGATGGAAATGTAAACAAAGTCGGCCGAATGACAATTCTTCCAGGAACATATATTGGAAGTCCTCGGCATATGCAATAATATGTTCAAGATGCCATGACGTATGTTCGTCATTATAGCACAGCAGATTTATTTATCACATTCCTAAGTGGATAGAAATCAAACAAGAGTTGTTTACTGGCCAATCACCCATTGATCGCCATGATATTACAGCAAGAGTCTTCCGACAAAAGTTGAAATCTTTAATGGATTTCTTATTTAGCGAGACGCGCTGCTGGAAGTATTCTATGGAGTGGCAGAATTGAGGGTTGCCTCATGCACATTTCCTGATTTGGTTGATTGAGAAATTAAGACCAAATGAAGTTGATAAAATCATATATGCTGAAATTCCTGATGTACAAGTAGATCCAGCCTTGCATGAGGTTGTTGCCAAAAACATGATTCATGACCCATGTGGAACTCTTAATCCAAATTCACCGTGTATGGTGGATGGTAAATGTTTGAAACGGTATCTACGGGATTAGTAGCAGAAACAATTACCGGGAATGATGATTTCACCCGAACACTGCTATACTCAGAAATGCCAAAATATTATACTTGAAATCAATACAACCCAAACAATTTCAACGACGGAAACAGGGAAAACCGGTTCCAGGTTACCCCAATGTATATTTGACCGATGCAATTGGTCGAATTTATTCAGCCCATCCAAGCAATGATGAGTGTTTTTATTTGCGATTACTATTAGTTAATGTTCGATGCCCAACATCATTCCAACATTTACGAACTGTTAATGGTGAATTATGTGGATCTTACAGAGAAGCCTGTCACCGTTTCAACTGTTACAAAATGATGCTCATTGGGATCAAACTTTAAATTATGCTGTAATTTCTTCAAATGCTCATTAAATAAGAAAATTGTTTTCTACATGCTTCCCGTCAAAACCAATTGATTTATGGATCAAATACAAAGATGATATGTGTGACGATATCTTGCATCAAATGCGCAATAGAACAGCAAATCTACATTTACAATGAGGCATTGATATCAATTGAAGACGTGCTTGAAGATGTCAAACAAAGTATTATCTCAATGGCCGCACCTAATCGCTCAATGAACGACGCTTTTATCCAAGAGTTGCAACGTGAAAAAGTGTACAATCTCTAAGCTCTAAGGTAGCGGTCGGCAACTCGCGGGCCGCATACGGCCCGTGACCTCTCTATTTGTGGCCCGTGTCCGTCTTATAAAAATCATATCTAAAGCCCATATTACAAAATAATAAAATATAAATGCATAAAAGAGTGAACGCGATCTAACAACGCAGCGAATGAACTACGCGAACAGAGCAGGACAAGTGTGAGCGGGAACGATTCCCCCACTCTCTCCTATGATTGAAACAATAGGTCAGCGTTGACAATAATCTTCTTTCGCTCGCCCGCCGTCCGTTCGCACTCTCTGTGTTACTGAGTGCAACAAGTTATTTCTTGTGTGCACGCCGCCGCCGCGGCCCTGTACCTACGGTTTAGTTATTGTTCTGTGATCTACGAGTACCTACTATTATGTTTACAGTTCGGAAAGTGTGAGATATTGACAGTTAATACAATTACTTAGTGAAATTAAGTGACATGTTTTCAATACGGCTTTTATTCTTACAGCGTGTATTTGGCATTGTTGGTTATAAGTTTTACTGATTTCTCCAAAAAACATTTAATTTAATTGAAGAAAATAGAGTGTTTAAAGATGCATGGACAGAATTATACTTTTTTTTTTAATTGCAATGGAAAGCCGCTATGTTTAAAATGCCAAAAATCCTTGCTATACAAAAAGACTATAACGTCAAATGTCACTATGATACCGAGCATTTGCGTGCATAATAGGTGATTCCCGAAAAAACAAAAGCAACTCACTAAAATCTTCATTCAAGAACCAACAAAGTTATTTTAAGGTGCAAATTCAGAGTAACGAGCCAAATATAGTGCGAGTTTGAGGGTGGCGGAGATACTTGCCAAGTCTAGGAGACCGTTTACCGACAGCGAATTAATAAAATAATGTGCCTTAGCTATGGCTGAAGAGGAATGCCCAGATCAAAATATATATATATATATATTTGAAAATATAAGCTTATCTGCCAGAACTTGTAGCCGCCGCACTGAAGATTTTGGCGAAAAACATCGGGAAAAATCACAACATTTTGAATGGTTCTCCTTGGCTACCGATGAAAGTAACGGTGTGTCAGATACTGCGCAGCTTCTAATATTTGTTGGTGGAATTGATAAGTATTTCAACGTGTGTGAGGAACTTTTACAGTTATGTAGTATGAAGGGATCGACAATTCCAGGGAATGATTTGTTTTGTCACTTAGCTCAGGCAATGATGTCAATGCAATTAGCGTGGGAAAAATTGATAAGTCTAACAACTGACGGAGGTAGAAACATGAGTGGGCAAAGGCCTGGTGGGTAGAATTAAAACAAAATTGGTAGAGATGTGAAATCCCGTTATTTTTTCATTGCAATAACCACCAAGAAGCGTTATGTTCCAAAGACGTTTCATGGAGAAAAGTAATGGACATCGTGATATCCGCTGTAAACTATATCAGAAATAATGGGTTGACACATCGTCAAGTCCGAGAGTTTCTATCCGAAATGGAAGTAAATCATCAAGATGTTCTTTATTATTCAGAAGTAAGATGGTGAAGTAGAGGTGCAGTACTGAAAAGATTTTTCTGTCTCAGAAAAGAAATCAACCCTTTTATGAATCAGAAAGGTAAATATGTTCCAGAGTAAACAGACCATCAATGGTTAATAGAGATTGTATTTTTGACGGATTGAACTTATGAATTAAATACGCTGAATGTCAAACTTCCAGGGAAAAACAAACTAATATCTGATAGGAATACAGACGTAAAGGCGTTCCTAACTAAAAACCGCCTCTTCATAAAACATATTGATGAAAAAAATTAGATCACTGCCCGAATTGTCTAAAGGCTGTCGAGGAATCTGGCATTCATTATAATTGGGATAGTGGGAAAATGAAAGATATTTTAATAGGTTATAAGGTGAATTCAATTATTTCTGGAAGGTTTCGAACAAACTGAAGATTTTTTTCTAATCCTTTTTCATGTGATATTGAGGATGTACCCAATAATTTACAAATTAATGTGATTGAACTTGAATCCAATGAGAGTCTAAAAAACGCCTTTTACGAGATGAATGATATGGTCAAATTTTATGGTAGCTTGCCGTCTGATTTTGTCGAATTGATAAAGTTTGCTCAGCAGTTTATTTCAATTTTTGGAAGCACTTATTTATACGAGCAAACTTTTTCAGTCTTAAATTATCGAAAAAATAAATACGCTTCTCGTCTCACAGATGAGCATTTGAGAGATATATTACGTATTTCAGCTTCTAAGATGAAAGCTGACATACAAAAAATAGCCAGTCAAATGCAACCTCAAACGTCACACTATATTTAGTACGTATGATCAATTTTGTAAATTTTCTTTATTTGTATCCTCATTTGTATTAGCTAATAAAATTTGGAAACTGAGTTTTCGCATTTTTACTGTGTATGTGCGGCCCCGCATTTACTTTGTTTTGCCACCTTGTGGCACTAGCCTGCTAAAAGGTTGCCGATCGCTGCTTTAAGGGAATCAGTTCGAATAAATGTTACGCTGTCAAACCAACATCAAAAGTATGTCTTTAATACACTTACGACAGTTCTAAATGATGGAAGCGGAGGAATTTTCTTTTTGGACGCTCCGAGTGGCACAGGAAAGACTTTTTTGATTTCATTGATTTTAGCAACAATTCGCTCACACAATGAAATTGCACTCGCACTTGCTTCATCTGGTATTGTGCCAAGTCCTCCATTTTGTGGAAAAACGTTAAGATATCAAACTTAAGCAAGAATATGCGTGACGAATTACAAAATGATCGATCTGGAGAAATATTTTCAAAACAACTCATTGACATGGCAATGGCAAAATCCCTGTAGACGTTTTGACTGGCAACATTACATTTCCTGTCAACTTTTTTCAGTTTACTGAATGAAAAAACCGAGTTCATACAAAATATGTTTCCAAACGTCACTCAAAATTACAGAAATCATTTTTGGTTGAGCGAACGAGCTGTATTATCTGCCAAAACAGGGATTTAAATGAAAAAAATTTCAAAATTCAAAATGAAATTGCCGGTCAATTAAGGACATACAATTCAGTTAATTGCGCAACTAACGAAGATGTCGTCAACTATCAACAAGAATTTTTGAACTCACTGGAATTTGCCAGATTGCCGCCTCACAATCTTCAATTAAAAGTAGGATCGGTGGTCATAATGTTTCGAAATATCAACCAACCACGTCTTTGCAATGGCACACATCTAACAGCGAAAAAAATTACTGAACAATGTAATCGTAGCAATGATTCTAAAGTGAAAATATAAGGGAGAAGATGCACCATTTGAATTTAAACGACTGCAATTTACAGTGCGGCTTGCTTTCGCTATGGCCATAAATAAATCTCAGTGTCAGTCGTTGAGTGTTTGCGGCGTTAATCTTGAAAACCCATGCTTCTCTCATGGACAGTTGTATGTTGTCTGCTCCAGCGTTGGAAAACCGTCAGCTTTATTTGTTTACGCAACAGGTAATCAAACAAAAAAATATCGTGTACCATAAAACATTACAAATTTTGAATATCTTGTCCCATCTAACATTATGAAAAGCTTTTCTAAATAAACAAACACAAAAGTATCTTTGTTTTTCTTGATTCGCCTTTCAACTATTGATCTTAAAGCAACAACTGCCACACTTGTACTGCAAATCATCCTAAATCCAAACTGATCTTCATCTACTGTCTCCTCTATTGTCTTATTTGTTTTTCTGATATTATCCTCAACAGTTATTTTGAAACACGTGATGCTAGACTTATGATCCACTAATTCTCATATGTGTCAACTTGTACTGTCTTCGGAAGTTTGAGATACTTTTATTAAAATCAGTTGCAATATCTCCTGTTTCATAACTGTTTGATATAAATTTGATTAATCGACATCCCTCTTTTTCTCCAGTACACTGAAGTTCAAATCATCCCCATACTTCAGTTTCTCTATGTATTCCTTTCATCCCCCGTTCTTAAATTTTCTCATCTACCTGCCCTATTTAGACATCTAATGTTACACGCCACAACTCGTGGAATAACTATATCCATTTTGATAACTTCACCATGAGCAGGGCCCATCCGAATATCTGATTGGCCTACTGTTATACCACGGACATATTTTACCCAGGAAGACGCCATCGTTGTATATTTAATTTGAGAGGGTTATATGGCCTCAGGATACTCTTTGGGTCTTTAATGCAGTGGATTGTTATTGTATTCTAGTAGTCGTATTAAGACGACTCTGGTGCACCGCAAGGTGGCAGCACCGTCGTTGTGGTGGGGGGACCCCCGTGACGTCACAAGATGGCGGATCGTTAGTTCCTTGACCGGCCGCCCAGATGGCAGCACCGGTCGGGCTTGCGCTGGAACGTTAGTTTATTTGGTGGCCGCTAGATGGCAGCATCTCCTTAATTTCTTTGGGCGAAGACATTCCACACCGCCCACCCAACCCCTGAGCCAATGGCTATTTCTGTTCTGAAATGCGGACGTCAGACAAGTTAGGCTGTCGTGTATAGTGGCGAAAAACTATTGATTCGTCTATCACTTTAGTTCCTAGTGGTCATTCCAAAATGAGACGTGTGTTGCGTATACCAATTCCACCTTTACCGAGTAACTTAAATATAATTAAAGTCTTATCTTCGAGGAGTTTAAATGGACCCATTGGTTTAAGTAGACAATGGACGATTAGTTCATCCATTAATCGGGAAATCGAGTATGATGGTCTCCATGATTTCACGAATCCACTTCCTCTAAGATGTATAATGTTTGATACAGATGTCAAGCTAGCTAAAGAAGTGGGTGTTGACGTCACTGCCGGAGTATAAAGACCATCACACCAGCCAGCTAGCCCTCAGTCCCCGGCCAGCGATCGTCAAGTCCAGATCACTATGGCTAGTGAGGTTCTCCTGTTTTCAACATGCTACAAGTTAAACAGCAGCGACACCAAGCGGCACACTGTTGGTTTGTCACCTAAATTGGAATTTAATCCAGTAGTTGTACTCGAAAAAGTTGGTTACAATAAAGTCACTCTCACACATGAAGAGTGGGATGAACTGAGACAGCTGGTTTATACGATTGGTGGCTTTTTGAACAACACTGAGCATCTGCAAACGAGTGTCTCGCTCGGCAACCACACCATCTCGTCCGGAGCCGTGGCTGGAGCGAAAACTACATGGTTTTACAACAATGTTGTGCCTGCCTATGGTGTGTTTCTCGGCGAATCAACATGGGACAACATGGTCGACGCCCTGCCAGCAGTGACTGGAGCCATCAACACCATGAAGCCCTGGAGTTATCAAGTTACAAAGTACTACAACGAGTTTGTGAATACGTTATCAGTGAAAGTGATTCGTGACTACCCCCGTTGTTCTGTGAATAGCCTGATAGATTTGCATTTTGATAATGTACGTGTCAATGAAGTGTCATATAGCCCCTGTCCAACACTAGTCTATGAACGTTTAAAGTTAGAAATTAAAGCATATAAAAAGCTGTTATTGTATGATGATGTCAAGAGCAAAGTTGAACAAGATTTAAATGGAACTGATGTATTTAACAGAATTGTAAACAGAGGTGGTGAAGACGTATGCGGTAATAATTAGTGTCACTCAGTCAAAAGTTCTACAATTGACTTTGTGCAACTAAAACATCTTCCTGGACGCACAGGGATTCACGAAGAAGGATGGTGGGTTTATTTTCAAAGAAGTTGCTGTGTGTGTAACATGGTCTGACAAAATTATCTCTACACATTGTATTTCTGTATCATCACCATCGCGTGGAGGTAATGAACCATCAGTTAGATGGCTAACACATAATTACCATGGAATACCTTGGGATTCTGATGGCGTTTCCTTCAGCAAGATGTGCTCTATACTACATGCAATAACCAATGAGGATGATTCAATCATTTACGTTAAAGGACTGGAGAAGGCTCGATGGTTACAGAAAATTATCAGGAAGAAAGTATGCTACAATATAGAAGATTTAGGATCTCCTCCACTGCGAGAACTCAAGAAAAATAATTTGAGAAAACTTTGTAACTTACATATATTTCGTAATAATATGTGTGCAATTGAAAATGTATTTTTAATCGCCAATTGGTGGACGAAATAAAAAAGATTTAAAAAAATGTATATACTATCTTATTATTTAATTAGGATAGGTGAAATGACAAAAGAAAAATCTGGTAAAATGATTTTATTTACTCACAATTCAAGTACAATCAATTTTTTTAGTTGCACAAAGTCAATAGTAGAACTTTGGACTGAGTGACACTAACTATTACCACATACGTCATCACCACCTCTGTTTACAATTCTGTTAAATACATCAGTTCCATTTAAATCTTGTTCAACTTTGCTCTTGACATCATCATACAATAACAGCTTTTTCTATGCTTTAATTTCTAACTTTATACGTTCATAGACTAGTGTTGAACAGGGGCTATATGACACTTCATTGACACGTACATTATCAAAATGCAAATCTATCAGGCCATTCACAGAACAACGGGGGTAGTCACGAATCACTTTCACTGATAACGTATTCACAAACTCGTTGTAGTACTTTGTAACTTGATAACTCCAGGGCTTCATGGTGTTGATGGCTCCAGTCACTGCTGGCAGGGCGTCGACCATGTTGTCCCATGTTGATTCGCCGAGAAACACACCATAGGCAGGCACAACATTGTTGTAAAACCATGTAGTTTTCGCTCCAGCCACGGCTCCGGACGAGATGGTGTGGTTGCCGAGCGAGACACTCGTTTGCAGATGCTCAGTGTTGTTCAAAAAGCCACCAATTGTATAAACCAGCTGTCTCAGTACATCCCACTCTTCATGTGTGAGAGTGACTTTATTGTAACCAACTTTTTCGAGTACAACTACTGTATTAAATTCCAATTTAGGTGACAAACCAACAGTGAGCCGCTTGGTGTCGCTGCTGTTTAACTTGTAGCATGTTGAAAACAGGAGAACCTCACTAGCCATAGTGAACTGGACTTGACGATCGCTGGCCGGGGACTGAGGGCTAGCTGGCTGGTGTGATGGTCTTTATACTCCGGCAGTGACGTCAACACCCACTTCTTTAGCTAGCTTGACATCTGTATCAAACATTATACATCTTTGAGGAAGTGGATTCGTGACATCATGGAGACCATCATACTCGATTTCCCGATTAATGGATGAACTAATCGTCCATTGTCTACTTAAACCAATGGGTCCATTTAAACTCCTCGAAGATAAGACTTTAATTATATTTAAGTTACTCGGTAAAGGTGGAATTGGTATACGCAACACACGTCTCATTTTGGAATGACCACTAGGAACTAAAGTGATAGACGAATCAATAGTTTTGTCGCCACTATACACGACAGCCTAACTTGTCTGACGTCCGCATTCCAGAACAGAAATAGCCATTGGCTCAGGGGTTGGGTGGGCGGTGTGGAATGTCTTCGCCCAAAGAAATTAAGGAGATGCTGCCATCTAGCGGCCACCAAATAAACTAACGTTCCAGCGCAAGCCCGACCGGTGCTGCCATCTGGGCGGCCGGTCAAGGAACTAACGATCTGCCATCTTGTGACGTCACGGAGGTCCCCTACCACAACGACGGTGCTGCCACCAGACGGCGCACCAGAGTCCGCTTAATACGACTACTTATTCTGCATCCCCATGCATCATTTCTGATTCATCCACCTTTAGGAGCCGTATTCAACCCCAAGGTCAAGAAGGTTCGATGAACACTCCTCTCTCTTCCACCGTCCTCTTAGGAGGACGTTGGCAAGCAGTAGGTGACTCCTTACATCGGGAATCTTTCAGTCGCCTGAGCTTTACCCATGCAAACGCGATATATTATTATTATTATTATTACTCCGCGATTCACTAAAAGTGTGTGGCGGAGGGTGCATAGCACCTATCGAGAAGGGTTATGGTTTGGAAGGGTTATAAGGGATATGGCAGGAGGCGCCCATGGGCTATTGTGAGGAACCATCCCCGCATTCGCGTGGAGTGATCTGGGAAAACCATGGAAAACCCAGATCAGGATGGCTGGAGTGCTTTATCGAAAGCTACTCCTGTCGGATTTTAAGTTTACTCGCCCGGTAAATCCTTTCTATTCCATTCCCTAATCGCTCGTGGGAAAAATGAGTACAGAAATGAATCGGTTCTGGCCCTGATTTCTCTTATCTTATTTTCACGGTCATTTCGAGATATGAATATTGCTGGTAGCAATATTTGCTGACTGTCATTCCGAAATACATCTGTCGTGAATTTTTCAATTAGCTTCCGTCGAGAGCAACGCCTTCGGTGTTCCAGGTCTTCCCAACCTAACTCCTTCAACATCGCACTTACGCTTTCACTCCAACTATATATACCTGTCACGAATCGGGCGGCTCTTCTTTGGACCTTCTCTAAAGCCTCCATTAACCCCTTTTGATGGGGACCCCATACAGAACAACAATACTCTAAGTGAGGACGTACTAGTGACTTTTATACAATCGATTTAACTTCCTGAGTGCATTGATTTAAATTACGACCTAGAAATCGGAGTATACGATTTGCTTTCCCCATTACATTCTCAATATGCTCATTCCACGACAAATTATTACGAATGGTTACCCCTAGGTATTTAGCGGAATCTACCGTTCTAAGGACAGTGTCATTAATCGTATATTCATAGTTAAATGGTGTCACCTTTTTACTTACACGCATGACTTGGCACTTTTTAGCGTTTAACTCCAACTGCCAATCTTTACACCACGCAATTATTTTCGTAATATCGTCTTGTAACAAAGCGCAGTCGTCCAGGGTTTTGATTTCGCGATAAATTATAGCATCATCGGCAAATAATCTTTTCATTCCCCCTATTATGTCGCATAGATCATTGATGTATATGAGAAACAACAGAGGCCCTAACACGCTTCCCTGGGGAACTCCAGACCCCACTTCAGTAAGTGATGAACGCTCACCGTCGAGAACTACACACTGTGTTCTGTCCTTCAGGAAGTCTGCAACCCAGTCGCATATTTGTCTAGATATGCCGTAACCGCGAAGTTTCCTAAGTAACCTAGTGTGAGGCACAGTGTCGAAAGCTTTTTTAAAGTCTAATAGAACCAAATCAACCTGGGATTGCTCATCTATAATTCGGCACAAGTCGTGAATTAGAAGTGCAAGTTGTGTTTCGCAGCATCGGCCTTTTCTGAATCCATGTTAGTAGGAAGATAATAAGAGTTCAAAAACACCGCCAGGTGGCAGCACGGTCGCGTGACGTCACACGTTAGTTCCCCGATCTGCGGATAGATGGCGCTGCACCGTTAGTTCCCCGATCTGCGGATAGATGGCGCTGCACCGTTAGTTCACCGATCGGCCGCACAGATGGCGGTAGCTGTCGGGCTTGCGCTGCACAGTTAGTTCGCCGATCCGCTGGCAGATGGCAGCCCCCGTTAGTTCTTTGGCATGTATCATTTTGGTCTCCGACAAATATTTGCCACTGCTATCCATCCTGTTCTTGAATGCGGACGTCAGACAAAACTATGGATTCGTCTATCACTTTAGTTCCTAGTGGTCGTCGGGTGTTGCGTATTCCAATTCCACCTTTACCGAGTAACTTAAATATAATTAAAGTCTTATCTTCGAGGAGTTTAAATGGACCCATTGGTTTAAGTAGACAATGGACGATTAGTTCATCCATTAATCGGGAAATCGAGTATGATGGTCTCCATGATGTCACGAATCCACTTCCTCTCAGATGTATACTGTTTGATACAGAAGTGGGTGTTGACGTCACTGCCGGAGTATAAAGGCCATCACACCAGCCAGCTAGCCCTCAGTTCCCGGTCGGCGATCGTCAAGTCCAGTTCACTATGGCTAGTGAGGTTCTCCTGTTTTCAACATGCTACAAGTTAAACAGCAGTGACACCAAGCGTATCACTGTTGGTTTGTCACCTAAACTGGAATTTAATCCAGTAGTTGTACTCGAAAAAGTTGGGTACAATAAAGTCACTCTCACACATGAAGAGTGGGATGTACTGAGACAGATGGTCTATACAATTGGTGGCTTTTTCAACAACACTGAGCATCTGCAAACGAGTGTCTCGCTCGGCAACCACACCATCTCTTCCCGAACAGTGGCTGGAGCGAAAACTATATGGTTTTACAACAATGCTGTGCCTGCCTATGGTGTGTTTCTCGGCGAATCAACATGGGACAACATGGTCGACGCCCTGCCAGCAGTGACCGGCGCCATCAACACCATGAAGCCCTGGAGTTATCAAGTTACCAAGTACTACAACGAGTTTGTGAATACGTTATCAGTGAAAGTGATTCGTGACTTCCCCCGTTGTTCTGTGAATGGCCTGATAGATTTGCATTTTGATAGTGTACATGTCAATGAAGTGTCATACAGCCCCTGTTCAACACTAGTCTATGAACGTTTAAAGTTAGAAATCAAAGCATATAAAAAACTGTTAGTGTATGACTATGTTAAACGCAAAGTTGAACAAGATTTAAAAGGAACTGATGTATTTAGCAGAGGTGGTGATGACGTATGCGGTAATAATTAGTGTCCCTCAGTCCGCTGCGATGTGTCGTCCAGTAATGTTCTTCGCGTCTGTGTACCAGCTTAACGCCGGAGACTCCAAGCGGCTGACTTTCGGTTTGTCACCGCAACGTGATTTCGAGCCTGTTGTGGTACTTGAGAGGGTGGGCTACAACAAAATCGCCCTTTCATCCGAAGAATGGGACGTCCTCGCCATGGAGTCGGACGCAGTCTCCAAAATGCTCACCGGCAGCGGCCAGACCAGCATCCCGCTCGGTGAGCATGTTGTATCCTGCCTGGTGGTGTCGGGGGTGAAAATGTTATGTTTTCACAACAGCACTGATCCTACCAGCGGCATTTTCCTCGCCAAGTCTACATGGCAGAACCTCATCGACGTGCAGCCTGCAGTGACCGCATCCTTGTCCGCCAGGAAAAAGTGGAGCTACAACGCATCAGTTTACTACAAGGTATTTGTGAATGAGTTGGCGGATAAAGTGATGAGTGACTACTACAAATGTACGGCTTCGGTGACAAAGTTAATCGATGTACACATCGGCGGCGTTCACCCTAGTCATGTGTCTTACAGTTCTACAATTGACTATATGCAACTAAAAAATGAAATCATTGCATACAAAAATTTAATTGTACTTGACGATGTCAAAAAAATTGTAACCAGAGAATTTCAATGTGAGTAAATAAAATCATTTTACCAGATTTTTCTTTTATCATTTCACCTATCCTAATTAAATAATAAGATAGAATATATATATTTTTTTTTAAAAAAATCTTTTTTATTTCGCCCACCAATTGGCGATTAAAAATACATTTTCAATTGCACACATATTATTACAAAATATATGTAAGTTACAAAGTTTTCTCAAATTATTTTTCTTGAGTTCTCGCAGTGGTGGACATCCTAAATCTTCTATATTGTAGCATACTTTCTTCCTGATGATTTTCTGTAACCATCGAGCCTTCGACAGTCCTTTAACGTAAATGATTGAATCATCCTCATTGGTTATTGCATGTAGTATAGAGCACATCTTGCTGAAGGAAACGCCATCAGAATCCCAAGGTATTCCATGGTAATTATGTGTTAGCCATCTAACTGATGGTTCATTACCTCCACGCGATGGTGATGATACAGAAATACAATGTGTAGAGATAATTTTGTCAGACCGTGTTACACACACAGCAACTTCTTTGAAAATAAACCCACCATCCTTCTTCGTGAATCCCTGTGCGTCCAGGAAGATGGTCGGCATGGTAATGGTTGACAAGACTCTCTGCTACTTGATTTTAGTGTCAGCTTACGCACGAGACTTGATTAGAGGTACGTATTCTACAACACGATCGTGCAAGATCAAGCAGTATGCAGCGGTGTAGGCAGGAAAATTATCACTGCTATCAAACTCGACACGAATGTCTACAGGCCCCGTTTTAACAGACTCGTTTTGATGTGAACAGTCAATTACGGCGATAGGTGCAGTTTCTATAAATTCTTCACGTTTTAGTAGCGGTAAAGGATGGTCTCGTTCGTAGTAAGACTGTTGGAATCTTGCATACATATCATACAACAACGTGGTTCGGTTTTTCTTAAAGTCCAAATTCATGTTCTCATATGGATACGCCACATCATTTAGGAACACCTTGACATTGGTAAGATTGCAGTTGTCAAAGATGTTTGCACTTAATTCCGCATTCCGTTTCCTGTTTGTCTGAAATCCCAGAACCACGAACCTAGGTTTCTCCAATTGTGTTGATGTTTTCAAAGACCAAATTTGAGTCTTGCTGATTGGAAGCAACGGATACTCCAATAGATCCCAGCTTCTGAAATTAATGCGAAGTGGTTTTCCACTGTCTACAATCTTAAGCAGCGCTAGCTTTTCTCTTTCACCTATTTGCAAATGAGGCATCACCCATGCCAGTTGCCTAAGCCCTGAAACAATGGTTAGAAGCACACGTTGATGGTGAGCATAATTCTATAACCATATATTTTAGACTCAAATTAACAGAGGAAGTAGACACACGCACACACTTGTACATGCATACAGCGACAGAACTAACAGCAAGCATCATGGAAACGATGAAGTGTGGCAGAATTGTCGTTACCACTGATTAACTGGGCAGAACTATCGTTAAAAAAATCATCAGACAGACGAGTTAAAGTCAGGTACCGCCATACTTATGCTTACATCCACAAAGACAGACGCAGATATACATGTACAAGTCTACACAGCTACCGGCAACAATCATGGAAACAAAAAAGTGGTGTAGTACTTTCTTGCCCCATGACTGGCTGAAAAACAGAACTCTCCTTACATATCATCGGCCTGGCGAGATAGAGGGTGTGCAAAAAATGGCATGTTTTCACCATACACCTAAGTATTTACATCATAAATAGTGTTCATCACACACAATTGATTACATTTACCATCAATACGTTTCTCCCACACTGCAACCCTATCTGCCATTCATTAAGAGTGCCCCAGGTACCATGAGTTACAATAGACATTTGACTATCAGCAGATACCAGAACCCCTCATATTCATACTAGGTCTCAACCACAAATCCATACGTATCCACGCACAAGCTCAAAGAAACAGGAACAGCAAATCATACATCCAGATAGAAGAGTTTAATTAATGTATCACCACATTTACAGAGACGCACAAACACTCACATTTCCATTCCTACAGCGAGCTAGACACAACAACCACCCAAATCATGACGACGAAAAAGTGGAGTAGAACCCCCATGGCTCATAAGTGACCAAAAAATCATCAGTAACATAATATGTTCCAGGCACCATACTCTTCACATCAATATCATCTCATTTATTTCACACTACAGACCTCACTACCATCCAGTATCATGTGTGCTAGGTACAAAACTGTTCACATCAGCACCAACACGTCTATCCCACACCTAAGCCTTTACTGCCATTCAGTAACATTTACCCCAGGTACCACGAGTAGCAGTAGACATCTGGTCATCAGACAGATATCATAACTCCCATATTCATACTAGGTCTCAACCAAAAATCTGTACGTCACCTCACACAAGCAAGGTATCACCACATTTACGAAAAAAACACACAGAGATAGAGACGCATACACACGTTCATTTCCAGGCCTACAGCGATCTCGACTCAACAACTAGCCCAATCATGGCAACGAAAAAGTGGAACAGAACACCCATGACTGGCCAAAAATCATAGAAAGACACACATAAACACATACATACACACTAACATGTCAATGCATTCAAACAGTTCCATTCATCACCACACATAACTGGAGGAAAAACTGAAGAGTTACAGGATGTGTGAAGTTTGAAATCACAGCCACATCTCTCCCACACCGCAACCCTTTCTGTCATTTAGTAACATGTGACCCAGGTACCATGAGTTACAATAGACACTTGTCTATCAGACAGATATCATAACCTCCATATTCATACTAGGTCTCACCCACAAACCCATACGTCTCCACACAAGCACAAACATATGGGAGGAACAGCAATTCATACGTCCAGATAAATGAGTTTAAGGAAGGTATCACCATACTTACGCACACAGACACATATATCCATGCCTACAGCGAGCTCAACACAACAACGAGCCCAATCATGGAAAATAAAAAGTGGGACAGAACCCCCATGGCTCAAGACTGACGAAAAAAATCATCATTAACATGTGTTCCAAGTAACAAACTCCTCACATCAAAATCATATCATTTAACTCACACTACAGACCTCTCTGCCATTCAGTATCGTTGGTAATATGTACAAATCTGTTCACATGATCAGCACCACCTCTATCCCACGCCACAAGCCTTTTCTGCTATTCAGTAATATTTGCCCCATGTACCACGAGTATCAGTAGTCACATGGTCATCAGACAAATATCATAACTCCCATACTCATACTAGACCTCACACACAAACATAACTGACCAAAAAACCATCAGACAGACGTTAGAGTGTGTGCAAAGGATGACATGTTTTTCCCATACACCTCAGTACTTATCACATTATCAATTAATTACATCAACACATAGGTAGCCAGTCATTGTGAAATCTCAAAGTCGAATATAATCCTATCGTGATAGACACACAGCCACATAGAAAGACACACACTCACATGTCCATGCATACACACAGATGACTGAACACCCTAGGTCGAGACTGAATAGTTACAGGATGTGCGAAATATTTCATTTCTTTGAGCTGTTCACATGATCAGCACCACCTCTATCCCACGCCACAAGCCATTTCTGCTGTTCAGTAATATTTGTCCGACATACCACGAGTATCAGTAGGCACATGCTCATCAGTCAAATATCATAACTCCCATACTCATACTAGGTCTCACACAATAATCCATACATCACCACACACAAGCACTCACAAACAACCATCAGACAGACGTTAGAGTGTGTGCAATGGATGACATGTTTTTGCCATACACCTCAGTATTTATCACATTATCAATTAATTACATCAACACACCCTAGGTAGCCAGTCATTGTGAAATCTCAAAGTCGAATAGAATCCTATCGTGATAGACACACAACCACATAGAAAAACACACATACACACACTCACATGTCCATGCATACACACAGTTACCATATATCACCACACACATACACGTAACTGGAGGAAAAGGACTGAACACCCTAGGTCCAGACTGAATAGCTACAGGATGTGCGAAATGTTTCATTTCTTTGCCACAAACCTCGGTGCTCGTCAGTTAATAGAAGCTCATCAAAGACAAATTTTGGGTGAACCTGCCCAGGCGGGCGCGGCGGGAGGTGGCCACCCTTCCCCACTGCGGACAGAAATACCGTAATACGCCGGTCTAAAAGCGCGGACCGCGAAGGATTACCGGAGATTTCCGACCGGGACCTATTACCGGTAACCGCATTTTTAGGACCGCACTGAAGACCGGAATTTCATTGCGCTCGAGGCGGTAATATGTGCCGGTATACAGACCTACTAAAACACGATGTACGCGTCCGCTGTGAGGAAGGGTGGCCACCTCCCGCCGCGCCCGCCTGGGCAGGTTCACCCAAAATTTGTCTTTAATGAGCTTCTATTAACTGACGAGCACCGAGGTTTGTGGCAAAGAAATGAAACATTTCGCACATCCTGTAGCTATTCAGTCTGGACCTACGGGTGTTCAGTCCTTTTCCTCCAGTTACGTGTATGTGTGTGGTGATATATGGTAACTGTGTGTATGCATGGACATGTGAGTGTGTGTATGTGTGTTTTTCTATGTCGGTTGTGTGTCTATCACGATAGGATTCTATTCGACTTTGAGATTTCACAATGACTGGCTACCTAGGGTGTGTTGATGTAATTAATTGATAATGTGATAAATACTGAGGTGTATGGCAAAAACATGTCATCCATTGCCACACACTCTAACGTCTGTCTGATGGTTGTTTGTGAGTGCTTGTGTGTGGTGATGTATGGATTATTGTGTGAGACCTAGTATGAGTATGGGAGTTATGATATTTGACTGATGAGCATGTGCCTACTGATACTCGTGGTATGTCGGACAAATATTACTGAACAGCAGAAATGGCTTGTGGCGTGGGATAGAGGTGGTGCTGATCATGTGAACAGCTCAAAGAAATGAAATATTTCGCACATCCTGTAACTATTCAGTCTCGACCTAGGGTGTTCAGTCATCTGTGTGTATGCATGGACATGTGAGTGTGTGTCTTTCTATGTGGCTGTGTGTCTATCACGATAGGATTATATTCGACTTTGAGATTTCACAATGACTGGCTACCTATGTGTTGATGTAATTAATTGATAATGTGATAAGTACTGAGGTGTATGGGAAAAACATGTCATCCTTTGCACACACTCTAACGTCTGTCTGATGGTTTTTTGGTCAGTTATGTTTGTGTGTGAGGTCTAGTATGAGTATGGGAGTTATGATATTTGTCTGATGACCATGTGACTACTGATACTCGTGGTACATGGGGCAAATATTACTGAATAGCAGAAAAGGCTTGTGGCGTGGGATAGAGGTGGTGCTGATCATGTGAACAGATTTGTACATATTACCAACGATACTGAATGGCAGAGAGGTCTGTAGTGTGAGTTAAATGATATGATTTTGATGTGAGGAGTTTGTTACTTGGAACACATGTTAATGATGATTTTTTTCGTCAGTCTTGAGCCATGGGGGTTCTGTCCCACTTTTTATTTTCCATGATTGGGCTCGTTGTTGTGTTGAGCTCGCTGTAGGCATGGATATATGTGTCTGTGTGCGTAAGTATGGTGATACCTTCCTTAAACTCATTTATCTGGACGTATGAATTGCTGTTCCTCCCATATGTTTGTGCTTGTGTGGAGACGTATGGGTTTGTGGGTGAGACCTAGTATGAATATGGAGGTTATGATATCTGTCTGATAGACAAGTGTCTATTGTAACTCATGGTACCTGGGTCACATGTTACTAAATGACAGAAAGGGTTGCGGTGTGGGAGAGATGTGGCTGTGATTTCAAACTTCACACATCCTGTAACTCTTCAGTTTTTCCTCCAGTTATGTGTGGTGATGAATGGAACTGTTTGAATGCATTGACATGTTAGTGTGTATGTATGTGTTTATGTGTGTCTTTCTATGATTTTTGGCCAGTCATGGGTGTTCTGTTCCACTTTTTCGTTGCCATGATTGGGCTAGTTGTTGAGTCGAGATCGCTGTAGGCCTGGAAATGAACGTGTGTATGCGTCTCTATCTCTGTGTGTTTTTTTCGTAAATGTGGTGATACCTTGCTTGTGTGAGGTGACGTACAGATTTTTGGTTGAGACCTAGTATGAATATGGGAGTTATGATATCTGTCTGATGACCAGATGTCTACTGCTACTCGTGGTACCTGGGGTAAATGTTACTGAATGGCAGTAAAGGCTTAGGTGTGGGATAGACGTGTTGGTGCTGATGTGAACAGTTTTGTACCTAGCACACATGATACTGGATGGTAGTGAGGTCTGTAGTGTGAAATAAATGAGATGATATTGATGTGAAGAGTATGGTGCCTGGAACATATTATGTTACTGATGATTTTTTGGTCACTTATGAGCCATGGGGGTTCTACTCCACTTTTTCGTCGTCATGATTTGGGTGGTTGTTGTGTCTAGCTCGCTGTAGGAATGGAAATGTGAGTGTTTGTGCGTCTCTGTAAATGTGGTGATACATTAATTAAACTCTTCTATCTGGATGTATGATTTGCTGTTCCTGTTTCTTTGAGCTTGTGCGTGGATACGTATGGATTTGTGGTTGAGACCTAGTATGAATATGAGGGGTTCTGGTATCTGCTGATAGTCAAATGTCTATTGTAACTCATGGTACCTGGGGCACTCTTAATGAATGGCAGATAGGGTTGCAGTGTGGGAGAAACGTATTGATGGTAAATGTAATCAATTGTGTGTGATGAACACTATTTATGATGTAAATACTTAGGTGTATGGTGAAAACATGCCATTTTTTGCACACCCTCTATCTCGCCAGGCCGATGATATGTAAGGAGAGTTCTGTTTTTCAGCCAGTCATGGGGCAAGAAAGTACTACACCACTTTTTTGTTTCCATGATTGTTGCCGGTAGCTGTGTAGACTTGTACATGTATATCTGCGTCTGTCTTTGTGGATGTAAGCATAAGTATGGCGGTACCTGACTTTAACTCGTCTGTCTGATGATTTTTTTAACGATAGTTCTGCCCAGTTAATCAGTGGTAACGACAATTCTGCCACACTTCATCGTTTCCATGATGCTTGCTGTTAGTTCTGTCGCTGTATGCATGTACAAGTGTGTGCGTGTGTCTACTTCCTCTGTTAATTTGAGTCTAAAATATATGGTTATAGAATTATGCTCACCATCAACGTGTGCTTCTAACCATTGTTTCAGGGCTTAGGCAATCTCCCATTTCACTGTACTCTTTACAGTTTACTGCCATTTGTGTTGCCATACGAATTGTGTTTCTCACGTTTTTCACTACATAAAAATCATTTAACAGAGAGGGTGATGAGGGGATGTACCAGAGAAGCGAAGGACTTGTGTACAAACCCACAGTCAGACCATTTCTTGTATATATAAGTGTAGTATGGAGACCACATTTTTTGTACATCAAATGCAAGGTGCAAAATATAGCAGCTAGATTTATTAGTGGAAAATATTCAACAAGTGCCTTAATAAAGGAACTGGACTGGATGTCATTGGGAGATTGGAAGAGTGTCAGGGGCTGTATGTGGTGTATAATGCTGTTAGAATGGATATTGGCAGAAAATTCTGAGTGGTGTATGGAGCCTAAGTTGGCCATGACCACAATCTGTCATTAGACTTTAGATGATGAGGCCTGAGTGGATAAAATATCCAAACACCCACTTTGACCTAACAATTTACGACAGTTCAAGCGTGGGTGCTATCTTCGGCGCAAGTTCTGTGCTTAGCACTGCCTTACACTGACTCGATTTTTATCACAAAGGGCAGGGGTGAAATTAGTAAGATTAACAAACGATGTTTCGTTCCTGGAACATACTTGCTGTGCTGTAAAATACAGTTAAAGGTGGGTAAGTACATGGCACAGCGTATATCTCTCTGTTTCTAGTCAATCACTGATGTGTCACAAGGGATTGCTAAGGGCACTCAATTTGTGATTGCTTACGAAAACATTACAGAATTGATACATAGATTGGTCTGGATAGACAGACAATATAGGTTTGAGCTTGTTGGCAAAAATTACGAGTGTGATGAAATATTTTTTTTATACCAGTGACAGCAGAGATTAGAGAAATAATGTGCTGTACTGGTGAATTTTGATTCTCACTACATAAAAATCATTTAACAGAGAGGGGTGATGTACCAGAGAAGCGAAGGACTTGGGTACAAATCCACAGTCAGACCATTGCTTGTGTGGTGTAGTATGGATGTCATTGGAAGATAGGAAGAGTGTTGAGGGGCTGTAGGTGGCGTATAATGCTGTTAGAATGGATATTGGTGGAATAATTCTGAGTGGTGTATGGAGTCTAAGTTGACCATGACCACAATCTCGCACTAGACTTTAGGTGATGAGGCCTGAGTGGATAAAATATCTAAACACCCACTTTGACCTAACAATTTACGACAGTTCAGGTGTGAGCACTATCTTAGGCGTAATAGAACCTATGGTGACGTTTTGGATACTTGTCGATGTGTGGGGATCTTCTATGAAAATGTATCTAGCCAAAATTCGTGAGCTATCATTAATGCTGTTAGCTATTAAATTGGTTCATAACGAATCCGATATGATGTGCAAAAGTATGTTTTCGGTATATGAATGAATTTTTAATTAGGAACACTATATAGAAAAAGGGGAGGGGGGATAGAGGACTATGATCAGACATTATAGGGTAAAGCCAGGGACTGAAAAGGCTGTCAAGGAATAAACTCACTGTAACTTCACTTTATCAGGTGTCATTGGAGATGTGTGAAATATTCTTTAATTCTTGGCCACTAAGTTCTGGGGGAATAACATATATGAAATATTGCTGTACTGTATAGCAATGTGACTGATTAATAGTATGTGCTTTGCTCTGTAATAACAAGGAGACATGGGAACAGAAATGTTTTGTAGGTAATATACGCTAATGTGGACTTCTTTTGTTTTTAGTAAAAAATAGTAATGGTTCACGCTTAATCAAACGCAAGTATATTTCACGACACAAAACCGAAGAAAATATTTGCACCTTGCTGTGTACAGAGTTTCGCAACCTGGGCAAACGGAACGCCGAGAATAACTCCATAGTTTCGAAATACTTGTCACATTGATATACCGATAATAGCAGACAGACAGCAGGCAGGAATACCTGAAATATTTCTCGTAAAAGCTTGGTGAAATGATGTGTGCCACGCCATCTTTCGGAAACCAGGATACTTTGCACCTCGGCAGTCGAATTTTTTTTTAATGTATCTCTAACAATGTGGTCTTTAGAGACGGGAATGGGAATGAATTCGGTCATGGCCTTTTGAAGGTAGCATCCCGGCATTCACCTGGGGGAAACCATGGAAAACCCAAATCTGGATGCCCGGAAGGGGGATTCCCCGAATGCGAGGCAAGAACGCTAAATAATTTCATGAAATCAGGTACACATAGAATTCTTCCTCGGTTTTATATCTGGAGTTTATGACGTTTTTTTTTCATATCGAACGTTAAAAGGAAAAATTTATCACCCACTTCTTTAGCTAGCTTGACATCTGTATCAAACAGTATACATCTGAGAGGAAGTGGATTCGTGACCATCATACTCGATTTCCCGATTAATGGATGAACTAATCGTCCATTGTCTACTTAAACCAATGGGTCCATTTTTTTTTTAACGTCTCTCTAACAACGTGGTCTTTAGAGACGGGAAAGGAATGGGAATGAATTCGGTCATGGCCTTTTGAAGGTAGCATCCCCGGCATTCACTTGGAGTGATTTTGGGAAACCATGGATGCCGGGGATTCGAACCTCCGTCCTCCCGAATGCGAGGCAAGAACGCTAAATAATTTCATGAAAATAGGTACACATAGAATTCTTCCTCGGTTTTATATCTGGAGTTTATGACGGTTTTTTTTCCCATATCGAACGTTAAAAGGAAACATTTATGCTTTTCGACTTATTTTTTTAGGCGTGGAAATTACGTAACTTTACGGCTTTTTCACAAAACACTTAAACACCGCGGCCGGACTCGAACCGGTGACCTTCGGCACTCTAGCCCCAACACTGCCGAGGTCGTTTTAATGTGGACTTTTTTTGTTTTTAGTAAAATTGCAATGGTTCACGCTTAAGTATTTTTCACAAAGAAAATATTTTACTGTGTGTCGATAGTAGCCAAGATGTTCAGTGCTTGCTTAACAGGACGCTAGGAATAACCGCGCGGTACATATTTCGTCACGCTTAGTGGATAAGCAAACAGTCGTTGAAACAGTGTACACATTTCGCAGAGCGCGCCGGAAATACTGTCACCGAACGCCATCTAGCCGCCACCAAATGAACTAACGGCAAAGAAATTAAGCCCTTGGGTGATGCTGCTCCCTAGCGGCCGATCGGTGAACTAACGTATGCACAAGCCCGACTTCTGTCGCCATCTGTGCGGCCGGTTGAGGAACTAACGTGTGACGTCATACGACCTTGAACGCTGATTGGCTGCTCACTTCGTGACGTCATGCGATCCCTGAACGCTGATTGGCTGTTCCCAGAAAACAGGTCCTCCTCCTACTTAAACACCGCGGCCGGACTCGAACCGGCGACCTTCGGCACTCTAGCCCCAACACTGCCGAGGTCGTTTTAATGTGGACTTTTTTTGTTTTTAGTAAAATTGCAATGATTTACGCTTAAGTACCGAAGAAAATATTTTACTGTGTGTCGATAGTAGCCAAGATGTTCAGTGCTTGCTTAACAGGACGCTAGGAATACATATTTCGTCACGCTTAGTAAACAGAGATAACAGTCGTTGAAACAGTGTACACATTTCGCAAAGCGCGCCGGAAATAATGCCACCGAACGCCATCTAGCCGCCACCAAATGAACTAACGGCAAAGAAATTAAGCCCTTGGGAGATGGTGCCATCTGGGTGGGTGGTTGAGGAACTAACGGCGGCCATCTTGGTCACCCCAAACGGGGGCGGCCATGTTGTGACGTCACGCGACCGTGCTGCCACCTGGCGGTGTTTTTGAACTCTTATTATCTTCCTACTCATGTTGATTTGGATTTAAAAGCTCACCTTCATCCAAGAACCGCATGACATTCGAATAGATGATATGTTCTAAAATCCTGCAAAATATTGAAGTTAACGAGATCGGTCTATAATTCTGAGGATCATTAACATTCCCATTTTTAAACACTGGAGTTACGATAGCGGTCTTCCATTCGGCTGGTATTTTTCCTTGATCCAGAGAGACGGTATACAATTTCATCAAATACGGTGCAATTTCCTTTGCGTATCTTGAGTAGAATCTTGTAGGAATACCGTCTGGTCCGGGAGCCTTATTGGTTTTTACATTCATAAGCAGTTTAGTTATTCCCTCGACATCAAGAACGAGATCATTCATAATTTTGTCGGTACGATTGTTAAATATCGGTATCTCCTCTGAGTTTTCTATCGTGAAAGCCTTTTTAAATATATCATTCAAAATTTCTGCTTTCTCTACGCTTGTTTCTGATAATTCACCATTTTCTTTAATCAGCGACGGCATAACCTTACGAGAGCCTCTTATTACTTTGATATACGACCAGAACTTTTTTGGATTAGTAATCAGATCTTCGGATAAATTCCTGGCTTGGAATTCTTTAAACGCATCGCGCATTGCCTTACGCACTTCCGCACGCAACTGGACTAATTTAGCACGATTAGATGAGTCCCCCGATTTTTTCACCGCGGCATGTAAACGCCTTTGCCTCCTGAGCAAACGTTTCACTTCCCTATTGAACCAAGGGAAGTTATTACTGACCTTAATACACTTCTTAGGAACAAACTTGTTTAAACCGGTCCATATTAGTTCTTTTAAATTAAACCAAAGTTCCTCAACATTTGTATTTAGCGTGTACGTTTCAAAATTCTTCGCAAAATGGTCAACCATACCAGCATCGTTTGCCTTATCGAAGCAAAAAACGAGTTTCTCTTTGTCATGCTTCAGACTCAGACTGGAGTTTAACGTTACCACAACCGCCTTGTGATCACTTATACCGTCTTCTATACAAACTTTATCTACAATATCAGGATTGCTAATTAGAAAAAGATCCAGAATGGACGAGGAATCTCTGTGGCACCGTGTTGGCTCTTCGACCATCTGTTCAAGAGATCTTTCTGCAAATGATTCTAGGAACGTTTCGGTTATTAACCTATCTCTTCCACCCAACCTGAACGTGTATGTGTCCCACCTAACCGACGGTAGGTTAAAGTCACCACCCACGATCAATATATGTCCTTGAAATTTTTTGTAAATGTTATTAAGCGACTCCCTGAAGTATTCCGCGTTAGCTAAATCAGAATCCGGAGGTCGATAAAATGACCCGAGTATGAACTTTAAATTTTTGCCAATTTTTACCTTGACCCATATTAACTCGCAAAAATTTTCCGTTTCAGTTACGACAGAGCAATTAACGGTTTTACTTACGGCCACGAACACACCCCCGCCCATTGAGACAGTTCTGTCCTTCCGAAAAACATTGAAATGAGGGCCAAATACTTCGCTAGATTCAACTTCAGGCGTCAACCAGCTCTCGGTTCCAAGTATTATATCGACATCATTAGTCGCAACTGAGGCGTGAAAATCCGCTACTTTCCCTCTAATACTCCGACAATTTAGTACCATTATCCTTAGCTGCTTCGTATTGTTATTTGTGGAGTCTAAAATAGCATTTTTCATACTCGCACTCTGACGGTAAACGGGTGAAGTAATTGGAGCTGTAATATTAAAATTATTCGCGCCATCCCTACCGGGACCAGCTTCTATGTTATCAGCACATCCTCTTCGGTGAAATTAAGGATCCTCGGGCCTCACGCTGTTCCTAAAAAATAATTCATATCAAGGCGGTTCCAAATTTTAGCAGCCACCTTGGACGCCATTCTAGGTGTGTAGTGGACGCCCGACCTGTCAAATGCGTCCCAGCTGGCAGCTATCATCGGACGAAGGTCGACGAAGCCCCAGTTGTTTTGCGACACAGCTCCTGCAAATTACTATTTAAATTAAAGATCTTCCACCACACAGCCTCCCCACAATCGACACGCGGCACCACACTGCAAATTGAGAACTGTAATGAAACTGAATTTTCCCGGGCGGCTTCATACGCCTTTCGGCCCAACTTGTCCATGGATTTAACTATATCTGGAACAGAAACACGACACGAGTCATTAGTGCCGACGTGCGCAGCTACTCTTAACTGACAGCAGTTCGATTCCCTAATCGCTTTCTGAATGGCCTCGATGACACGTGGTACGGTTGCTCCTGAAAGAGAAACGGAATGAACGTTAGTATGAGGATCTGCACCGTTCTTCGTGGCTAATTCCCGTAGCGGTTTCTCCAGCCGTCGCACGTTGGAGCTGCCAATGACCAGTAAACCTTTTCCTGGCAAGGCTCGGGGTCTGCGGGTAAATCTTCCCTGCTGCTCTTCTGGGCCATTCGCGCTTGAATCTACAACTTCCTGCAACACAGAAAACGCGTTACTTAGGGGCAAGGTATCATTTTCCCTTCGGCTAATTGGGAATTTCGACGCCTTTCTCCGATCAACACGATGCCAGACGTTTTCTGCAACTGGAACCTGAAAATCAAAACTTGCCGGTTCCACTGCAGTTGGCTGCGGAATTTCTTCGACGCACTGCCGCTCCTCGTCTAGGATGCTCCATACCTGCGCTTGAAGAGACGCCATAGTATTAAGAATCTCCTCGAGAACCAGACGCCTACCAGAACACTTTGCATAAGCCATGTCACCTGAAACAGACAAAAATCGAACTACAGATGAATACACAAAAATCGGCGACCGCTACTAACGGCTGCTAAGGCTCGTGGCTACTGCTGCTACGGCTGCGAAGGCTCAACTGACTGGCACACTACCTAAACAGGAAATATACAAAGATAACGACAAAAACTAGCACAATTCAAATCACACACAAAAGTTGACTACTGCTGCTGAGGCTCAGCTGACTGGCACACTACCTAAACATAAAATATCCAAAGATATCGACAAAAACTAGCACAATTCAAATCACACACAAAAGTTGGCTACGGCTGCGGAGGCTCAACTGACTGGCACACTACATAAACAGGCAATATACAAAGATAACGACAAAAACTAGCACAATTCAAATCACACACAGAAGTTGGCTACTGCTGCTACGGTTGCTCGACTGCTGACTCACTGCCTACACAGAAAATTCAAAGATAAAAACAAAGTCTATCTTGCACACTTTACATTAAAACACAAGAAAGTCGATGACTGCTGCTCACGGCGGCGGTTGCTCAACTGCTGACTCACTGCCTACACAGAAAATTCAAAGATATAAACAAAGTCTAACTAGCACACTTTAGATTAAACACACAAGAAAGTCGACGTCTGCTGCTCACGGCGGCGGTTGCGGTATGATGTAAAGGTTGAAAATTTTCCCACGCCGATTAGCTTAACCCACTGGTCGCTATTCAGATGGAATCCTGGAATTCCAGTATTAGGATCTTGAATTTCATGGTGTTTCACGGGTGTAGAGTTGTAGCTTTGTCGCCATTATTCCTTGACTTCGAAGTATGATATATCATGCCGTAATGGATTGCTGAATTTAAGACGAAAGAGGGAAGGGGGTAGGTCGTTAAGGACCTCGTGAATTGGGACATTCTGTGGATGGTCAAGAATGTATCCTTCTCTCAATGTCTTTTATCGGTAGTATTTATTACAAACAAATTCTTAAACCACAGTTTATGAATCAAAATCATAGAAATAACTGCAACGGCAGCGTAGATTCAATTCTGCAGGTCGGTCAAATTGTCCGGTAGGGTAGGAACACACACACTTTTTTTAATGAAACCCCAGAGAAAGAAATCCGGTGGCGTCAAGTCTGGGGAGCGTGTATGCTATGTGATTGGTTCTTCGCGGCCAATCCTCCGACCTGGAAAGGAACAACCCGTTTTGCCCAGAGTAAATTGTTCGCCTGATAGGAGGTTGTTTAGCATATTCGGTGCAAAATTTGAGCCGAACAGTTGTTGCAGAGTTCGTTTCATGAAACCAAAACACACAACGAGCTCCCTTGCACCAGTGAAAGTAGCCATTTTAGCTATGCACTACGTTGGGGCCCCTGGTGGCGGAATGGTTTTTTAATGCACTATTTGCATCAAACTAGAGGTTGTTAGTTACAAAATGACACATCTACCGATTCTGTAAATTATCAAACAAATTTCTGTCATTTCTAAGTTCAAAATTCATCTTTGACTCCCCTTGTTTAAGCAACCTCCAAGAATTATATCATACGAAAATTTAATGGCAAAAAATCAACAATAATTGTACAAGTTGCTTACGAAAAAATCACTGAATCAGTGCTCACTAAGCCAAGCAGATGCATGATTTGTTTTATATAAAAATGTCTAAAACTCTGACTGCGAGAATTAATTTAATTTCGGTTGGCACGATTCTGTCTTTTTGGATGAACGGGATTCTCAGAAAGTCTTCAGCTCGGATTTTGATGCGGTTTAAAGTAATGCACAGTCCATGGTTCAGGGTTTTAACCAGTGAATGTTAAAGCTTGAAGTTGGAACGCTGAAAAATTGAAGATAAAACTGTCCACAAATTAATATCCATTTTTCCTTCAATGCGATTCACACAAAAACTACCGGTTGGATTTTTATGGACTTTCGAATAATTAATTAATTTAATTACAATGGATCACACCCATTCTTTCCCTTTCCTGCACCTGCCTGCTTTTGTCCACCATAAATTTCAACTTTAAATTCTTTCAGAATTTTTAGCAATTTATTCATCTTTTTTATTGGTTACTTATTCCACCACTCATATTTTAGATTGGAGCAATGGTTCAACTAAAGTTTTTTAACCAAAATCCTTTACTTCTATGGTACATCCCCTATCTTTCACTTGAACCTTTTCCTATTACCTCTTTAGTGTTTTTTGTCAAATTAATATTATTATGAAATTTTATGCCAAGGTATTTACATGCCTAGTCTTTAACAAGCAATTCTTTCCCCACCTTACAATAATAATAATGAACAACTTATAGATCCAGTGGGTAAAATATCACATCTTTCATTACAACTTACTATTTTTTTATTTTTTTTAAAGCTGGATAAAAAATAATCCAGCCAAAAACAGAATTAAAAGAGTGGGACATTTATCTGTGTTGTAGAGAGATCTTTGATGGGTGTCTCGCGCAGCAGTGTTTATCTCAGTTTCAATCTGACCAGCTCACAGTACCAACGAATTATCATTTCTTGCTTCGTTCCTTGATCACATAGTTATAAGATATACCACAAATTGTAAGCCATACCAAAAGCTTTGAATCTGTGAAAACCCTATTCAAATTGGTTCTGTAGTTTTTACATGATGCCTGGTCAAAGGGACAGCTGATAATATAACTCAGAGATTGTCTCAGCATCTCAAGTCTGCTTTGTGATGGTTAGAACTTAGAAATGTTTTCCCTTTATGTATAGACCAACAAATGATCTTGCCACACTGGTATCTTCTCGGAAGAAGAAAAATTAAGGGAGATAATCGATATATCAAGGCACGTACTTGGTAGGAGACAAACGTACTGTACGAAAAACAATTTTTACTAAAAAAATAATTCAATTACTGCAAAGATTTCACATGTACCAAAAGGGTCGAGCTGTACTATAAATTTCTGTTAACCTGTTTCCACAAATTCAATGAGCTTATTATTAAAGAATTATACACACAAGAAATCAATGTAATCCTTTATGCTAAGTCCTTGGATGCTGTAATGAAGAAGTCTCCACTAAAGGTAGGGGGGACTAATTTTGTATTGCTCGCTCATTGACCTCCCACCGTCAAAAGGCCTAACTTTAAAGAGTAATTCGTTCCAGCACATTAGCAGTAAATGAGACGTCATTCGGACGGTGTGTATTTCATGCACAAAAAGACGGGAAGGAAAAACGACGTTGAATGTAACTAAGTCATTTGTACGGAGGATTTCTCTCCCCGTTAATGAAACCATCTAGATTTATCAAGCTGTCGACGTACGAGAAAGCTTGTGACAAGCAATCGCCATAACGGACCCTGTCCTTGGAGCGTTCGGTGTCCACAAAGAACGGCACAGACCAAACGTAGTACCTCGGATCGCCCATGGCCAGACCTCGTATGACCGGCACTTCCTCACAGTTCGTTAGCGCTTATTGTTCGTAGGGTGCATTGCTGACAGGTGGCTACAAGGATATCTTTGGTTTGAATATACACGTCAGCCTCTTCGCTCAGTGTCATTCTTTCCTCTCAGATGCAGTCAACTAAAGTAACGTGTTACATAACATATGAAAAACATAAATTTCGACTGCCTTTTGAGTAAAAACCAACGGTAGCTATACTTGACGATTGTGTTAGCAAATAACGAAATATGGAACATCACGAGAACTTGATGACCGCACCTCTCTACAAACAAATAAGTAGCTGAAGAAAATTTGTATTCCTTACGGAGTTCTCTAAAATTATGTATTATTGGAAGTTCAACCAATGAATTGGATAATCCATGGCAGATGTAGTGAACTTCTGTGATCTGTTTATCTGATTAGTTTTATTTAGTTCAGATTCATGCTTTATAAATTAAAGATTAATTCTGTAAAAAACTTTCACTGAAATTTTTTTCTTGTATCGAGTTTTTAACCACATTTTTTTCAGTTTCTTTAAACAGCCTCAGTTTTCCGTTTATGTATGTTACCATTTGTCGATAATTGTAGCTGTTACCAGAAGGTATAATCCTGTTAGATGCAGTTTGTAAATTTTAAAGTGGGTAATTGCTCCCGATCTGTTGTTATACATTTGAGTCGAATGTTGTAACTATCCTAGTTAACAGAATACTCAATCAACCAGTGTCCTCGCATTTTATGGTGTTCATCATGGCATGTTTAAAGGGTTTTGCCCAAAAATTGTCTTTTTATTACCTTTATTGGTTTATGTCTCTTCAACGTCATTAGATGTGAGAGAGTACTGTGAACAATTAATATGAAGGACATAGAGCATAGCCTTTTGGAGGAACCATCCCAGGTTCACTTGGAGTTACTACTGGAAACAATGGAACCCGAAACAGAATGGATGGACGGAGAGTTGAAGCCACCTCCTTCCCAATGCGAGGCACCAGCTTTATCACTAAAACTTTACAATTAATAATTCAGTTTGAACCCTGTCTGCACTGTATATTCTGTAATATTTTCATCAGAAACTTTTTTTTATCCATTATCTGTGTAATCTTAAGATGAGGGATAGAATCGTACACGTCCGCGTGCATTAGACTTACACTTGCAGTGATCTGTGTACCACCGTTCTGTTTGACGAAAGTGAATTTTATTGACTGTGCCACTATTCACGTAACTGTTTAATGGTAACCACCTAAAAACGCCATCATGGAAGCTAATACGCAAACAGATTGCACTCGTACCAAATTCCAACTGTGCCATCGTATGAAAAATGTCTGTGTAAGAGGGACTTTTAAACTTGACAATATTCTTTCAGAGATGACTTTTGAAGTACTACTCTCAGTTACACGAGGATCGTCGTTTGGGACCAAGCACTTGATGCACTTGAGGTAAACCAAGATAGGTGGTATTTTTTCCAACATAGTCCACCTAAGCTCTAATACACTATGTCGGAAACGTTAAAAAGGTTTAATACCATCCACAATTTTTTTTCGTTGTTATCATTAAGTGATGACGCATGAATTTTTACATGTACATGTACATATACCAATATATAGCACAGTATTCCCATCTAGTGTCAAACATTTCCCCCGAAGAGCTACAGTACCGTAATCTGATTGACTCCGTTTGAGATGTGACCAACCCTCTTCACTGCATACAATTTGCATCTTGTACTCCGACGATAAACATTACTGGTTATATGTCTGGATCTCTGTACTCCGCAATTATTTATTTTTTCTTAAAAGATCAAAGATAGTAGGAATCGTATAAATGTAATGCCGTAATTTAACATGACTACGAGTCGTGCTATGAATGGGATAGTAATCGATATTTGCCATCGAGACAGCCTAACAGTCATCAAATTTGAATAAGAGGATTTTTTTTTTTTAAAAGTGTTATTTATCATAATTACATGTGAATGTTGCAGATTCTGCTACAATTTTCGTGTGTGATTAGTTTGGGAATGAGTGGGTAGGGGGGAGGGGGGGTTCTTTGAATTGTACATTGTGGACCCTAAATTAAAATAAGTGATTCCTCAGTTCAGGTCCTGGTTTGGTACCTTTTTATTTATTTCGAAATTAAAACTCACTGTTTAGGACATATAAATGAGCCGTCCAGAAACTATTTCCTACCAAAAGACCAATATCTTTCATGTTTCAAGGAATTTTTTTTCTGAGATCAAAATATTGGCTCAACCGTCACTGAAATCTGAAGTATATCAAGAAACTTTGACAATATTAAATTTTAGATTAGTTGTCCTATAACTGTATGTGATGTCAGTGATCCTTATTACAGTTCTCGAACATTCCTTTCATAGCTACGTTTCTTATTCTTTTGAAATTGTACGTTTGAGCACGTAACCATTAAGTTTTTGCGATGACAGTTCAGTGTTCGACCATTAAAGTACTCCGCTTTCCGCTCCGCTTCTACTTGCCTGTCGTCATCTTGGCTACTCATTTCACGGGATTTTCTTCCCTACTGCTTAGTTAAATACATTTTAAGGTGAGCAAAAAGACGTCGGTTTAACCTAACTATGCTCGATTTTCAGCCGCAACAGCGGCAAAATGAGTCGGAAGTTCGCAGTGGAAGAAATGGGTAACCGATTTTAAATATGCTCAGCACATATTTCTGGGCAAGTTGTATAACTACCCCGGAAACGTTTGCCCATCTAGATAGGACAAAACAAATTCAGGTTACTGAGATAAAATCTATTGTAACCATTAATCTGAAGACCATGCAGTATATGATCAGGCATTAATAAATAGAAAAGAAGTTGGCATGAAAGTAGTTTTTGAAGATTGCAGGTTACAATGTAGATCTGGTGATAGGCACTACAGAAAGAGTGATTCACATGCGTGGAGAACTGAAAAGAAGAAGGCCGAACCGAGCATGGTGGGTGAGAGGTTAGGTCTGGTCTCACATTTGGGAGGACGTCGGTTCGAATCTCCGTCCGATCATCCAGATTTGGGTTTAAATGGTTTCCCGAAATCACTCCAGGCAAATGCCGGGTAGGTTCCTTCAAGAGGCCAACAATTATTCCTTCTCGTTCCTTGCTCGCAGTCCTTTTCCGCGTCTAATGACATAGACGTTGACGAGTAGTAAAGCCAGAAGAAAATAAAAAAGATGAAGACAAAGAAAGTCATACAGACGTATTAGATCCGTAGAGTCTGAGACCCAGCTAACATACATGAGCAGGGACGATGTCACACAGAAGATCTTTGATAACAGGAAGAAATGATGAGTGATTGAGTACCGCACCCCGGAAACTGATTTTTTGTTTGTTTGTCTACGTCAAGATCAATAGAGGCAGGAAAGGACTGGGGCAAGGAACTAGAATGAATTTATCCGTGGCCTTTTGAAGGAACCATCCTGGAGAAATTAGGAAAAACCATGGAAAACCCAAATCCGAATGGCTGGACGGAGATTCGAACCCACGTCCTCCCGAATGCGAGGCCAGAGAGAGAAATACTGATAACTTTGTATGTTAGAGTGGAAAATTTATATTTTATAGTAGGAGACCACAGGCTAACCTCGTCTGTCAGACTATAAACCCAGAAGAAAAGGCAAATGAAGATCCTTAGATTAATCATTTCTGACAGTCGCCACTCCTCCGTCCTTTCTACAGTTGCAGTACGCGATACGCGCCGCAGTTTCTTCTCCTGTTTGCTAGCAGTAAAAGGCTACTGTCTGGTCTCTAGAGGCGAGCCGTCTCTGTGTGTGCATTTATCTCGTTACCCGTAACGGAATTACACACGCTGTTGTGTGTGCGGCCGCTTGCTTGTGGCCGGAAACCGCTAATCAAAGCGAGTCAGGACGGTCGTAACAACTTCTTGCGGTGGCTCGCCCCACAGACCACACAGGATACGGCCCCGACTTCAAATAAAGACGTATGCACAGTACCTACCTCCACCCAGAAGGCATCCTTTTACTGAAAGGAATTTTTCTCTGGACGTTTATTTTACTGTAAACCACACATCTGTATCTGCAGAGCATAACACTTCGGAGGATGATAGGTGACCAATAACAATAGTCAGGTCATATGTTTTGAAAACGCAGATTCTGTTACCCGATCCGCTATTTTGATTTTGGTTTTTCGTGGTTCCAGAATACTTGCTTTAAGCAGGATACGGCTAATTTCTTTCCGTCCAATTTTCATTGAAATTTAATATCTTCCCTGACGCCGAACAGCAAAAATTTATAATTTCTTATTTCTTGTGTTTTGCTGTTCTGTTGGTATCTTCAGGGGGAAGCTTTTATATTAGATGCTTTGATTGTTGTAGCAAAAATACAATACCTCGTCGCATTTGAGAGGTCGCGGGTTCGAATCCTCGTCGGGGCATCCAGATTTGGGTTTTCCATGGTTTCCCCAAATCACTATAGGCGAATGCCTGGATGCTTCCTTCAAAAAGGCCATGGTCGAATCCCTTCCCGTTTCTTGTTTGCCCCAATCCCATCTCGCCTCTAATGACCGGGCCGTCGACAAGGTGTAGTCTATAGCCCAAGCAAAAAATAAATAAATAAAAATCAATACTTGCTTTACAGACACAAATCAAGGGAAAAAAACTCGAATTTATTAAATAAGCTGATAGGCAGTATATATGTGTGCATTAATATAAAATAAACTGATGCGACTTCCAGATGAACTACGGAGAGTTTCACTTTAATAACCACCGAGGATATTTTCTAGCTATAAGGAAAGATATGATGTAAAATAACTCGTAATTTCAGATACATATACATCACTAAAAATAGAAATTTATCACTCGTTTCCAAATATTCCTATCTTTAAATTAAAATCGGTAACTTCTTGTGGAATCACATGTTGTCATATTTTATTCTTCTTCAGGATTAATTGACCTCAGCCAATTAAATATTTCTTTGAAACTAATATTATGATGGTAGAGATAGTTTTTATACAAAAAAAATAATTCTAAACGTTTCAGAGACAAACTTAGCACTCATAAACAAAAAAAAATTACGATGTTCATCCGATAATTTCGTGCAATAGTACAGGTGCACGCCAGTTATAAGGTGACATGTTTTTCAGTAAAGTTCCCTGATTCACCAACTACCTTAACTCTTCCAATGTTCCAGTGTTTTTATATCATCGACATATACTGATTTCTCAAAATCTCTGACGCAAAGATCCTCCTGCCACCCTCAATTTTGTGAATATAAACACCGAGCCCTGTGGGTGAACGGTAACTCTAGTACATGGCATTAGAGAGAACAATGGTTCAATTACCCGTTCAGCCATCCAGATTCAGTTCTCAATGGTTCATCGAAATCTTTCCGGACTAATGCGGGAATAATATCTTCTAAAGATCACGGCAAAATTCTTTTCCATACCTTGACCCCAGTCCCCTACTGCATATAATGACGTCGACCTTGACAAAAGGCAAAAAATAGTTGTTGATGTAAAAATTCTCTTGAAGCATACTAAAAAAGTAGGTTCACAATACTGTAGGTTATTAGGTGGTGTCAGTGTGCGAAATTAGTTGTTTGCCCCAAATTCACAGTGAAAAATTAACTAGATCATGAATTATCTGTAAAGCGGGCCAAGGAAACGTCTCCATCGCACGCACCATTCCCGAGCAACGTTCTAGAAAGTGAGCCAGCCCAAAATTTGACCCCAACGACCGCTACGAATCCATTGCCGCAATTCCTGAAGGATACGCGCGATCTCTTGCGGGTATCTCACTGGCCGCGAACCGTATTTAGGCAGTGGCATTGTCGTGGACCAGTTTTTGTGTCTGTGCCGGCTGCTTAGCATTCACCAGATTTGCGTCGCCTCTTGCGAAACGAGGTCCTGTGTTACAAGAAACAGAGAAGCGCCTGCATAACGTAACCACGCACGACCTCCGTCCATCTGTCCGGAATTGCTGTCCGACCACAGACAGAACAAAACTAAAAAATAACGCAAGTAAACACGACGTGATTAACGAGAGCCTACAGTGAACGTATTCCTTGCGAAATTAATTTAATAATCTGGTCAGACGAGCGGGACGCCATAGCTAATCGTGAACCTAATCTAAAGAAAAAAAATGGGTAGTTACCGCTGGCTGCTGGAATTTCATGACGTCACAATCGGTTGCGTGCATGTCTGATTATTAGCTAACGTAAGTCGGTGTTGAATTTGGACACGGTTATGACCTCCAGATAAAAATTAGGGTCCATTTTCACGGGATGATGACCAGGTGATCGTTAAATCTTATAAACTTTGCAGTTAAGCTCGTACTATTGCACGTATTACTTCAATCTACCGAAGTTTCTTCCATGTTTTTGCTCCTTATACTATGTGATACAATTATTTTCAGTGGAAAAAGAGAAATGAACACTATGTCCTCCAAAGAAGTATGAGCTACAGTGTTTTTATCGAGACTGCATTGCGTGGTGGAATCAAAGCAATCACGATGCGGATCAAAAAAAATAATTAAAGTTTGTTCTCTCCGTATCTGCAAATTCTCTGCACTATGATTAAAATCACGGTGTGTCGAATGGATACAAAATATCTGTGATGAAATTTTCTCATCTTCGAACTAAAAACACCAAACCTTTCATTCAGGTTATATCTTTGTAGCCAAACTTATGAGGTGTTTTAATGAGGTAGAGTAGGTAAACAAACAGCTGCTAATCTGTACAAAATCTGAACGACATTTTACACAAGGAAACCATTTTATGACTAATCCTCGTGCTTGAGTGTAAAGCATCATTTAAACACGTCATAAATTGATAAGAACTTCCAGAGATTATTCAAGAAAGAAGTTTATTATTGTCTAAATTCAATAAAACAAAAGCTATCAAATACCCTTAAGGATGCTAGAGGAGGAAAATTTATTAATTGTAAGGAAATAATAAGGAATATGCTTGTTATTTATCAACATTGGTGTCTGCAAATCCTATTACAAGCAGCGAAATATTGAAAACTCGAAAGCAAGTTTTGAATAATAACAAAAAACATCGATAGAGGAGAATTTTCTTGTAGAACATTTAAGAGTTGTTGCGGAATGATTTTAGACTAACAACTTAAAATAAAATGGTCTCCAAAATTTTACATTCCTTTAAAATCAAGTTCCAATCAGTCTAGCAGAATTTATTTAGCTTATGGCCACTGCACAAAAATAATACAATATATACATTAAATTGTAATTAAAATTCAAAATTAACGTGGTGTAGCCAATGTAGAGTTTCATTTGATATATTAATAAAATCTATCGGCGATCCCCTGAAGGCTCGAAGTGGGCAATCAAATGTCACGTGACGGATGGTTTGTTTTTCCTCACCACAGTCGCATCTTGGTGAATCTCTCATTCCCTATGTGTACAAAGATGAAGCAGATCTGCCATGACCAGACCTAACTCTGTTAAGAGCTGCCCAGGTCTTGAGAGGTAGGTCGAGTCCCTTTAGTGCCTGTTGACTGTCAAACAGGGCGTTCCATTCTGGTGGGGCTATCCACTCCAATTTCCAAGATTCTCTCCCATTAAAATTATCAGATATAATCTGTTTTACAGTTTTTACGCTTGGATTTCTGATTTAAATCTCCGAAACTGATTATCTATGTCGTCATGGATAGGCAGATCCAAGTTATGACAGAACTTATTATATTGCGCAATTGTGCGTAAAGTTGAATTAATTAAAGTTGCAGTTTTAAAAAATCAGTAACACGTCATTTTTAACATAGTTTATTAATCATTTTGCAAAATTATCTTTCAGGTGGAATATACAAATCAAACACAAAAAAATAGGTGCTCACAGAAAATTAAAATAATAGTATTTTCAAAACATATTTACTATGAGATTCATGAAATTCTCTATCAAATGATACATATGACTTTATGTCCAAAAACACTAGCTTAGGAATTAAATTTGTGAAAATTACTCATTTAGTTATTTCGCGAAAACCATAAACTCCTGAAAGATCATTATAGATTTCCCACAAACGTTAGAATGCTATGTATCACAGTAGATGTAGAAAAAAAGAATTTCTCTTCAGTGTTTTAAAAAGTAAATGGTGAAGTGGTATTGTTTATTTTTTTTGCCAAATTTTTTAAGAAATCATAGAATAGTAAATAGAAAAATCAAAAAAATTTGAGAGTTGGTGGGTTGGCAGGTGTCATTTGATAGCTGTGAATAATATCTAAATTTCAAATTTTTCTTTGATTACCCCACTGAATTACCTATAGTACCTATTTTCACTCAGCAATGTTTCTTTTTTTTTTTTAATGTTATAATCGTGCTAAGTGAGAACCAAAGACGTTAGCGCAATTCCAGAGATTATGACGCAAACAAACAGATCGACAAATGAATGAAAACATAATCTTTTACCCAGAATGTACTGAATCCTAAAATTAATGAGCCCAAATCGCGATAGACAGTGCGAGAAGCCATAATAACCGTGAAAAGGTGTTCTTTAGCCTTATGAAATTAATCTAAGAGTATGGCAAAATATTTTTAATACATTTTCAATAAGTTATATATTTTATGTACTACATTAGTGTAAGAGAGAAGACAAAAGACAATTTTGCATATACCGTATTCATAGCCATTTTTTGCTGAAGTCTTGTGGCAGATATGCAAAGCTAAAAAGGGGGGATCCAGTTACTTCCAATCGAAGTGCAGCATAAATTGTGGAGAAAGATAACCAAGACAGTCTAACTAATATATGGCCTGTTTATCAAAAGAGTTCCACCATAACAGTACTGGAGTAGTAAAGACCATTTTAGCCGTCTCAAACAGTGGCAGAGATTCTTTCAATTACCAGTTCTGCCATTAGTAGTGGCCAGTGAGACGCCGTTCCAATACACTAATTTTACACTTTGGTGATGTCGATAAGTTAGTCTGTGCTTTTTCTCTTCAGTCACTACTAGTCAGAACTTGTTGTTCAACCTGCTGATTTTGTGTCTATTTCTCTTCAATTACTTACGATTTCATCGCGCTTATCCAGTATTACTTACAAAATTAGATTAAAATATTCATTTCTAGAAAATAACCAAATAGTATTTTTCCCGCTTAGTATTGCGAAGACTGTGTTCTCCTTCGTCATCTTCTGGTGAAGGGTGATCAGCAATTTACAGCTTACCAAGTGTGCCTCGTTGTTGATACATCTGAAGATGACGACCGAGTGTATAGTTGTCGAAATATTGCGTATAAACAACATCATCGCTTGTCTAGTTTCCCGAGAAGAATATACGTATTAATATACAACTCCGATAAAACTTCGTTAATTTAAAAACACTATATTGTTTAGAAATTATTACTAAATGTTGGTCCATAATTTGAACGTTACTGGGAACAAACAGGTACTCCATCCTTCTCTACTCTATTGAAATTACCAGATATTAACAGCGATACTTATTAATTAGATCTCTCCAACCATTATGTCTCAGTGATATGGTCTTTTTGGATCACGTTGCTGTAGTTGAATTTCTTGAAAGTCTAACGTCTTAAAACTTTAGCAAGACACATTTGTACTATAAAAGTGGAAATAATTTACAAATTAATATAACTCTGTGGATAGTAACTAGATTTGTGTTTCCTATGGTCACAGAACGTAGATATGGTCTGAAGATGACATCTGGCTCTGTAATTAATTTATTAAAACACTTTTCAACGCTAACATCAGAACATCAGCTTCAAGGAACTTGATACTACAAACAATCAGAGGATAGAAAAATTTCTTATTTATATCTAGTATTATCTAGGCTTGGCAGTTAATCCCGAAAACATTCTCCGGAGCCATGATTTTCCTGGTAACGTTATTCCGCTATAAATTAATATGTTGCTTCCCTTACGCGGTTCTGTTTCTCTGATGCTTCATCACTGATAGCATGTACGCTCTGACCTCTTGTATTGACCTAACCTGCAATTATATATATAGCGCAACTCGATTAATCCACAAACAAAACAATGGACTATTGTCAGTTAATCCTGTGGAATACTAATGCACCGCTCTTAATTGCATTTACTAAGTGAAAGTGTGTAGAGGGGATTTTTTGCCAAAAACTTCTTCAGTGGGTCAAGTGCAAAAAAACTTAAATAGTTTTTAGCTGCAATTCTTCCAAACTTGTCTTATTCTCAGGGTCAGATACTAAAGGAATGTTAACAACAGCGCCGTTGTCAACAGGTGGCTACAAAATTTCTTTTTGTTGAACTGTTTACATCCGATAAAAATACTTGCATGAAGTGACAAAATTTTTTCAGTGTTTGAATATCATCTCTGGTACATTTATTCTTAATTTGTACGAATTTCACAAAATATTCTGCAAGCTGCCTCTGTAAATGTCTTTATTACTTAAGTCAGTTTCCTCGTCCTATCTGTGTTGCTACCAAACTACCATAATTTTTTTTTAGGTATGGCTTATGTTTCCGTGGTGTATGAACGAGTTTGTAGCGAAACTCGGACTGAAATTAAATTAAATTAATGTAAGTGCCCCTATTGTCGAAAGTGCACCTGCAGTCGACATGAAATTATACTCATTTTGAATTTAAAGAAATACGATTATCCATGAAATAGTGCATGAAACCAGCAACACTTTTAGGTTTACTCATCAATTTGAACGTGTTCACATGTTCTGTGAGGGTCTCGTCCGTCTATGGTGAACAGTTTTTGTAGCGCGTATGCTTACCATAGCCGGAAGCGCGAATCTGGTTAACAAAATCGCAACGTCGGACAGTTCTATATCTACCAGTTAATGTAAATTTGCTTTACTTTTTGCTGAAGGTGAATATGTAAACTTGATCACGGTGATATAAATAAGCGTATTTATTCGTAGTTTAAACGAGAAGAATAATTGTACTGCGAATAACCTCTGTGTCGCATATAAGAACTTAAATTCATTCGTGTTTCTTAAATCGCGACAGGGGTTGAATTTATGTTCCTAAAAAAAAAAATTTCAAAAAATTAAAAAAAACCTTTAATCATAAACTGAACAACCTATCACGCCTTTTCCAACAATAATGTTTATATATATAGGCTAAGGTGCGGCGCTAGAAATCTTAAATTGACACATAGCGTCGGTATTCGATGTCATATTTGGCACCCGGTAGTTACATGTAATCGTTGGCAGATAGTGAAATCCGTCACTTTCTAAGAACTTCACGTAAAGCCGGCAGATGTTGGGTAGGAAAATCTGAGAAACTATTTTTGTGAAAGGATTTGTTAATGTAAAGTTGCTTTTCTGAGTCTACAGTATCCCCCAGGGGCTCACGACTTGTGGGATCTGGGACCTAAATTGTCACCGTTGGTACTCCGTATGAGTCTGGAATTTCTTCCACATCGGCCAGGTCCCTTTTGTCAACTTTCTGATGTGCTTTCGGATTGTGCAAAGGTCGTCGACTATATGTACAAATTGTTTCCGATTTATGAGCACATCTGTTTGAAAATGTCGACTATAGGAGCAAATGCAAAGGATTTTTTAAAAAAAATACATACATTTTTACTTTCAATTAACCTGCATCTCTTATACATAATGGAATAGAAAAATCCAGGATGCATTAAATGATTTTAGAATTATATTTATTAAATAGAATGGTCAGATGCTTCGAAATTAGAAAAAGAAATCATTAACGTGTCGAAAATAGGCACTTCTCGTGAAAGAATTAACCAGATGAAAATTTAATACTATGTACTGCGCTTCGTTTTATCATGGTAATAGATCTTTCCTACACGTATATTATAGTTTTAAAAATATTAAGAAAACATTTCTTCTGTGTTATTCAAAACTTCACCGACCGTATAAACTAGGTGGTTTGGAGATCTTTGAATACTGAGGAGACTATCAGTATCAAAATTGGGAGTTTGCAGGTTGTGTTGCGTTGTTCTGCTATTCGTTTTTTGTTTGAGGTTGTAAAGGAGACGGAGATTAAATCCGTTGCCAGCACTATTTCAAAATACACCAACGGTATCGTCTGATGGTAAAGTGCCAATCCAATGGACGAACCGACCTTCAATAATACCGTATGGACTCTTTTCATTTGGTCTGTGGAGAGGTCTTGTGTGCAACACTATTTTGTTGCAAACAATCGCACAGCCGCAATAGTTTAGCTAGCTGACTGACTTTAAGGTTTGTCAAGATTATGAGAGCCGAGGGAGAATGGGGGCAAAGAAATGAAGGATTTCGGACATGGCCTTTTGAAGTAACAATCTCGGTATCCACCTGTAGTGATTTTGGGAAACAATTGAGAACCAACATCTGAATGGCAGGAAGAAGATTTGAACACGTGTCCTGCCGAGTGTTACGAATTTCTTAAGTGGGCACGCATATAGAAAGCAGCCACATTAACATGTACGAAATAAGTGAAAGACCATGATTTTTATCCATTAAATTAAAACTGAAAAAGTTTTGTTTTGGTTCTTTTTGTTATACAATATTTTCAATCTTCCCTCGGAGTCAGAGTAGATATGATAGTTCAAAATCTGATAGAAGCTGTAGCTTTGTATAATGAGCAGTGACAAAAATTAATGGGGTGCTAAGAGTGAGGAGGATTGGGTTTCTGAAATCAAAATTAAACAGTATTTTTTTGTTTTTTGTTTTAATATATACGTGTGCAAAGGAACATTGAAATCGTATGAAATCTGTGGGTATGTATAAAGAACGTTTACAAAAATAATGTGATGGAAAGGGGAAGAGGGGTAGGGTTTCTGAAAAACCAAATATTGACACTATTTTTCTGTTGCTTTTAAAGTATACGTATGCAAAACTACGCCGATAGTGGATAGAACATTGAGAAAAATTAAGGGGGTTGAAATGGGTAGGTGGGTGGGTTTTCGCAAATCAAGTGTATGAAATATTTTTCTGTTTATTTTAAAGTATACGTGTGCAAAGTTCCATCGAAATCGGAAAAAAAAATGTGGATTCGTATAAAATTAAGGGTTGTAAAGGGGGAGAGGGGATGAGTTTTTAGATATTTTCTTATCAGAAACCTTCGCACTCGTGCACACAATAACTCACCAAAGTTTCATAGTAATCGGATGAATGGTATAGGAACGCATAAAAGACGAACACGCGAACAAACATTCATTTTTATATATAAAATTTTTCACGCTGGTACTGATAATATGTAAAGACGAAATTATTTATCTGCAAGAGTGTTGCTTAAGCTTATGGAAAGGAATGAATGATTGGTTTCGTTTAAGAAATTTAATCTTGGTTGGTCCACTACCACACCGTGCAAGCTTTTCTTTAATGGCTTTCCGCCTCGTCGACGTCGAAGTCATTAGAGGCAGGAAAGGACTGGGGACGAGTAACGGGAAGGAATTCTGCCATGGCGTTTTGAAGGAAGCATCCCGACATTTGGAGAAATCGTGTAAAACCCAAATATGAATGCCTGGACGATTCGAACCGGCGTCCTCCCGAATGCGAAGCCAGAGCGTTAACCGTTCACCCAACACGCTCGGTGCAAGCGTACTTTTTCCATTTACCGACAAACAACGGGTCTAGTGTTGGTTCTCCATAGAAGGAATATTCAAACAGTTTTTATTACACTACATACAGTAGCAGAAAACGTTTACTCTGTTTCTACATCTACACTGAGCACGCCCATCGCAATACTTGTGTGACTAAGGAGGCTTCTCCCAGCTACCGAGTTGACTCGACCAACAGTCGTGCAAATATTTGTTACGTTACCATTCACGCAAAACGGAAATGCAGGCATATAAGGAAACCGTTTTAACAAGAATGGTCAACGGTGCCCGCGATGTGTCTGACCATTTCGTCAGTCGGCGAGCACTGAACAAACATTGCTCAAGCTGACCGCTCTCTCGGTAGCATCCAGACCACGGACGCACTTTCTTTGGCCGGGGCGAACCGCAATTTGGACGAACAGTACGCCGCATGTCGTAATACTGCGAAATGACTGTGATTACGACGAGTTAGCCGCCGGCTACACGGCTCCTGTGGTGGCCTTTGGGCCTTCCAGACACCTCGAGGCAGCAGGCAGACGCTATGAGATCGTCCGTCACAGGCATAAGATGTGACGTACAGAACCTACAAAATGTACTGAAAAATTCTCAGTATAATGAGAAAGGAAGAAGTGGTGTTACCGAACGTAGTGGGTTAGCAGTAACGGTTTGGCCTCGCTTTCGGGAGGATCCGGATTCGAATCCCCATCCGGGCGTCCAGATTTGGGTTTTCCACGGTTTTCCCAAATCACTCCAGGCCAATGCTAGGATTCTTCCTTCAAAAGGCCATTTCAGAATTCCTTCCCATTCCTTAAACCAATCCTTTCCCGCCTCTAATGACGTCGACGAGGTGTAAATCCATAAGCAAAATAAGAAAAAAGTATCTGTCGGTCAGCCGACCAGTACAGATGTTTCTGCACCTGAATAAGACGACGGAGCTAGTCGATGAAATATCGTGTTACAACAACACAATCCGGCGGTACACTCGTGAAGACTACATTGAAGAAAAAATAAGTCGTATTGGATCGAAATTCTTTTTTAGCTCTGGCAATTATGGGGTGACTGATTAATGATCTCTGAAACTAACTTCGTCACCTCAAATGTAAAGAGCACAGCTGTGGAAAACTAAGGTCTCTAGCATCTCACGTCAAATGACAGCTGCGGAACGGCTTGCCACTCGGCGATACAGAAAACTGGAATGTCTGGAAATACGTGAAGCAACTGACGACACGTGTGGGTAAGTCCACAGCTAACTTAATTAAATGGGATTACATAGATACTAATAATATTACGTGTGAATGCAAACTATGAAACATTTGGTCAAGTGCCCTATCTGACAATATACTTGCAGTGACGATGTACTGTTTCAAGCAGTACAGAATGCATTTGATTTTGCAACATGTCTAAATGGGTGTGATGAACTTGTGTTTTGGATGTAAAGTTTAACTGTGTACCTAATGGTTCTAACACGATAATAATAATAATAATGTAGATCAAAATTAATCGATTACTAATAAGGTTTGTTTTAATATCAGCTTCACCAAATAGAATTATGGGTAATTATTTGGAATACCATCCAGACACAAAGTTTATAGTAATTCGTAGTAATTATTGCGAATACAAACCAGACACAAAGTTTATAGTCATACGTAGTAATTATTGGGAATAGCCATACAGTCACAAAGTTTATGGTCATAAGTAGTTTCATGAAACTTACTCGTCGAAACGTGTTGATAGTGTTGGCTATTTCCTCAATTGATAATAAAGATGCAAAAAATATCTGTAGTACAAAATGCAACTACATAAACCACCGATGCCGGAAAAAACCGTACAATTACAAGCAAATGTAAGCAATGAAAAATGTAAGTTTCTATCAACTTATACCATGATTTCGATGTACAAATTATAGCAGTAATCAAATTAATTACATGTATATACTATGAACCGATAGAACCACTAAAAAAACATCAGAGAATTACGAGAAACTAGTTCGCAAAATAAATAAGAAATAAAGAAATTCAATTGCATCGGCGTGACAGCTATTCATACAAATTGATTACTCATCGAAGTTTAGCTAACAATATCAATTACACAACATTGCGGTTATCAGAAAATGAAGGTTCTTAAAAGACGGTATACTAACTCGATAAAGCAAAATCGTAATTAAGAGCACATATGTATATAGTTCTGTTAGCATAGCTGGAAAATATTATTTACCTGCGTTAAGTTGTCCTAATAATTTAATTTCACCTTTTTAAGAATGTCTTTACAAGTTCTCGCTGTAATTTGCTGTAGTTATTTGCATTGCGGTTGTTAATTATGTCTGCTCATGCTTTTTGTCAAGTTAGAAGCACAAACGTGTTTTTCTTATGGTTTACTCGTTATTTCCATGTTAACTATTATGAGTGACGTAACTGTGAATGCTACAGGTAAATGCCACACGCACTTAATAATACCACTTCACTACCTTTTTTGGTCAACTCATGAGTTATTAAACTTGAAGAACAGAGTTAAACTTATCTTACAACTGTTTACGCTGTCATGCGAATTTCGCGGCTTTAATTATTTTGTTCGGTTTTATCTGAAAACTATATTGAACCTAATCATTTAACAAAACTGACTAATTACTCAATTAAGAAAACTGAGAGAGACTTTTTAGCTCTTCTGGAATACCATGAACTTGTTACCATGGTGTTGATTGCACCAACACATTCTGATCTATCTTAATTATTGTTTCAGCTACTATTACTAAGTTTGTTTATGAAGACATTGCATCGTGAAAAATTAAAAATAATTTTAAAAAATACAGTTTTTATTGTTAGATTCCACTGTAAATAATACTGCGGCAGTGATTTAAACTTAGGCAGGCCATTTCCTTACCTCCGAGGTTGAAGTGTTATCATGCACAAGATAGAACAATTCTTCTGGATCGGATGAAATGTTTTATCTCCACTTAAAAATAAAATGAACAGCAACAGATGCAAAAGCCATCATAAGAGTCGACAGGCTTGGGGTATCAATTTATCAGAAAAATCTCAACAGTGCCTTATGCGCACTTTAACCTTTGGGGTGAAGCAATTGATTGAATACGTACTGAACAACTGCTATACAGTCCAGTGATTGGGACTGTGTATTGTAATATCTTTTATCCCTGACAATCAAGTAGGACTACAGATGACAAGTACTTCTTTCACCATTGTGAAAGATCCCGCTAATCTCAAATCGAGCATCAGATATATCTGCAGAAATTTGGTGACATCGATCAGTTTATGACATCAAATATCTTTCAGAGATAGATTGATATGGTGGCACGTAATTATTTTTTTTTTAATCTGCGAACACCTCTATGAACGATGTCAATAACTGTCGGTCGCTTCTGAAAATTACTCATTTTAAATGAATGAAACAAATTTCTTGCTTTGTACATATATGTAACTTCGGCCGGTTTAATTGTGCAAATTTTCGAAAATTTTTAATATTATTTGAAAATGTATATAGCACTATAACTGAGTCCCGAATAAATTGAATCTTATTTGACATTCGTATAAACTTCTCTTGGTATAGATAAACGGATTTTTCAAACGTGAATGATTATTTGATATCCAACGATCTTTAATTCATTGGAAACAAATAACAGAAAATTAAATAGTATCAGTTTAATTTTTCATATTTGAGATCACAGCACTTTGATAGTTTTAGTTTAATAGAGTAGTTAATTCAAATAATTCACATTTGCACTAAAGGCATGAAATATAGTGGCACATAGGTAATGAAAGAAAAGGCATTTTTGATTCTGAGAGGCATTTAGTCTGTTCATCAAGCAGATAATCAGATGTCGCTTGTCCGCAGATATGGCGCAATACTCCTTAGCTTTAACAACCTTGTTTCTATCGAAACATGAACAAACAAACGCAACATAGGCTGAAGCTACATGAGAAATGGCGGGTGCATTCAAATACAAAGACTGTAATTCAACACACATATCCTATTATTAATAATTATGCAGGCATTAGAGTCTTGGTAATGTTGTTTGATGCATTATTTATTTCTTAGTTTACCTTCTAAATCTTATTTATAATTCACAAATTATACAAGAATAACATTTTCATATCGTTAAAAAGTTATTTACATTTTGCTTCAGTGTGTTAAACGGACCTAAAACCAAAACTAACATTTAATTACCAACACAAAAGAAATCTTCAAATAGTGTACAGACCAAAAATCATATTATTTTTTTTTACTGAATGTTTATTGAATAAAGTCATATTTTGGGTGGCCGGATAAGACAGATAAACGTAAGAACCCAAAATTTTTATCTTTCTTTGCGAGTAAAACATATGGTTCCAATAAATAATCTGGTAAAAAAAAAGAAGAAGATTAAACAACAGTACAAATTATAACTTCTGTTACAACGTGAGTTCTCTCTCTCTCTCTCTCTCTCTCTATATATATATATATATATATATGCAGGAAAATGCCTTGAGGCAATAAAACTAAGGATAGGGAAATAGGACCCAACACTTACCACAGATGAAGGCGGCTGGGAACGACAAACACAGAAAAAGTGTAATATTTCGGCATACAACCTTATTCGTGCAGAAGTGAGACACGGCGGGGTCAGGTGTGTGCACAGAGACGGCCATCTGTATGCCGAAATATTGTGCTTGTGGTTTTTTTTTTTTTTTTTTTTTTTTTTGTGGTCCTCGTTCCATGCCGCCTTTGTGGTAAGTGTTGGGTCATATTTCCCTATCCTTCCTTTGTTTTATATATATAGCCTATAGCAGAATTTTCCCGTTGCTTCGCTGGCTTGTACTTTGGTGTTCCAAATAATTCGTTTGCCTTAGTTTTTCTTCCGGTAGTGAAGTATATACGTATGTGGTGTCTTTGTAACATTTACCGTAAATTAAACTCCACTATTTCGTTACGTATATTGGAGTATGAAATATTTTATGTAGTGGTTTCACTAACATTTTTCATTTGTTCTAAAACATCATATTTCAGAAAGTTATGTAGTCAAAAATATTGATGGGATCCAAAGGCTTTATCTATGTTGCAGCATAATGTTTGGTGGGTATCTCGTAAAGGATTGTTCATCTGGTATGCAGTATGATCTATGGTGCCTATCTGTTCTCGGTACGACCAAATTATTATTTCTTGACTGTTTCACGGTCAGGTAGAGTCATAAGATATACCACAGATTTTAAGCTGCATCATAAGCTTTCAGACTCTGAAAACCTCATCCAAATGAGTGCATTAGTCTTTGCGTGATCCTCCTTCAAACATTCAGAGAGACACAGCTCCCTTACAAATTTATAAAATATTAAGTGGAATGGATTATTATAAAGAAAAACAGAAAAAAAGAAAATCGGTAAGACAATCTCATGATAAGGAAAATTCATCTTCTAAACAACATAGCAGTAAACGATTCAACACGTATTAGTATATAAACACCAGTTGCATACTACTTTTCTTGTCACTAAATTTAGTTAAATTCTGACAGTGTGTTATCAAGAATAAATAAGTTTGATGAATGTGTAGATTACGTAAGATTTCACACAACTCTTTAAGTGAAAGGAAGCCTTCGATGAAAGGATAAATGACTTAAATTGGCACTCTGGAATTATCTGAGACTAAAATTTTATTGGCCTTGACCAAGTGGTAAAAACAGTCGTATTCCCACACCCACACCTGATGATAGGCAATTCCAGTTGATAGATGGACCAACATTTCGTTCTATGTGTTTTTATATGTGCTCCGACACGATGAAGGGTGAGTTACTTGTACTGGGCAAATAAAATCAGTGATGCTTAGATATGTGGAATTAAAGGTATGGAATATGTGTATCGGACTGAATGACTTCCGCAGTTACATCTTTAGTGCTAATTATGACTGGGAAAATAGACATTCTACTGTCGTTTACTGGAAGTGGTTTTGTTCTGGAAAATAGAAATGATTTTTGATCACTGTCGATGAACATCGTAAAATGTTATTTCTTGTGAAAGGTGTGTTTCTGCGATGGAAACGTTAACCAGTAACGCTTCTTTGGTTGCTAATTAATATCATTAAGCACATTAGGGATTCTACAATAACCCACAAAAATATAAATTCAACCTTCGTCCTTTAATGTAAGGTTTAAAATCGTTTGTCACCACCCCTCTTGCAACGGATCTAAATTGTTTAGAGGGTGGTATCTTATGAATAAAAAGAAAGAAATTATTGTTTGATGCTATTTCAACCTCTGTAAAGCTATTCAAATTACTGTGTTGGCAATAGCTGTAAATCGAGTCATTCGCGATCGTAAATATTCGAGGCGTTCAGCCACTCAGAATCCTTGCTGCACTGAAACATCAATTGGTACGCTGTTTTGGGCGAATGTTCTGGAGTTTCAGCAATAACAAACACGACAACATTACAATTGCGTAAAGTACTGATGACATCAGAAATCAAAGCTAACATATGCTTTTCAGTAATCATATTTTCAGTAATATTACAATTTCACTAATGTTAGGGACACTAAAATTGAACGAATTTTATGTCCGTCAACGTGATCATCTAGCCTGCTATTGGCTGGAGCTCCGCTTGACTGGTTGGAAGTCGACGGAATAATAAGACGTATTTTAGTCTCTTAGGTTTAATTAATTTAGCATTTAGTTTCGTAACATTTCATTTTAAATTAAATACGTGAATTTAGTTAGAAACATATGGTAATACTTTACGGCCAAAAAAAATCCGGATATGAAAATGTAATTTAAGAGTTAATGAAGTTAGGTATATGGATGTTTATTTAAATTGGACATCAGAATTGATGCTCTATCATACATGAAGTTAACAATATTAAAAGTATAAAAGTGGCTTTTTCTTATTAAGTTTTATTTGCTTTTTACGCTATGTTCATGTTAACTCTAGATGGATCAATTATTACGAATTTTTTCTATTTATGGGACTAATAGGATTAGTTTTAATCGTGTTGCAGGCTGCATAATTATACTACACTTTACTATACTATACTACACTATGCTATACTATACTGTAATATATTATACTACACTATAACATTATATTATATTATAGTATACTATACTATATTGTACTGTACTATACTACACCATTTTGTACTATAACCAAAATATATTCTCGGGGTAAAACACTTGTGAATTATACATTAATATTAACTTAAATAAAAATAATGGTATTAATGTCGGAAAATCATTAATGTTACCATTATGACAATTATCTAAAAAGCTTTGAGTGATCTGCACTAACGTGACACTTTGTTACATGAGATTTCTCCTCTAATAGAAGGCAGCTAGATGCTTCTAAGTAACTGATTGCGATTAGGACGTGGCCCTCAAAACTACGCAACTGCGGAGATAAATAGAAGATAGGAACGGAAGGCAATTAACTGTGAGATATTGTGATTAGTGAGAGTTCGTGTTGCGTTATAGGTCATTGGTTTATTGATGAAACGGTCTTTACACTCACATTTTGCTCTTATAGAAAAATTCAGGAAGAGTTTCTTGTTTATAATCGTAACAAGTGCTGTTATTGCAATAACATATATAGATCGAGATTCACTGTGAAGCATGTGAGGATAGGGTTCAGCTACTAAGATTTCTGCCCAGGTTCCCAACAGGTAGAATTGATTTCCAGCAATAATTTAGCATCGAAACGTTGTGACAGTGCTAATTAGTTTGACCAAACGATTCGCAATCAGACTTAAAATGTATATTCAGGTCAGAGTATTATTTGAACGAAATCAGGTATAGATCATGGTATGGGGTGTAATAGAACTCAGGTTACGGCTTCGTGTTAGACAGAGAGCTATTACTGTCAGCGGCAAACTGGAAACTTGTCGACATCAGTACGAAATGGAGACTAATAGGTATCAATGAAATTCGGACCTAGCATTCGATCCTCTCTGTCAGGCCAACCGTAATTCGGATTTCCAAGGTCATCCGAAATGACTTCAGGTGAATTCCAACATGATTGCTTCATAAGGCACATGACTGATTCGTTCCCTTTTATTGTTAACTATCATATTCTAGCTGTGATAACCCAACTGTCAGCTAACGCTTAAGACTTAATTTAGAATAAAAGAGTAATTATGTTGTTTTCTTCACATTAATCAAGACGTCCAGAAGTACCTTGAATCAAAAACCGGTTCTTCCATCTTTTATACGCTGTTCTGACGAGTTCAAGATTCTATACTTTCAGCTCACAGCTAGACATATTTAAAGGCTTGTTTAAAACTGTTTCCCGAAAATAAATTCGCATGGAGTGTTAAATTAACACCACAAAAAAATAACAATTGCCAAAGGTAAGCTAATCCTACCAGTAGTTTTTGTGGTCATTTTATCTTAAATTTCTTAGGATTCCAACTTAACACATCAAAATATTACCCTCGGATTACGGACTGTACATTATTCCCAGGACCATCAAAATTCGACAAACAGACTAGTATTTGCATGAATCTCTTACCACGAAAAGTGTACACTAATTTGTGTTCGCTTTTATCTTAAACTAGCTGTGGTGGTGTAACGGTTAGCGTTCTGCTCGCATTCGGGAGGACAGCGGTTCGAATCCCCGTCCTGGTATCCAGATTTGGGTTTTCCATGGTTTCCCAAATCACTCCAGGCAAATGCTGGGATGCTTCCTTCCAAAGGCCATGGCCGAATTCCTTCCCATTCCTTGCCCCCCATCCTTTCCCGTCACCTCGCTCTAAGTGAGACGTTAAGCAGATAAATAAAAGACGTAAACCATCAAATTCGCAACACTGATGCTTAATCGAAATTCTTCAACTTGGTTACAAATAATCTAACCGTTAACATTCAAATATGTTAACAAAAAAATGACATTGATGTTAACATAAAAGCCTGTTAATATTTTTTTAACCTGTTTATCATTGATGAAAAATGTTAAATTACGTCGCACTCAAATTTTTAAGACGTGTTCAAATCAATATTTTTTTCTTTTTTGCTGCCATCAGTCTTTCGACTGGCTTGATGTAATCCTCGGTCCCTTTCTGTCTTGCGCTAACCTCTTTACCTTACATATCCCTTACAACCAACGTACTCAATTATCTGCTTCTTATATTCTAATCTCTGTCTTCCTCTACAGTTCTTACCTTCTACTGTTCCCTCCACCAGCAAGTTAACCAATCCAGGCTCTCCCAAACTACGACCTACCAGCCTGTCTCTTCTTTCTGTAAGCTTCTTCGACAAACTTCTTTCCTTAACCATCATTTCCAAAACTCGTTCATTTCTTACTTGTCTGTCAACTTAATTTCGCATTCTTCTGTAGAAAAAAATTTCAAATGCTTCAATTTTTCTTCTTTCCGATATTCCTAAAGTTCATGTTTCGCTATCGTAAAGTGCTATGCTCCACACATAGAGTTTTTACAAAGTTTTTTTCTATTTCCTAGATCAATATTTGAAACTAAAAGATTTCTCTTTTTCATGAAGGCTCTTTTTGCTTGTGTTATTCAGCTTTTAGCATCATTCCTGCTTCGGCCATCGGTTGTAATTTTGCTTCCCGGTAACACTTACTTCTCCAATTGCATTCGATCTAATTTTAATATTTAATCTGCTGTTATTTGTATCATGTCTGCTTTGATTTATATTCAATCCAAAATCATCATGGCATTCAGTAATTTCTCAATATCCACAGCCCTACCTGCTAACAAGACAACGTCATCAGCATACGGTAGCATACTGATTTTTTCTCCCTGAACACTTATGCCACATGGAAATTTTTCTTTGACTTTCTTTATTGCTTTCTCTACATACCAGTTGAATATTAACGGGGATAGACACAACCTTGTCTCACACCGTTTTTAACTGATGCTTGTCTCTCATGATTCTCTACTTTTATCGCAGCCACTTGATTCTTATACAGTTTATAAATTATTATTCTATATCGATACTTTAGACACGACTTCTTTAAAATTTTGAACATCTTGTCCTACCTAACATTATCTAAAGCTTTTCTAAATCAGCAAATGACATATAAAAGTATCTTTGTTTTTCTTGATCCGCCCTTCAAGTATTAATCTTAAAGCCAGAATTTCTTCCCGTGATTTTTCCTAAACCAAAACCAATTTTGGCCTACTATTGTCTTCTACTACTCTTTCCTTTCTTCTGTATATTATTCTGGTCAATAATTTTGAAGCATGTGTTGTTAGACTAATGGTGCGATAATTCTCACATTTGTCGGCTTGTGCTTTCTTTGGAAGTGTGAAGATGATATTTTTATTAATATCAGTTGGAATTTCTCCTGTTTCCTAACTTTTAGATATCAGCTTGAATAATCTTTCGATTCCTTCTTCTCCTAGGGATTTAAGAAGTTCTGCAGGGATCTCATCAATACCAACTGCCTAATTTGCTTTCAAGTCATTTAGAGCTCTATTATTCTGTTATCAAAACAGGATCTCCTAAGTCATCAAAGATGACAACGCCTTCTTTTCCATTATGCTATTGTTCAAGTCGACCCCATCATACAGTTTCTCAATGTATTCCTTCCATCGGTTATCTCTATCGTCTGAGCTTAAAAGAGGTTTCCCATCGGCAGCTTTTATGATCATACCCCTTTTCTTCATTTCTCCAAAATTCTGTTTGATCTTTCTATATGCAACATCTACTTTACCTACGACCATTTCCTTTTCTACTTCTTCACAATTTTCTTGTAGCCATTTTTCTTTTGCTTTTTGTATTTCCTGTTTATTTGATTTCTAAATTGCCTGCATTGTTCTCTTCCTGCATCATCCTGAGCGTTTTTATACCTTCTCCTCTGATCCATCAGTTCAAATATTTCTTCTGTAATCCAAGGTTTTCGGGCAGCTTATTCCCTATAGCCTAATATTTCTTTACCAGCTTTCATTATTTCGGTCTTTAATGCACTCCATTTGTCCTCAGTTGAGCTCCTTTCAGAGGCCTAAGTCTACCATTTCTGGAAATATTTCTCTCGACTAGATTATATCAGTTTACTCACTGCTATTGCTGGTTCCTTATTCGCTTGTATTTCAGCCTGCACTTCATTACTATCAAATTATGGTTAGAGTATACGTTTGCTCCTGGGTACGCTTTACAGTCTAGAACTTGATTCCTGAATCTCTGTTTGACCATGATATAATCTGTCTAATATCTGCCTGTACCACAGGACGTTTCCAGGTGTATATCCTTCTCGTATGGTTCTTAAACAATGTATTTACCACTACTAGCTCGAATCTTTCACAAAATTCTAACAACCTGCGCCCTCGCTCATTTCTTTTCCTAGACCAAAACTTCCTACAACATTCCCCTCTTTTCCTTCTCCCACTATAGCATTCCAGTCACACATGATTATTAGATTTTCTCCTCCTTCACATATTGGATTAATTCTTCAATTTCAGTGTATATTTTCTCTATTTCTTCGTCATCTTCCTGTGACGTTGGCATATTCACTTTTACTAACGTGGTTGGGGCGGATTTAGTTTTTAACCTCATCAAAATAATCCTGTCACTAAACTGTTCATAATAACTCACCATTTCCCAACTCTCTTAATCATTTCAAATACAACACCAGTGACTCCATTGACAGCGTGTGTGCTAATTATCTTGTGTTCCCCAGACCAGAAATCCTGTGCGTCCTTCCATTTAATCTCGCTAATCCCAACTTAAATTGTTCCATCTACCTTTTAAATTTTCTAATCCACCTGTCCTATTCAGACTTCTAACGTTCCACGCTCCGACTCGTAGAATGTTTCTATCCATTCTGATGACTCCTCCCTGAGCAGTCCCCACCCGGAGATCCGATTGGGGAACTATTTTACCTCCGGAATATTCTACCCAGGAAGAAGCCTTCATGATATATGTGATTTGAGAGGATTACATGTCCTCGGTATACCCTTTGGCTCCTTAATGCAGTGGTTTCCCGTTGTATTCTGGATCCCATGCCGTTGATAATTTCTGATTCCTCCGCATTTAAGGGCCGTTTCCAACCCCAAGGGCAAGAAGTAGCTCTTGACCACTCCCCGCTCTTCCGCCCTACTTTCGTAGGCCGTTGGCAAGCAGTGGGTGACTCCTTATACCGGGAATCTTTCAGTCGCCAGAGCCTCGTCCGTGCAAACATTACGCTCCACGTGAAGGAGAGGTTGCCATTTGGGTTTAAAAGGCTAGAATATTCCTTCCCAAACCCTTACACCCCCAGGTCAGATATGTACTTATAAATATCCAATACATATGCAACACATGAAATTCGGTACTGATTTGAGTTCGTACGAAATATCAAATTGGTATGTGCTTAAAATTGATTCTCCAAATAAAATATCTATTTTTTAAATATCGAGAATAAAAATATCAATGATAAATATAGATTATTTGATGAAAAAATATCGATAATTCGATACATCGATATGTTTTGCCCAAGCCTAGCATATAAATCTGCGTCGGACGGACATTTGTTTTAATTTAAAATGTGTTTACTTTTTCCCGCACTGTGCAGGTACGCAGCCCCTTGCCGCTTTAAAAGTCTGTACGTGCAAATGGAAGTTACATAACAAGGGACTGTAGCGGACCATACATACGCATCTGTTTTCCACTGGCACTGTCCATGACGCGTTGAAAACTATGTGGATCACCGAACGCGTCCAACTGCTGGCTAAGAAGGTATCATTTACTTTTAAGAAAAAAGTTAACCATCAACTATATGTTCTCCTTACCTATCTACGGTAGTCTACCAAACGATAGTTTTTCGATACAACGCCTGAAGAAATCACGTGTTCTTGAGTTAAAGATGTCATCCAGTCATGTTCGGAGCGCATTTTCATTCGTAAATGAAGTTCCTAGAAGATTGTTCGTTTAAGAGCTAAAATGGTAAATATCAGCCGAATAAGGTTGTAATGAGCAAAAATTATCGACCCATTACGTTTTCTTTTATATAAAAGTGCGACGTAAAAGCAAAATCGTAGACTCCTGGATTGGCAGATTCCAGCCCATCTCGCCTATTCATGTGAAGCTTACCATAAATAATTTCGACAGTGGTCAAGTGAAGTTTCACACAATATACAGGACGTTCCCATTCATTCAGTGTCGTCCACGCTGAAAGGATAACAGCGGGAGGTAGGTCGTTGTTCCGGATAGGGTCAGTGACTTTAGAAAATGCGGAGGGAGTAAGAGACGCCAAGAATCGATTGGAGGATGCAAACCAGGAAACAGTTTAAAATGTACAAATAAGGGAGCGTGCATAAACCACGTAGCTCCATTTTGGCCTCCTGTGAACCCCCCTCCCCCCCCCACGTAGCCCTGCGTGGCTTTTGCCTCAACCCCACCCCCCGCCCCCCCGTAGCACGTAGCTTTTTTCCCTTTTGATTCCAGAAGACATTTTGCACTGTTTTCTCTTGTCAGACTATTGTAAATTACATATGGAGATAATTAAATGAGGAAAATAAATATTCACATGCTGTTGTGACTTATATTCCTCATTTTAATTGTGAAAAATGTTATGAAAGGAAAGCTACGTGTCCTGGCTCGGAACCCCCCCCCCCCCCCCCACGTAGCCTAGCGTAGCCTTCCAGCCAACCCCTCCCCCCCTGGACCGAGCTACGTAGTTTGTGCACGGTCCCTAAGAACAAGGTTCCAAATAACAGTAGCCAATGAAATTTTTGTCTGTTTTCTGGTTTCGCTGGGTCTGAGAGTGACGTCGACGAGGGAGTGCGGTGGTGGCTTGAACGGCAGGAGGTAGAAGCCAAGTGCCGGTGAGGCATTGGCGTCTTCCCTGGATGATATATGTACTGTAGAGTACTTGTCGCCGTAGTGAGTGTGTTGGCCACGACTCCAGAGTAGCCTGGGGTTGCTTGTCTGTGGCGCCGAAACGTACAGTGTGTCACCTTGTCAATGTAAATAGTTGACGGCTTGAAGTGTTTTGTTTGCGGTCCTGACGCGTACAATGCGGCTACATTTCTACGTCGCACATTAATAGTGCAGCGACCAGATCGGTCTACTGTGCGAGGTGTCATTGTAGATTATTGGTGACGTTGATCGTCACGCTATCAACAGTGGAATTACCGTCACATCAAATGGTAATATACGACGTGTAATATTTCGATTGCATTGCTTCAATTTCGATCGAATTGAACACGCCTTGGCAAGTCACGCTACACAGATAAGAACTGTTCTCAGTGGCTCTACCCTTTGTTTTACCATAGTAAATCTGAGCTTGGGTGAGTGGCGCCCGACTGTTTTATTATTTTCAAGTTTTATGTAATTTTTTATGATTTTAGTCAAAAAGATTTTGTATACTATTTTGGTTGGTAATTTTTTATATGAAGAGGTTAAATAAATATTAAATTGTGAAATCGGAAGATTATACTCATTTCAATGTAGAAATGAAAGTTATGCCATCAAAGAAAAATTAGTATTTAATTATCATTATTAATCTACCAGTAGGAATTTTAATCGTTTTATATGACCATTTTAAGGTGGATGCAGAATGAATTCCCAACTCAAATCCGGGACAGCGTTTTTTTTCCTGTAAGGTTAGCAGAGTGCGGTGGGAGTTTTCACGCAATAGCAACACTTCATGCAGTATTGTTAGTTGTTTTCCTTGGATTAAGTCTGACATAAATGCCGGCAGTGAAGAAGCAATTCCCAACAGAACATGCACTCGTTGTTCTACCATATACATAACATCTTTTTGGATGCGCGATGGGATTTGTATGTATAGCTGCCTTTTTTCGGGCTAAGCTATTCCTTTCTTTCCTTATGTTACCATAAAAACGCCATTTATCGTCACCAGCAACGATATTTGATATGAGTGTTCGATATTGTTTATCGGCCAATCGTTGACAGAAGAAAGAAAGATGCAAATATTGCCACCAGCTGATTTTTGTGGTGAGGCTCAGAGCATGCGGTACAATGTACCCGATTTTTTAACTTTTTCCATTGAATCTACATATCACATATCATCACACTTGCCACTTCTCGAGTACACTGATGTGGATCATTGTGAATTAATATTTATACAAGGTATTCATCAAACTTTGATTTTACTGTACGTGGAATGTCGAATTATTGCTCTTTAAACGAGAGAACCGATTCCTTGCCGTGCTCTATCCAACGGCACTGTCCCCATATACGGCGCGTATGCTTCTTACTGCCTCCGCTGCTTTCGAGCTTTTGTTCAACTCATACAGAAGAAAATGTCGGAAATGTTAGACTTTCTCCACTTGACACTGCATTTTCTAGCGTCCACGGCTTAACTCAGTATCTCGAAAAATGAATAATCCAACGTGTAAACTCATGCATAACAACTGAACACAAAAACATGACAGTCGATAAATAAACCCATATCAACCAGGCAGCGAGGTAAAAAAAAAATGAAATACACAATAATGTATGATAACAACTCAGTGAAATCAATGAGAGAAAAGTATCTTCGTGAAAACGGAGAGTCACGCGGCAAATGGGAAGATGGCTGATAAGAACTGGTACAAACCAATGGAATAATTATAAAACAACAATTGAAAAAGAACGATATCCGCTACACAATTTGGGAATCCTTGAGAGACCCATTCCATCTCAAATCAGACCATTTCTCCCCAAATGTGTCACTTGATCAACTGCGATTTTTTCGAAAAAGTCATACTGGAGTTATGAAATATCCCAAAAAGGATTTTGCGAAAAAATGTTTTTACGGACTTATGGCACTCCATAATTTAGCTAAAAATCCATACATTTGGAAAATCGTGCAATACTTAATGTGTTTAATTACATTTAAGTCAGACTTAATGTGTTTAATTACATTTAAGTCAGAAAATATAAAAGATAGAGAGTTGAATTTGCTTTTCTTATGCTAGAGAAATGGACTTTAAGATAATATTCAAGAATTAAGCACACATTAATTAAAAATAAGCCAAAAATTGCATATTTAACTGTAAAAATTGGGATTTTTTGTGATTTTTAAGAATTTTTTTACACAAAAGTTGAATTATTGTGTTAAATACGGCAAATTATACCACTCATAAGGTAGGATTACTAATAAATTTATTTCCAGCCTATGATGAATTTGGTTCATACAGCAGCTCATCGAAATATTTCAAAATGGCAAAATTTTAAAAAATTCGAGGAGCCATTACACAAAAAGTTTTAAAAATTTTATTTTGGCCAAATAATGTCCTAATAGCATGTAGCTATGTTATGGAGCCAGATTGGTGAATTTTTCAAGACCAAAAAGTTGCTGGAACATAAAGCGTTTGAAATAAACTTTAACAGCTTTGCTGTGTAACATTAGTAGGGCCTACACACCGAACGAAGAACAGAACCAAGCCTGAGCCAGTTTTCTACAAATTTCTTATATCTCATTTGCTATATAAGCTTTCCAATTGAAACTCTTACAGCCTAGAAATGTTAATTAACACTCCGGCAATTTACTCCAATCGCGGCAAAATACAGTAAGATGAATCAACTTTTTAAATGGTGTTGATATTAGGTATTCAACCAAAATAAAACTTAAAAGTGCGTATTTCGGAATGGTTTAGTTAAAAACAAATTATTTAATAAATTAAAAGACAAACAGTGAGTCTCTTTGAGATCACTGTCTTATCTGCGGCATTATTGCCACATCTAACACCTAATTCCAATTTATGTCTGTGGGAAGACGCCAGTTTTTGGCTACCTTGATACTTTAAGCTGCACAAAGAACCACTAAAGTTAGGTGATAACCACTGATACATCATCATTTTTTTTTTCATTTACTGGCTGGGTCTGCTCTGTGCCCAAGCCTTTCCATTTTCTTATCTCTTTTCACCATCTCTCTGCCACCACCCTAATATAGTCCTCTCCTCTCTTCCGTACACACTCCTCGACCAATCTCAGCTATCTATCCCTTGTTTTCCTCTGAGTTGTTTATCTTGAGTTTTCATTTCGTGAATTTTCATCAATATTCCTCACTCCTCCTACCAATAAGCCCATAATATTTTAGTCTGGCTTTCTCTATCATTTCCTGTAGGATTCCTCTGTTACTGTGTCTCTAATTGTTTCATTCGTTATCCTGCCCATTCTGGTAACACTTGTTCTGTATCTCGAAAATTTCATTTCACTCGCTTGTATCCATCCAATATTTCGCTTCTTCAGTGCAGCATTTATTAGGTGAATGGTTTGGACGTCATTCAGTCTCCGGTTGATTGATTACACTTTTCACAAACATACAGTTAATACATAGAACACCCATCACACGTTTGGCAAACAGATGCCTACACTTCTGCTCCTTCTTAGCCTGGTGCTCACGGTAGAGACGAAAGAGCCCTGCAAACAAAATTGTGCCACTAGATGGTCGAAGATGACGGGAACTACTCAGCCATTCGAACCATACCAAAAAATCCCACGATAATTGATATTCTGATGTTGAAAAATATGGTTATAATATGGCTCTAAGCAACAAAGAAGTATTTATGTAAAACAGGAGGTTTTCTCGGCTTTGAATGTGAATAAAATCGTGTTTCATCGATGGACTCGGTTGGTTACCCGAGAGGATTTTATCCAATAAAGAAATATTTGGTTCAACTGTTGAAACGTGCAGGTACCACTACGCATAGTTTCCTTATATGTAGATGTTTACAGACGTCTTAGTCATTAAAACTGACGCTTCGCGGGTCTGCCACGAAAGAATGATCATGAAATAACAGACGTAAACCCTTATACCGCACACATGGAGATTCGTTTCCTCAATCGATGCCAAATACTTGAAAACAGCTTATGTCCAGTTGTGTTGCATAATACTGTTAAGTTAGATCAGCTGGTCATGAAAATCCGTAGTTGTACCCTCTGTTAGCAGTGTAATGCTCTGATAACATAACTATCATTGGTGGATCTAGGGGGGGGGGGGGCTAGGGCCTCAAACCCCCCCCCTAAAAAAATATAGGTCCATCACCGACATCCTGAATCCGCCACTGATCATAAAGACTTTATTACTGTACGTGCAGTACACATAAATTCATTGATCAGTGGTTTAAGTAAAAGCCGTTGGGTCAGCATCCACGTATCAAGCAATTTCCTGGAAGGACGGACGGACTAGGTGGTCTATAGTCTGCTGTAATTCGGCCGATTAAACATCTGTGAATGGACTGTGTCGAATTGGTGCATACAGAACCCAGAGTTGGGAGGATTTAAGGCGCCTGGGAAACTCAAGAATTCTCCTTGTCGAATCGTGTTATGTGCGGTGTGTTACTGAATCCTCACGAATATGGTGCGACTTTGACAAACAATCAAAAAGTGAAGGAAGTTCGATAAGCGCGATTCCCTGAAATGTGGAAACGGAGGGAAAATTCGCAGCCAATGATAATATGTCAGAGTAAAGAGAGATGATGTGTGATTCTCAACTCCCAATAGCAAATTGTTTAATTTCAAGTTACTATTTTGTTTAAAATATTTTTTCATACTTGTACGTATCGGGAGATTGAAGGAAGAAGCTCGAGACGCAATTGACGCAACCTACTTTCATTGGTGGAAGATTAAGTCCTCCCCAGATGTCGAGGGATGTGGCGAGCATCGCAACGGGAACTGATCCAGCGGTGGCGGCCGGGAACACATGTAACAGTGACCAGATACATTTTAGTGTTTAGCTGGTTCAGGTGGAACTTAGATTTTTGATGGAAGATCGTGTGGGTGCAACGCACAGTGCGGTCTGATATGGTAAAAGGATACCACGTACTTTGAACTGTGCACTAAAATTCGAATAAGCTCTCTTGCCCGTATAACGGCCTTCGAGAGGAGAATTGCTGATAAGAATCTTTATCTATAGAACAGTCATGTGTTGTAGCTGGAACATATATTTCAAATAACTTTTCTATATCTACAGTATAAAACGAAAACCGTACAAATTTGAGATTTAAAAACTCAGAAACTACTGAGCAGATTTCGAGGGGGTTTTCACCGTTTTAAAGCTTAGAAACTCAACTCAGTTGTTCGTTATGTCTCACGATTCTACGTTACATAACGCTGAAGCATTAAATAAAATTCTGAACGTGTGGTGACAAATCCCAAAGATGCAAGGATTAGATGTTACATACTTCGCACGAAACACACAACTACAATGTCTGTGCCCACAGCCTTTAACGAAAGCAATAAGATTACTTTACAATAATAAATATTTTGCACATAAACTAAACTTGAAATATTCTTTCGGGATATTCAGTGTTTAAACGCCTAGATGGCCGTACTGAATGCGAGAAACTAATAATGAAAAAACAAAAGAGATTTTTTTGATCACTATCTCTGTCAGCACAACTGTAGCACTCTGTTCACAATAAAATGGCGCCGTAATTTGTAAATCCCTGAATCAAATCGAAAGTAAGGAATATTTTTACAGGTACGGAATATATTTTAATTTTGAGTTCCAGTTCCAGATGAATTAGCATAATGACAAATTTTTTAGCTCACCCATAATGAGACATATCTAATTTTCTGATACTGTGAAAACTCTGTCAAAATCGATTCCACATTTATTTTTAAAATAAATGTGTCGTAACATCTTAAGAAACACGTTTAATTTTAAATTTTACTGAAAGCTTTCAGATGCTGAAAATCCATTCAAAATCTGTATTTCCTACGTGATGCCGGAATAAACAGACACATTCCAGATACATTTCTAATTTTCATGTATGTGGTATGTATTAATGCGCGTTTGGATTTTCGGGGAGCAACATTGGCTGTAATTAGGTTGAAATGTAACCTGGACTAAGATGAAAACTGACATTCCGTATCAAAGCACCCAAACCACCCAATTCTTAGAACTGTTTAGTTTGGTACCGGAAATTATCGGTACGAAATCAACGAAGGTTGGTGCGCATGAATCTTTTTGGACGAATAAAAATAGTGTACAGGTAAATCAACTTCAACCCACTCCTTTCATGGTAAGGTGCGGGTGAATTTAAGTTTGCTTTAATTTCGGAAAAGGATGGCGAAAATTATATGAAACTTGGTACACATTACTCGTTGTGTGAATAAAAATAATGTATGGGTAAATCAACGCCAACTCTACCGGACAACGCTGGTAACTGTGTTAATTGTTTATAAAATAAATGCCGTGCCTTTTTTATTTCTTTGATTCATTAAATTTGCTTTTAAATTGTTAATGTCCCATGATAACTTTATAATGATAGCCGAGATGATAGGTTCAGTTGGCACTACTGTAATTGTAGTTTAACGATGTTTACACGTAGAAAATACAAGGGTGTATTATTTAATTGTCATTAAAGTATCTTCAATCCCGCTTGTACAATGTTTATTTGAGTTGAGAAATTAAATGACCAGGATATGGTAATTTTAGATTTATTAATACTGTTATGTGTTTTATTTAAAGAACCCTTTTCATTTTCAATTACGTAAATAAAAATTTTAAGAGCTTTGCTACCAGAGATAATAAAAATTAAATTCATGTGCATGAGTTAAAGCACCCAGAAACCGTCACATTACAGCAGCGATGCACTGGAGCGAAGGTCTGTAAGATTCATCAGGATACACTGACCTTTTATGATTTGAAAAGTGTAATAAGATTGTTCGAAACTCAGGCATGATGCTGTCATAGACTGGCAGAATATTCTGCCAGCTGCATTGTAAAAGGAATACATACTTCAACCGATGCCGTCAAGTTCCTCCTTTTCCAAGGAGAGAGTGTAGAAGAATTAATAAAGTTCCGTGAATATATATATATATATATATATATATATATATATATATATATATATATATATATATATTCCTCCTATACTGTGTAGTGACCCAGGAGCAATGTCTCGGAAAATGTGCCATATTCGATTCGAGCTGTGACCCCTGAGGTAAGGGAGAATCTATAAACTACGTAGCCCCATTTTGGCATCCTCTGAACACACCCCCCCCACCACCACCACCAAATAGCCTGACGTGGCCTTTCTCCCTATCGATTCCAGAAGAGATTTTGTACTGTTTTGTCTTTTCAGACTATCGTAAATTAGGTACAGAGATAATTAAATGGCGAAAATAAATATTCACAATCTGTTGTGTGTTCTGTACCTACTATTAACTGTGACAAATAATATTAATGAAAAGCTACGCGGCTTGGACTCTAACCCCCCCCCCCCCCCCCCCCCACGTAGCCCAGCGTAGCTTTCTACCAAAACCCCTGTCCCCACCCTAGACCAAGCCATATATTATGGACGCTCCCTAAATATGCTAGATTCCAGAATATAAGTAATTGTTGTGGAAATAACAAAAGGACAGAAATGCAGCCTCAGGGAAGCCTCTAGTAATTCGCAAACCAATGTTAACAATCCTCAAAAACAATTTGCGAGCAATATCCTTGTGACAGTGGTAGTTCCTAGTACGAGACAGTAGAGGAAAACTAGCTTAGCCTACCGCATGACTGTATTTTATGTCCGAGCCAGTGAGATGGCTGGAAGGAGCTAATATGAGCAGGAGGAAACATTTGCAAGTCTTTGGTGGAGAATTAGTTTCAAGAAGAGATACTTGGTTTTGGCCTTCATTCGGCAGAAAGTATTGGCCTAGGTGAATAAGACTCGCTGGATGTAGTCTGCTTTCTGGTGAAGCATTGATAGCGTATGGAGCTATCACGACTGCGATGACGCGTGGAGCTGTGATCTACGGGCCTAAGACAACGCGACCTTGGGACAACTGGCATCTGACGCCCGAGAACACACTTCCAGATTTAGTGTGTTCCTGAATACATCGTGTGATTGTAGTAACAAACTCAGCATCTAAACTGAAATGATTTGTCCACTGAAACACTTTAACCCTTGCACGACGCCTGAGATTTGGAATTTTGTTTTGTTTGGTCTCATGCCTTCAATGTTATCCAGTCGTAGTGGATTTGTTCTATTTTTGTGCTTACTGAATTAAAATAATACGCTCATCGTCATTGAATTAATGTCAGAACAGTTTTGTTGATTTTTAAACTATGCAATTCAGTAAATCCTAGTAATCATTATTAATATCCTATTGCTAAGATATGTAATGCTGATTAAAATTTAAAGCAGTAATCTTTTGTAAAATCAGTTCTTACTTTCAGCCACAAATGTCTCTGAATGCTGAAAAATTCTCTTCTTTGACAACCATCCAAATAGAACTAGAGTACTGTGCAGCATAAGCATCACACGAATGATGCGAATATCTATTCATAGCGCTTTATTCGCACGCAGTATGTTTACATCTGCCTGTAAAGCGTGTGGGAAGAGGATTTGGAAAGCGTTTAGAATGAGGCATTGTAAAGGACCAACGCGTTGCTCCACAACTCGTGAAATTCACCTCCAGGTGACGAAAGGTGTTCACTTTAAGCCGGCGGTTTGCTCCCGTGCACATGGAGAGCCATTTCCTAACGAGTCCTTCGCAGGTTACTGGTGGCAACATCATCCGCCAGATATGCCGCCTATGCCTCACCTTGGGAAGGCCCACAAAACATGGATGTACGGTTAGACGCCAGGACTGGCCGTGTTCCCCCAACGTGCAGCCCGCTATTAGCTCAGCAGTTACGCAAGATGAATCACCTCACGAGTAAATCATCGCGGAACATGACGTGGGAGACGGATTTATTGCCTGGCTGCCGGCCCCATTAGATTCAGGAGGCGGAGAGCAATCCGAAGGTCTAATGGATCACAGTGTGGTACCGCACCTTTGAGCCATCGGTGATCTTTCAATCGAAAAATGAGGTCTCCGTTTATTTTCAACTAGAAGAGCTTCACTACATTATTCACGCTGTATAGATACCAATAAGATGTCGATCTTTCAGCACCGAGCGTGGTGGGTGAACGGTTAACGTTCTGGCCTCGCATTCGGGAGGATGCGGGTTCGAATCTCCGTCCGGGCATCCACATTTGGGTTTTCCATGGTTTCCCCAAATCATTCCAGGCGAATGCCGGCATCCTTCCTTCTAAAAAGCCATGGCCGAATTCCTTCCCGTTCCTTTTCCCCAGTCCCATCCCGCCTCTAAAGACCTTAGCCGTCAAAGAGGCGTAAAAAAAAAAAAAAAAAAAAAAAAAAAAAAAAAAAAAAAATTGTAGTTTCTTTTTACCCGTCTTCATCTCTTCCTGGCTCCAATTTTTTGTGACACCAAGTTGTAACTGTGATGTCAGATGGATACGTTGCTTATGCTTCACCCAGTTGTAGCGTCCCACTTATTACTATTATGACCCGTTGCTTATTTGTCAGGATGGATAAGTTGTACTGGTCACTGTGGGCGTTAGCCAGTTTACTTACTTGGGCGAGTATGCTGCTCCTCCCGTAGGTGGTACTCCCGTCTTGGCTTTGGCTATCTTACTAGTCTATGTCAGTGTCAAGATCATGGCTTTATTTACTCTTCAAGAATTATCTGTTCAATGTCACGTAGGTAAAGATGTATATGACGAAGCTGAACAGTAAAGGGAAAAGTTGACACTGCCGGTCGGTGTAGAAGACACTCTTCGTATAGTAACATACAAGCTCAGATACAGAAATGAGATGTGGCAAAGCGATAGAATAGAATTGATAGTGAAATGTACCTTTTTCTAATCCGGAAATTAACTGTGTAAAAATGATAAATTACGCATTTTTTTTCCTTATAACTTTAAGTCTTATCAAGGTCATCAGAGGCGGGAAAGGACTGGGGGCAAGGAACGGGAAGGAATTTTGCCATGGCCTTATGAAGGAAGCATGCCGGCATCCGACTGGAGTGATTTGGGGAAACCATGGAAAACCGAGTTCTGGATGCCCGGACGGGGATTCAAACCCGCCTTCTCCGGAATGCGAGGCCAGAACATTACCGCTCATCACCACGTTCGGTGCGATTGTGCAAAGAATAATATAAATTGACAATATGTAAGTGAAGTAAACATTAAAAGAACAAGTTACATTTTGAAAAAAAAGAAGAAATTTTAGTCGAAATGGTTTGAGTGTAATACGTATATCTAAAGAATTCCGATTGCTGTTTTTTGTGGTTTCTACCCCAGAAAACTAGACGCTAAACGTAACGATGACTGCCTTGTATCTTAATGTCAAATAAAGGGGATCTAACACCATTCAAACTTTATTTAATACAGTGACTTTCCGGCAGTGTTCTTAAGTTGGCAGAGATACTGACTATACCTGAACAACCGAAGTTACAATCCCGATGAAGCTGAGTATTTTTGCTGGAAACTGAATACATAAAACGGTATTCCAGGCATAGTAGTCCAGGTATTGGATGGGTACCGGAGGGGAATCTCATTGGTAGGTAAAATGCTTAATGTTGACCACTTCACCAAGGTCAATGAAAGGAATGTGAGACACTGGCTCCGTAAGCTGAGTAACTGGACAAAGATTAATTTTTGCAACTATTATTTTTATATTATTTAAAACACTCAAGATGAAATTTTGAAGCCAAACAATTATTTTGTGTCTGCTAGAAAGAAAAGGTGAAAAAAAGAATTAGATTATAATATCTCCGTGTGAACCGCTCAATTTCCTTCGAATAGTTTCGAGAAAGCAGAGAAAGATCCACATAGATGATAAACTTAATTTAATATTTTTTGCTACTTATTGCTCTGCGAACTTCTTAAACTTATAAGTGTTTGACAAGAAGTTGGCTCTGGCGACTCGAGTTTCCTTCCCACCTTCAGCTGCCAATTATGAGGAGAGCCTACTCCTCACATGTGACGGTGCAAAAACTTATCATGTTGTAAGGTATGTAAATTATTGTCCTTGACTGATGTGTACCTCTGGAATCTTCCGAAGAGTACCTGTCTAATGCATTTGATTTGAAATCCCGTAAGGTAAACATCGAAGTACTGTCAAACAACTTTAAACTCTAGAACAAAATGTTTTTCCTTGTACACTGCTGTTTGTGAAAATTGTAACACCAAGAATGAATGGGCTGAATCACTTCAAAATCAGAAGATGTGTAGAACGGTGGAACCATAATAGTGATTAAGATTGCAGAGGTCAGTGATACGCCATGGTAAGTCTGTGCAGAGCATGTGAGTTCGAATGTGACGGGTGATTGGTGGCCCAGCAGAACAGCTTGGTCCATGGTGTTGGCTCGACGTTGGAGCACTGCAGAGGGTGTGGACATGTCTGCGTAGACGGTTCGACGCCCTGTGTTGAGGTCTCTATTGTGTCGGCTTCCATTGATTAGAAACCACCAACGCCTCAGACTGAAATGGAAACATGTACGCCGTTACTGGAATGCTGAGTGGCAAAACGTGCTGTCCCGCTTCAGCTTGTCTTACAGTTATTGTTGCGTACTGTTAGACGGTACCGTGGTGAGCGCAATCGGGAAGACTGAGCGGCATAGCAGACAAACGACAAGTGTGATTGGGGCACTGTTGGCTACAACTTACGATTTCGTCTCCAAAGTGTTGAGGGTAATCTGAACAGCAACTGCTATATCAGAGAGGTTTCAGAGACTGAGGCAATTACCTCCTACAAGCAGCACCACATGCTATATTTCAGCATGACAATGCACCGACACAGTGGCGAGGGAACGTGGAAGCCTTCCTAGAAGAACGACGTGTACCACTGCTTCCCTGGTCTTCACGTTGGCCAATATGTCGCCTATCTAACATGTCTAGGATATGATCGGTCGGCAACTTGTTCGACCTAGTCCTCCTGCAATCGCTGCCTGTGTTCCCCAGCATCATATCCAGAATCTCTTTGGTTCCTTTCCACGACTTCTAGAGGTTTTGGTTGTAGCACGTGGCGGCTTCATCTCATACTGAATTCTCACGGCCAAAGAGCATGTACAGTTCTATAATTTTAATCATTTGTGTAACGTCCATAATGTGTGATGTCGCAATTTTATAAAACACAAATAAATCTTAGATGGTGTCAAAATTTTAAATAGTTCTTCTTTCTTTTCCCATTCAAGGATTAGGCTTGTTGACCTGTTCCGGCTTCAGGGACTATTCTCATCTCTTCCTTTGTCTACCTATACTACTCCTACCTTTATCTCTCTCTATTGGTTTACTATTTTTGGTAATCGTGCGACACCCATTCTATATAGATGGTATCACCAGCTATTCCTACGTTTCTCTATCCTGCCATACACATACATTCAACTCCTCTCTTATAGTCTCATTTCTTATTAGATCTAGTCTTTTGAATTCCTTTACAGGAACTTCATCTCCACTGCTGGTATGTCACTTTTGTCTCTTCTCTTCATTTCCAGAGACCCATTTCCATAGAAAACCATCGCTTTATAGAATTTCACCTTTGGGTCTATGTGCGTCCTATTTCCAAAGGTTTTAGCTATCGTTCCAAGCATCATTTGATACTTGTTCAGTTTATTGTCATTATCTTTGCTTTCATTATACACTCCTGGAAATTGAAATAAGAACACATTGACGCCGGTGTGTAAGACCCACCATAATTGCTCCGGACACTACGAGAGGGCTGTACAAGCAATGATCAAACGCACGGCACAGTGGACACACCAGGAACAGCAGTGTTGGCCGTCGAAGGGCGCTAGCTGCGCAGCGATTGGGCACCGCCGCAGTCAGTGTCAGCCAGTTTGCCGTGTCATACGGAGCTCCATCTCAGTCTTTAACACTGGTAGCATGCCGCGACAGCTTGTACGTGAACCGTATGTGCAGTTGACGGACTTTGAGCGAGGGCGTATAGTGGGCATGCGGGAGGCCGGGTGGACGTACCGCCGAATTGCTCAACATGTGGGGCGCGAGGTCTCCACAGTACATCGATGTTGTCGCCAGTGGTCGGCGGAAGGTGCACGTGCCCGTCGACCTGGGTCCGGACAGCAGCGACGCACGGACGCACGCCAAGACCGTCGCATCCTACGCAGTGCCGTAGGGGACCGCACAGCCACTTCCCGGCAAATTAGGGACACTGTTGCTCCTGGGGTATCAGAGAGGACCATTCGCAACCGTCTCCATGAAACTGGGCTACGGTCCCCCGCACCGTTAGGTCGTCTTCCGCTCACGCCCCAACATCGTGCAGCCCGCCTCCAGTGGTGTCGCGACAGGCGTGTATGGAGGGACGAATGGAGACGTGTCGTCTTCAGTGATGAGAGTCGCTTCTGCCTTGGTGCCAATGATGGTCGTATGCGTGTTTGGCGCCGTGCAGGTGAGCGCCACAATCAGGACTGCATACGACCGAGGCACACAGGGCCAACACCCGGCATCATGGTGTGGGGACCGATCTCCTACACTGGCCGTACACCTCTGGTGATCGTCGAGGGGACACTGAACAGTGTACGGTACATTCAAACCGTCATCGAACCCATCGTTCTACCATACCTAGACCGGCAAGGGAACATGCTGTTCCAACAGGACAATACACCTCCACATGTATCCCGTGCCACTCAACGTGCTCTAGAAGGTGTAAGTCAACTACCCTGGCCAGCGAGATCTCTGGATCTGTCCCCCATTGAGCATGTTTGGGACTGGATGAAACGTCGTCTCACGCGGTCTGCACGTCCAGCACGAACGCTGGTCCAGCTGAGGCGCCAGGTGGAAATGGCTTGGCATGCCGTTCCACAGGACTACATCCAGCACCTCTACGATCGTCTCCATGGGAGAATTGCAGCCTGCATTGCTGCGAAAGGAGGATATACACGGTACTAGTGCCGACATTGTGCATGCTCTGTTGCCTGTGTCTATGTGCCTATGGTTCTGTCTGTGTGATCATGTGTTGTATCTGACCCCAGGAATGTGTATATAAAGTTTCCCATTCCTGGGACAATGAATTCACGGTGTTCTTATTTCAATTTCCAGGAGTGTATGCAAAGTTATAGTGCGAAGCTTATTCAACCAGGTATCCATTTATAACTATTTTTGCTCTAATAGGGTATCGACCACAAAAAGCGATTATTTTTGGTGAATGTATTTCGCTATTCGACACACACGAGGAATAAAAAGAATCCTAAAATTTGGAACTAGTGATATCCCTCTGTGAGAAAGACATTCTGCTATAGATCATCATCACTGAATTAACAAACAAGTGCGTATCGATTAAACAGTGAAATGATCAATAGAAAAGTTCTACCTGTTTGAAATAACGAGAATATAAAATACATTGCGATGCAACGTTGTTTAAATTCATTATGAATAGGACTTCGGAATGAATGAAACATCTGCTATATCGAAACAATATGGCAACACGAAAGCTGACACAGAACAGACGTCCTTTACACTTGAGACGGATAATATGGCTCAGTGGTTACCAGTAGTAGAATGAAGGAAAAGAAGAAAAATAAGATAAGTTACAAGACGCTTCAAAAGTGGATATCTCTTCCTTGGTGAATTTTAGACTGTTATATCGTCTGGGTAACTAATTTTCATATTTCACCGTGTAATGGTTAACTACAAGGTACTGTTTGTTACTATTTTAGTAAATGTATTAGTGGCCAGTGCGCTTTCCCCTCACCGAGTTTACCCAACTTGTCGGAGGTTAGCTCACCGGAATTTGCATGCGGCCGGCTGTCTCATCCGGCCCATTGTTCGTTTTCATAAGGCTCGGCTGGCAATATCAGCGAACCGCTCGCTGCGCTAATGTATGCGGCCACCTGGGTAGCTGGATATACCGCCTAATTACCTCCCTCCGGCTTTGTTCTACTGGATCGTCGACCACTCTACGACGAAACGGCTTCCGTTCAGAACGCAGGATGTTACGGAACAATCGCGGCTCGTGCAGGTTACGCAGTCTCAATCGCGACCCCACAATGCTTATTTTTCATCCTTCAACAGCACTCTGAGCGTGTACAAGCTGACAAGAGTTGCTGGTGTGCTGCCTTGGCAGGCAACCTCCAAACACGAAAAAAGTTTAGCTCACGCTTGGTCCTTCGACTAGCGTCCTCGAAGGTTCTTCCTTGTGGATAAAAACCACCACTCTCAGCTACCTTCTGTAACTGGCTTATTGAAATTCTTATACTTCTTAATTTTTATTTCAATATATGCTTCTAATTTTAATCTTATTGCACAGGATCGAGAAATGATAGATCTATACCTAGCTAACAAGCTGGATATAATCTTCATACTAAAAGGTGATATGTCAAACAATCAAAGCAATGATTGTAACGACATATATATCTTGCTATCACTTCCAGAATTTCATACACTAAATATAAAATTACAATTTTCCATTCATACTGTACCATAAAATCATTTTCGCCTCGAAATGATATAAAATGTTATTATGCAAGCTAGCTAGTCACGCAACACCAAAGCACTGATTACAATTGAGCTGTTATGTAGAGCAATGATTTTTTTTAAGGACGTGTTATGGTTTCCGTATTTCTCGAGAAATTGTTGGTAATAATTCGCTGAACGGTAGAATGGTGTGCTTTACCGTTTTTTGTTGAATGCAGAAAGCGGCCAAAGGTGCGTCAGATACTAGACTCGAGATGCTTATTTCATTCACCTCGTGTCTCTTCGCCAAAATAGGTCGGCACATGGATACTGTAAATGCATGTACCGTTATTAAGCACATGTAACCCGTCAGTTGCTCGCTAATCTGATTAATGCTGCAGACAATGGAAAACAAAATTAATATCACCACTTGGCATCCAGTAGAAAATGCGTCTAGCCAGTTTCGTGCTCCAGAACAGAATGATCATAAAATGGCTGAAACTTAGTTTCCACACCGCTTCGGTCTCGCTAAAAAAAATTTCCACCATTACAATAGCAAAACCTTTTCAAACACCAGTCTCTAGGGTGATTTTCATTGGCCCAACGCGGCTTCGGTATAGGGAACTATTTTCTAAGTTCGTCTTAGCAAATTCTTGCGTGCAGGAAGAGACCCTTCTTCCGCCAACATTGGACCATTACACTTCCACCACTATCCAAAGAGAGGTTCACTGACGTATGAGAGCTGGCTAAATCCATGGCTTGTGACCATATGTGTCTGACGCGTCATTTATCATGACCCTAGCATTGATTTTTTTTTTATTTTTCTTAATCTGCTTTACGTCTTTCTAACAGCGAGGTCTTTAGAGACGGGAATGGATGGGGGCAAGGAATGGGAAGGAATTCGACCATGGCCCTTTGAAGGAAGCATCCCTGCATTTGGCTGGAGTGATTTGGGAAACCATGGAAAACCCAAATCTGGATTCCCGGACGGGTATTCGAACCGCCGTCCTCCCGAATGTAAGGCCAGAACTCTAGCCGTTACACTATCACGCTCGATGCCTAGCATAGAAATACCAACATTCAAAGGTAGTATTATTGGACAGTTCCATACCAGTAGTCTGGTCTCCTTCAAACATCAGATTCTCAAATTTTTGTTACTCTTCCAAAAACTGTGAAAATATACTGTGCTTCGATTACTCCTAATTGTCACACTTTTCATACTTTTTACAACTATTTGTCTTTCGATGTCCTATGTAATTAAAATTCTTCACCGAAAGTGGCTAATACAATTATTAAGTCTAGAATTTAAATATTATGAACTAATATAACATAGTTTATCAATTTTTTAAATAAATATTATTCATCTACTTTGAATGATTTTATGATATTAATAATTTTAACAGAAATCATAAGTCTGAAATTATGTACACAATAACAACAGCTATTCTAGCTAAACTTTTCATTTGGATCATATTTACTGAAGAGCTAAAAGACTTGGGAGGAAAATATGCAAAAATCCGCGGAAGAAACGAATAAATGTGCTGTGCATTGCCGTCAAGGCCGGATTAAGGTAGCGCGGGGCCCGTAGCAAAATGTGAAGAACGGGCCCTTGGTTTTTGCCGTCCGGGGCAGTAGTAGAGCTAAAAAAAAGGAAAAAGGTCACCCATTTGGCCTGACGCGGAGGCTCCCGGAATCCTAGGCTACAGAAGGCGCGGGGCCTGTAGTATTTGCTAACTCCTGCTACGTGGCTAATCCGGTACTGATTGCCGGTGAATTACATTTGTTCTCTCGTGAGTTGTTTCATAGGTTTCTCGCGTGATTATCGCAGCACGACATGAATTAACAGACTTGTAAAGCGGAATGGTTATTTGCTCTAGACGTATGAGGTATTCTATTTCGGAAATTGTTCTCAGTTCAACCATACTCGATCCAATGGGTCAAGACGTGCAGTTATTATGTTATTTCCGTCATTGCCTCCCGCCGTGGACAACGTAGGGTCGACCTTTTTCTGTTTAATGACCGAGAGCAGCTGCTCCAGCGTCGAGGTGTCAGTATTAGAGGACAACGAACAGTGCATCAAAGTATAACAACACGCAATGTGGGACGTACCACAGTCGGAGTGCTTCCGCTAACAAAACGCTATCGGCTGCAGCGCTTCTCCGGGGCTCGCGAACCTATCGGTTGTACACTAGATGACTGGAAAACAGTTGCAAGATCATTCTATGCAGATGCCCACGTTGTGTACGTTGTTTATCCTAACCTTTCCGCATTCTTACCGGTCTCTACCAACCATTAGGTTCAGCATTTCAGTGTTTAGACTTAGCAAAATATTTTGTTCTTGAACTAATTATTTTTAGGTTTCCATAAAGTTTCAATCTTCTTTTTGTTATTGCGTCTACAAGTTTTTTTGGTATTTCTAAATTGGTACTCTTTTCTATCTTGATTTACATGTTTTCTATATGTTTGAGCAATTCCAAAATTTGAGTGTGTTTATTATCATTCTTCCTTTTCTGGCGACCGCAGTTATTCAAAACTTTTATGAAAAAAAAGCCGTAAGTAATCATTTTCCAATTAAAATTTCCTTACCGTGAACAAATGAATAATCATCGTGACATGAAGGTTCTGCTCCAACCTTTAATAGCATTAAACATAACTTTTTCTTGAGGATGGTCAGTAGGTCTTTTCATTCTCGAAATATAATGTTCAGAAAACAACATAGTGATCATAATTATGCGAAAAATGGTGAATGACGAACGGCTGTGTATTTGGTAAGAGGTGAATTTCCTGCTGTACTTTTCTGTCTTAAGGACACCTGCGTAAAATCTGGTTGCTCTGGAGGTACTACTAATGCACACTTATTTCACATATCTGATTTTATTCT
>JARYHS010009186.1:73744415-73801292 GCA_031002005.1 Vandiemenella viatica | reverse complement strand
GCAGTCTAGATGATCACGTCAACGGACAGAAAATTCGTTCTATTTTACTGTCCCTAACATTAGTGAAATTATATTATTACTGAAAATATGATTACTGAAAAACATATGTTAGCTTTGATTTCTGATGTCATTAGTACTTTACGCTAACTGCAATTGCATATTGTCGTGTTTCCTATTGCTGAAACTCCAGAACATTCGCCCAAAACAGCGTACTAGCTGTTGTTTCAGTGCAGCAAGGATTCTGAATGGCTGAACGTCCCGAGAATTTACGATCGCGAATGACACGATTTAGAGCTATTGCCAACCCAGTAATTTGAATAGATTTACAGGGGTTGTAATAGCATCAAGCAATAATTTATTTATAAACGTTTCTCGGGCAACAAACCGAGTAATATTATTGTTAATACACAATATTTCGCCGACTTTATTCTCCGTCGCCATCTTCAGGTGCAGTTGTCAGTGTCTTGAAGTCTACCTTGAAGTCAGCCTTTAGCGTGTTGTTTGAAAACTGGCATGGCAACGACAGATGTTGTTCTGTTGCCTAGCAGCATCTCAGATGTCATTAGACGCCCGCGGAACACAAAAAGTAGAGCGTTGGTGACGAGCAGCCTCGATAACAGGATTCCATGCGTCACTTATCTGGAACCCACAATCCCTGTTAACCAAATCAGACGCGAGGCGAATTTCAAATGCTTCTTTGATGACGCTGTCCCAGAAGCCTCTGGGACAGCGTCATCAAAGAAGCATTTGAAATTCGCCTCGCGTCTGATTTGGTTAACAGGGATTGTGGGTTCCAGATAAGTGACGCATGGAATCCTGTTATCGAGGCTGCTCGTCACCAACGCTCTACTTTTTGTGTTCCGCGGGCGTCTAATGACATCTGAGATGCTGCTAGGCAACAGAACAACATCTGTCGTTGCCATGCCAGTTTTCAAACAACACGCTAAAGGCTGACTTCAAGGTAGACTTCAAGACACTGACAACTGCACCTGAAGATGGCGACGGAGAATAAAGTCGCCGAAATATTGTGTATTAACAATAATATTACTCGGTTTGTTGCCCGAGAAACGTTTATGAATAAACAACGCCGAGAAAAATTACATTCATTTATAATAATTTATTTATTTTTATTCACAAGATACCAGCTTCAAAATTTGGATATGTTGCAAGAGGGGCGGTGACAAACGATTTTAAACTTCACATTAAAGGACGAAGGTTGAAGTTGCATTTTTTTAGGCTATTTTAGAATCCCTAATGTGCTTACTGATATTAATTAACAACCAAATAAACATTACTGGTTAATGTTTCCATCGCAGGAACACACCTCTCACAAGAAATATGCTGGTAACATTTTACGAGGTTCATCTACAGTGAGCAAAAATCACTTCCCTTTTCCAGAATAAAACCACTTCCAGTCATCATTAGCACTAAAGATGTAACTGCGGAAGTCATTCAGTCCGATACACATATTCCATACCTTTAATTCCACATATCTAAGCATCACTGATTTTATTTGCACAGTCCAATTAGCTCACCAATTCATCGTGTCGGAGCACTTATAAAAACACATAGAACGAAATGATGGTCCATCTATCAACTGGAATTGCCTATCATCAGGTGTGGGTATGGGAATACGACTGTTTTTACCACTTGGTCAAAGACAATAAAATTTTAGTCTCAGTTAATTCCAGAGTGCCAATTTAAGTCATTTATCCTTTCATCGAAGGCTTCCTTTCACTTAATGAGTTGTGTGAAATCTTACGTAATCTACACATTCATCAAACTTATTTATTCTTGATAACACACTGTCAGAGTTTAACAAAATTTAGTGACAAGGAAAGTAGTATGCAACTGGTGTTTATATACTAAAACGTGTTGAATCGTTTACTGCTATGTTATTTAGAAGAGGAATTTTCCTTATCATGAGATTGTCTTATCGATTTTCATTTATTCTGTTTTTCTTTATAATAATCCATTCCACTTAATATTTTATAAATTTGTAAGAGAGCTGTGTCTCTCTGAATGTTTGAAGGAGGATCACGCAAAGACTAATGCACTCATTTGGATGAGGTTTTCAGAGTCTGAAAGCTTATGATGCAGCTTAAAATCTGTGGTATATCTTATGACTCTACCTGACCGGGAAACAGAGCAAGAAATAATAATTTGGTCGTACCGAGAACAGATAGGCAGCATAGATCATACTGCATACCAGATGAACAATCCTTTACGAGATACCCACCAAAAATTATATTGCAACATAGATAAAGCCTTTGGACCCCATCAATATTTTTGACTACATAACTTTCTGAAATATGATGTTTTAGAACAAATGAAAAATGTTAGTGAAACCACTACATAAAATATTCATACTCCAATATACGTAACGAAATAGTGGAGTTTAATTTACGGTAAATGTTACAAAGACACCACATACGTATATATATATACGTATATACGTATTACCGGAAGAAAAACTAAAGGTAAACGAATTATTTGGAACACCAAAGTACAAGCCCAGCGAAGCAACGGGAGAATTCTGGTATATATATAAAACTAAGGAAGGATATGGAAATATGACCCAACACTTACCACAGATGAAGGCGGCTGGGAACGAGGATAAAAAAAAAAAAAAAAAAAAAAAAAAATAAAAAAAATAAAAAAAACACAAGAACAATCTCTCGTCATACAGACGGCCGTCTCTGTGTACACACCTGACCCCGCCGTGTCTCACTTCTGCACGAATAAGGTTGTATGCCGAAATATTGCACTTTTTCTGTGTTTGTCGTTCCCAGCCGCCTTCATCTGTGGTAAGTGGAGGGTCCTATTTCCCTGTCCTTAGTTTTATTGCCTCAAGGCATTTTCCTGCATATATATATATATATATATATATATAGAGAGAGAGAGAGAGAGAGAGAGAGAGAGAGAGAACTCACGTTGTAACAGAAGTTTTAATTTGTACTGTTGTTTAATCTTCTTCTTTTTTTTTACCAGATTATTTATTGGAACCATATGTTTTACTCGAAAAGAAAGATAAAAATTTTGGGTTCTTATGTTTATCTGTCTTATACGGCCACCCAAAATATGACTTTACTCAATAAACATTAAGTAAAAAAAAATAATATGATTTTTGGTCTGTATAGTGTTTCCTGCAAACACTATTTGAAGATTTCTTTTGTGTTGGTAATTAAATGTTAGTTTTGGTTTTAGGTCCGTTGAACACAATGAAGCAAAATGTAAATAACTTTTTAACAATATAAAAATGTTATTCTTGTATAATTTGTGAATTATAAATAAGATTTAGAAGGTAAACTAAGAAATAAATAATGCATCAAACAACATTACCAAGACTCTAATGCCTGCATAATTATTAATAATAGGATATGTGTGTTGAATTACAGTCTTTGTATTTGAATGCACCCGCCATTCCTCATGTAGCTTCACCCTATGTTACGTTTGTTTGTTCATGTTTCGATAGAAACAAGGTTGTTAAAGCTATGGAGTATTGCGCCATATCTGCGGACAAGCGACTTCTGATTATCTGCTTGATGAACAGACTAAATGCCTCTCAGAATCAAAAATGCCTTTTCTTTCATTACCTATGTGCCACTATATTTCATGCCTTTAGTGCAAATGTGAATTAACTACTCTATTAAACTAAAACTAACAAAGTGCTGTGATCTCAAATATGAAAAATTAAACTGATACTATTTAATTTTCTGTTATTTGTTTCCAATGAATTAAAGACCGTTGGATATCAAATAATCATTCACGTTTGAAAAATCCGTTTATCTAAACTAAAAGAAGTTTATACGAATGTCAAATAAGATTTAATTTATATTAAAAATTTCCGAAAATTTGCACAAGCAAACCGGCCGAAGTTACATATATGTACAAAGCAAGAAATTTGTTTCATTCATTTAAAATGAGTAATTTTCAGAAACGACCGACAGTTATTGACATCGTTCATAGAAGAGTTAGCAGATTCAAAAAAAAAATTAATTACGTGCCACCATATCAATCTATCTCTGAGAGATATTTGATGTCATAAACTGATCGACGTCACCAAAGTTCTACAGATATTTCTGATGCTCGATTTGAGATTAGCGGGATCTTTCTCAATGGGGGAAGAAGTACTTGTCATCTGTAGTCCTACTTGATTGTCAGGGATAAAAGATATTACAATACACAGTCCCAATCACTGGACAGTATAGCAGTTGTTCAGTACGTATTCAATCTATTGCTTCACCCCAAAGGTTAAAGGGCGCATAAGGCACTGTTGAGATTTTTCTGATAAATCGATACCCCAAGCCTGTCGATTCTTATGATGGCTTTTGCATCTGTTGCTGTTCATTTTATTTTTAAGTGGAGATAAAACATTTCATCCTATCCAGAATAATTGTTCTATCTTGTGCATGATAACACTTCAAGTCGGAGGTAAGGAAATGGTCTGCCTAAGTTTAAATCACTGCAGCAGTATTATTTACAGTGGAATCTAACAGTAAAAACTGTATTTTTTAAAATTATTTTTACTTTTTCACGATGCAATTTCTTCATAAACAAACATAGTAATAGTACCTGAAACAATAATTAAGATAGATCAGAATGTGTTGGTGCAATAAACACCATGGTAACAAGTTCATGGTATTCCAGAAGAGCTAAAAAGTCTCTCTTAGTTTTCTTAATTGAGTAATTAGTCAGTTATGTTAAATGATTAGGTTCAATATCGTTTTCAGATAAAACCGAACAAAATAATTCAAGCCGCGAAATTCGTATGACAGCGTAAACAGTTGTAAGATAAGTTTAACTCTGTTCTTCAAGTTTAATAACTCATGAGTTGACCAAAAAAGGTAGTGAAGTGGTATTATTAAGTGCGTGTGGCATTTACCTCTAGCATTCACAGTTACGTCACTCATAATAGTTAACATGGAAATAACGAGAAAACCATAAGAAAAACACGTTTAGTGCTTCTAACTTGACAAAAAGCATGAGCAGACATAATTACCAACTGCTATGCAAATAACTACAGCAAATTACAGCGAGAAATTGTAAAGACATTCTTAAAAAGGTGAAATTAAATTATTAGGACAACTTAACGCAGGTAAATAATATTTTCCAGCTATGCTAACAGAACTATATATATATATATATACTGCGTGTGCTCTTAATTACGATTTTGCTTTATCGAGTTAGTATACCGTCTTTTAAGAACCTTCATTTTCTGATAACCGCTATGTTGTGTAATTGATATTGTTAGCTAAACTTCGATGAGTAATCAATTTGTATGAATAGCTGTCACGCCAATGCAATTGAATTTCTTTATTTCTTATTTATTTTTCGAACTAGTTTCTCGTAATTCTCTGATGCTTTTATCAGTGGTTCTATCGGTTCATAGTATATACCTGTAATTAATTTGATTAATGCTATAATTTGTACATCGAAATCATGTTATAAGTTGATAGAAACTTACATTTTTCATTGCTTACATTTGCTTGTAATTGTACGGTTTTTCCGGCATCAATGGTTTATGTAGTTGCATTTTGCACTACAGATATTTTTTGCATCTTTATTATCAATTGAGGAAATAGCCAACACTATCAACATGTTTCGACGAGTAAGTTTCATGAAACTACTTATGACCATAAACTTTGTGACTGTATGGTATTCCCAATAATTACTACGTATGACTATAAACTTTGTGTCTGGTTTGTATTCGCAATAATTACTACGAATTACTATAAACTTTGTGTCTGGATGGTATTCCAAATAATTACCCATTATTCTATTTGGTGAAGCTGATATTAAAACAAACCTTATTAGTAAATCGATGAATTTTGATCTACGTTATTATTATTATTATCGTGTTAGAACCATTAGGTACACAGTTAAACTTACACCTAAAACACAAGCTCATCACACCCATTTAGACCTGTTGCAAAATCAAATGCATTCTGCACTGCTTGAAACAGTACATCGTCACTGCAAGTATATTGACAGACAGGGCACTGGACCAAATGTTTCATAGTTTGCATTCACACGTAATATTATTAGTATCTATGTAATCCCATTTAATTAAGTTAGCTGTGGACTTACCCACATGTGTCGTCAGTTGCTTCACGTATTTCCAGACATTCCAGTTTTCTGTATCGCCGAGTGGCAGCCGTTCCGCAGCTGTCATTTGACGTGAGATGCTGGAGACCTTAGTTTTCCACAACTGTGCTCTTTACATTTGAGGTGACTAAGTTAGTTTCAGAGATCATTAATCAGTCACCCCATAATTGCCAGAGCTAAAAAAGAATTTCGATCCTATGCGACTTATTTTTTCTTCAATGAAGTCTTCACGAGTGTCCCACCGGATTGTGTTTTGGTAACACGATATTTCATCGACTAGCTACGTCGTCTTATTCAGGTGCAGAAACATCTGTACTGATCGATACTTTTTTCTTATTTCGCTTATGGCTTTACGCCTCGTCGACGTCATTAGAGGTGGGAAAGGATTGGTTTAAGGAATGGGAAGGAATTCTGAAATGGCCTTTTGAAGGAAGAATCCTGGCATTGGCCTGGAGTGATTTGGGGAAACCGTGGAAAACCCAAATCTGGACACCCGGATGGGGATTCGAATCCGGATCCTCCCGAATGCGAGGCCAAACCGTTACTGCTCAGCCACTACGTTCGGTAACACCACTTCTTCCTTTCTCATATACTGAGAATTTTTCAGTACATTTTGTAGGTTCTGTACGTCACATCTTATGCCTGTGACGGACGATCTCATAGCGTCTGCCTGCTGCCTCGAGGTGTCTGGAAGGCCCAAAGGCCACCACAGGAGCTGTGTAGCCGGCGGCTAACTCGCCGTAATCACAGTCATTTCGCAGTATTACGACATGCGGCGTACTGTTCGTCCAAATTGCGGTTCGCCCCGGCCAAAGAAAGTGCGTCCGTTGTCTGGATGCTACCCAGAGAGCGGTCAGCTTGAGCAATGTTTGTTCAGTGCTCGCCGACTGACGACATGAACAGACACATCTCGGGCACCGTTGACCGTTCTTGTTAAAACGGTTTCCTTATATGCCTGCATTTCCGTTTTGCGTGAATGGTAACGTAACAAATATTTGCACGACTGTTGGTCGAGTCAACTCGGTAGCTGGGAGAAGCCTCCTTAGTCACACAAGTATTGCGATGGGCGTGCTCAGTGTAGATGTAGAAACAGAGTAAACGTTTTCTGCTACTTTATGTTGTGTAATAAAAAGTATTTGAATATTCCTTCTGTGGAGAACCAACACTAAACCCGTTGTTTGTCGGTAACTGGAAAAAGTACGCTTGCACCGAGCGTGTTGGGTGAGTGGTTAACGCTCTGGCTTCGCATTCGGGAGGACGCCGGTTCGAATCATCGTCCAGGCATTCACATTTGGGTTTTCGACGATTTCTCCAAATCACCTGAGGCGAATGTCGGGATGATTCCTTCAAAACGCCATGGCGGAATTACTTCCCGTTCCTCGTCCCCAGTCCTTCCCTGTGACTTCGACGTCGACGAGGCACAAAACCATTAAAGAAAAGCTAGCACGGTGTGGTAGTGGACCAACCAAGATTAAATTTCTTAAACGAAACCAATCATTCATTCCTTTCCATAAGCTTAAGCAACACTCTTGCAGAAAAATAAATTTCGTCTTTACGTATTATCAGTACCAGCGTGAAAAATCTTATATATAAAAATGAATGTTTGTTCGCGTGATCGTCTTCTATGCGTTCCTATACCATTCATCCAATTACGGTGAAACTTTGGTGAGTTATTGTGTGCACGAGTGCGAAGGTTTCTGATAAGAAAATATCTAAAAACTCATCCCCTCTCCCCCTTTACAACCCTTAATTTTATACGAATCCACATTTTTTTCCGATTTCGATGGAACTTTACACACGTATACTTTAAAATAAACAGAAAAATATTTCATACACTTGATTTGCGAAAACCCACCCATCTACCCATTTCCACCCCCTTAATTTTTCTCAATGTTCTATCCACTATCGGCGTAGTTTTGCATACGTATACTTTAAAAGCAACAGAAAAATAGTGTCAATATTTGGTTTTCAGAAACCCTACTCTTCTTCCCCTTTCCATCACATTATTTTTGTAAACATTCTTTATACGTACCCACAGATTTCATACGTTTTCAATGGTCCTTTGCACACGTATATATTAAAACAAAAAACAAAAAAATAGTCTAATTTTGATTTCAGAAACCCAATCCTCCTCACTCTTAGCACCCCATTAATTTTTGTCACTTTTCATTATACAAAGCTACAGCTTCTATCAGATTTTGAACTATCATATCTACTTTGACTCCGAGGAAAGATTGAAAATATTGTATAACAAAAAGAACCAAAACAAAACTTTTTCAGTTTTAATTTAATGGATAAAAATCATGGTCTTTCACTTATTTCGTACATGTTAATGTGGCTGCTTTCTATATGCGTGCCCACTTAAGAAATTGGTAACACTCGGCAGGACACGTGTTCAAATCTTCTTCCTGCCATTCAGATGTTGGTTCTCAATTGTTTCCCAAAATCACTACAGGTGGATACCGAGATTGTTACTTTAAAAGGCCATGTCCGAAATCCTTCATTTCTTTGTCCCCCATTCTGCCTCGGCTCTCATAACCTTGACGTTGACAAACCTTAAAGTCAGTCAGCTAGCTAAACTATTGCGACTGTGCGATTGTTAGCAACAAAATAGTGTTGCACACAAGACCTCTCCACAGACCAAATGAAAAGAGTCCATACGGTATTATTGAAGGTCGGTTCGTCCATTGGATTGGCACTTTACCATCAGACGATATCGTTGGTGTATTTTGAAATAGTGCTGGCAACGGATTTAATCTCCGTCTCCTTTACAACCTCAATCAAAAAACGAATAACAGAACAAGCGCAACACAACCTGCAAACTCCCAATTTTGATACTGATGCTCTTGAAAAGTATTCCTCAGTATTCAAAGATCTCCAAACCACCTAGTTTATACGGTCGGTGAAGTTTTGAATAACACAGAAGAAATGTTTTCTTAATATTTTTAAAACTATAATATACGTGTAGGAAAGATCTATTACCATGATAAAACGAAGCGCAGTACATAGTATTAAATTTTCATCTGGTTAATTCTTTCACGAGAAATTAATAAAGTGCCTATTTTTGACACGTTAATGATTTCTTTTTCTAATTTCGAAGCATCTGACCATTCTATTTAATAAATATAATTCTAAAATCATTTAATGCATCCTGGATTTTTCTATTCCATTATGTATAAGAGATGCAGGTTAATTGAAAGTAAAAATGTATGTATTTTTTTTAAAAAAATCCTTTGCATTTGCTCCTATAGTCGACATTTTCAAACAGATGTGCTCATAAATCGGAAACAATTTGTACATATAGTCAACGACCTTTGCACAATCCGAAATAGCATCAGAAAGTTGACAAAAGGGACCTGGCCGATGTGGAAGAAATTCCAGACTCATACGGAGTACCAACGGTGACAATTTAGGTCCCAGATCCCACAAGTCGTGAGCCCCTGGGGGATACTGTAGACTCAGAAAAGCAACTTTACATTAACAAATCAATTCACAAAAATAGTTTCTCAGATTTTCCTACCCAACATCTGCCGGCTTTACGTGAAGTTCTTAGAAAGTGACGGATTTCACTATCTGCCAACGATTACATGTAACTACCGGGTGCCAAATATGACATCGAATACCGACGCTATGTGTCAATTTAAGATTTCTAGCGCCGCACCTTAGCCTATATATATAAACATTATTGTTGGAAAAGGCGTGATAGGTTGTTCAGTTTATGATTAAAGGTTTTTTTTAAAAAAAAAAAAAAATTTTTTTTTAGGAACATAAATTCAACCCCTGTCGCGATTTAAGAAACACGAATGAATTTAAGTTCTTATATGCGACACAGAGGTTATTCGCAGTACAATTATTCTTCTCGTTTAAACTACGAATAAATACGCTTATTTATATCACCGTGATCAAGTTTACATATTCACCTTCAGCAAAAAGTAAAGCAAATTTACATTAACTGGTAGATATAGAACTGTCCGACGTTGCGATTTTGTTAACCAGATTCGCGCTTCCGGCTATGGTAAGCATACGCGCTACAAAAACTGTTCGCCATAGACGGACGAGACCCTCACAGAACATGTGAACACGTTCAAATTGATGAGTAAACCTAAAAGTGTTGCTGGTTTCATGCACTATTTCATGGATAATCGTATTTCTTTAAATTCAAAATGAGTATAATTTCATGTCGACTGTAGGTGCACTTTCGACAATAGGGGCACTTACATTAATTTAATTTAATTTCAGTCCGAGTTTCGCTACAAACTCGTTCATACACCTCGGAAACATAAGCCATACCTAAAAAAAAATTATGGTAGTTTGGTAGCAACACAGATAGGACGAGGAAACTGAAGTAATAAAGACATTTACAGAGGCAGCTTGCAGAATATTTTGTGAAATTCGTACAAATTAAGAATAAATGTACCATAGATGATATTCAAACACTGAAAAAATTTTGTCACTTCATGCAAGAATTTTTATCGGATGTAAACAGTTCAACAAAAAGAAATTTTGTAGCCACCTGTTGACAACAGCGCTGTTGTTAACATTCCTTTAGTATCTGACCCTGAGAATAAGACAAGTTTGGAAGAATTGCAGCTAAAAACTATTTAAGTTTTTTGCACTTGACCCATTGAAGAAGTTTTTGGCAAAAAATCCCCTCTACACACTTTCACTTAGTAAATGCAATTAAGAGCGGTGCATTAGTATTCCACAGGATTAACTGACAATAGTCCATTGTTTTGTTTGTGGATTAATCGAGTTGCGCTATATATATAATTGCAGGTTAGGTCAATACAAGAGGTCAGAGCGTACATGCTATCAGTGATGAAGCATCAGAGAAACAGAACCGCGTAAGGGAAACAACATATTAATTTATAGCGGAATAACGTTACCAGGAAAATCATGGCTCCGGAGAATGTTTTCGGGATTAACTGCCAAGCCTAGATAATACTAGATATAAATAAGAAATTTTTCTATCCTATGATTGTTTGTAGTATCAAGTTCCTTGAAGCTGATGTTCTGATGTTAGCGTTGAAAAGTGTTTTAATAAATTAATTACAGAGTCAGATGTCATCTTCAGACCATATCTACGTTCTGTGACCATAGGAAACACAAATCTAGTTACTATCCACAGAGTTATATTGTAAATTATTTCCACTTTTATAGTACAAATGTGTCTTGCTAAAGTTTTAAGACGTTAGACTTTCAAGAAATTCAACTACAGCAACGTGATTCAAAAAGACCATATCACTGAGACATAATGGCTGGAGAGATCTAATTAATAAGTATCGCTGTTTATATCTGATAATTTCACTAGAGTAGAGAAGGGTGGAGGAGTACCTGTTTGTTCCCAGTAACGTCCAAATTATGGACCAAAATTTAGTAATAAGTTCTAAACAATATAGTGTTGTTGTAAATTAACGAAGTTTTATCGGCGTTGTATATTAATACGTATTCTCAGGAAACTAGCCAAGCAATGATGTTGTTTATACGCAATATTTCGATAACTGTACTCTCGGTCGTAATCTTCAGATGTATCAACAACGAGGCACACTTGGTAAGCTGTAAATTTCAGATAACCCTTCACCAGAAGATGACGAAGGAGAACACAGTCTTCGAAATATTAAGCGTGAAAAAAATATTCGGCTATTTTCTAGAAATGAATATTTTAATCTAATTTCGTGAGTAATATTGGATAAGCGCGATGAAATCGAAAGTAATTGAGGAGAAATAGACAAAGTGAGCAGGATGAACAACTAGTTCTGACTTAGATGAAGAGAAAAAGCACAGACTAACTTATCGACATCACCAAAGTGTAAAATTAGTGTGCTGGAACGGCGTCTCACTGGCCACTACTAATGGCAGAACTGGTAATGGAAAGAATCTCTGCCACTGTTTGAGGCGGCTAAAGTGGTCTTTACTACTCCAGTACTGTTATGGTGGAACTCTTTTGATAAACAGGCCATATCTTAGTTAGACTGTCTTGGTTATCTTTCTCCACAATTTATGCTGCAGTTCGATTGGAAGTAACTGGATCCCCACCTTTTTAGCCTTGCTTATCTGCCACAAGGCTTCAGCAAACATGCCTATGAATACGGTAATGCAAAATTGTCTTTTATCTTCTGTCTTATACTAATGTAGTACATAAAATATCGAAATTATAGAAAATGTATTAAAATATTTTGCCATACTCTTAAATGAATTGCATTAGGCTAAAGAACACATTTTCACGGTTCGTTATGGCTTCTCACACTGTCAATCGCGATTTGGGCTAATTAATTTTAGTATTCAGTACATTCTGGGTAAAAGATTATGTTTTCATTCATTTGTCGATCGGTTTGTTTGCGTCATAAGCTGTGAACGCTTTAACTTACAAACTGGAATTGCACTAACGTCTTTGGTTCTCACTAACATTAGCACGATTATAACATAAAAAAAAAAACATAGCTGAGTGAAAATAGGTACTGTAGATAATTCAGTGGGGAAATCAAAGAAAAATTTGAAATTTAGATATTATTCACAGCTATTAAATGACACCTGCCAACCCACCAACTCTAATTTTTTTATATATATTTTCTATTTATTCTATGATTTCTGAAAAATTTTGTCCAAAAAAATAAACAATACCACTTCACCATTTACTTTTTTTTTTTTTTTTTTTTTGTAACATCTATTGTGATACAATGGCATTCTAACGTTTCTGGGAAATCTATAATGATCTTTCAGGAGTTTGTGGTTTTCGCGAAATAACTAAATGAGTAATTTTCACAAATTTAATTCCTAAGCACCTATGTTTTTTGGACAAAAAGTCATATGTATCATTTGATAGAGAATTTCATGAATCGGATAGTAAATATGTTTTGAAAATACTATTATTTTAATTTTCTGTGAGCACATATTTTTTTGTGTTTGATTTGTATTTTCCACCTGAAAGATAATTTTGCAAAACGATTAATAAACTATGTTAAAAATGACGTGTTACTGATTTTTTAAAACTGCAACTACTTTTAATTAATTCAACTTACGCATAATTACCCAATGTAATAAGATCTGTCATAACTTAGATCTGCCTATCCATGACGACATAGATAATCAGTTTCGGAGACTTAAATCAAGAAATCCAAGCGTAAAAACTGTAAAACAGATTATATCTGATAATTTTAATGGGAGAGAAGCTTGGAAATTGGAGTGGATAGCCCCACCAGAATGGCACTCCCTGTTTGACAGTCAACAGGCACAAAAGGACTCGACCTTCCTCGCAAGACCCGGGTAGCTCTTAAAAGAGTTAGGTCTGGTCATGGCAGATCTGCTTCATCTGTGTACACATGGGGAATGAGAGATTCACCGAGATGCGACTGTGGTGAGGAAACACAAACCATCCGTCACGTGACATTTGATTGCCCACTTCGAGCCTTCAGGGGATCACCGATAGATTTTGTTAATATATCAAATGAAGCTGTAATTGGCTACACCACGTTAATTTTGAATTTAATTATAATTTAATGTTAAATTATATTATTTTTGTGCAATGGCCATATGCTAAATAAATTCTGCTAGACTAATTGGAACTTGATTTTAAAGGAATGTAAAATTTTGGAGACCATTATATTTTAAGTTGTTAGTCTAAAATCATTCCGCTACAACTCTTAAATGTTCTACAAGAAAATTTTCTACTATCGATGTTTTTTGTTATTATTCGCAACTTGCTTTTGAGTTTTCAATATTTCGCTGCTTGTAATAGGATTTGCACACACCATTGTTCATAAATAACAACAAGCATATTCCTTATTATTTCCTTACAATTAATAAATTTTCCTCCTCTAGCATCCTTAAGGGTATTTCATAGCTTTTGTTTTATTGAATTTAGACAATAATAAACTTCTTTCTTGAATAATCTCTGGAAGTTCTTATCAATTTATGACGTGTTTAAATGATGCTTTACACTCAAGCGTGAGGATTAATCATTGTGTAAAATGTCGTTCAGAATTTGTACAGATTAGCAGCTGTTTGTTTACCTACTCTACCTCATTAAAACACCTCATAAGTTTGACTACAAAGATATAACCTGAACGAAAGGTTTGGTGTTTTTGGTTCGAAGATGAGAAATTTTCAATACAGATATTTTGTATCTATTCGACACACCGTGATTTTAATCACAGTGCAGAGAATTTACAGATACGGAGAGAACAAACTTTAATTATTTTTTTGATCCGCATCGTGATTGCTTTGATTCCACCACGCAATCTAGTCTCAATAAAAACACTGTAGCTCATACTTCTTTGGAGGACATAGTGTTCATTTCTCTTTTTCCACTTAAAATAATTGTATCACATAGTATGAGGAGCAAAAACATGGAAGAAACTTCGGTAGATTGAAGTAATACGTGCAATAGTACGAGTTTAACTGCAAAGTTTATAAGATTTAACGATCACCCGGTCCTCATCCCGTGAAAATGGACCCTAATTTTCGTATGGAGGTCATAAGCGTGTCCAAACTCAACACCGACTTACGTTAGCTAAGTATCAGACATGCACGCAACCGATTGTTACGTTATGAAATTCCAGCAGCGAGAGGTAACTACCCATTTTTTCTCTTTAGATTAGGTTCACGATTAGCTATGGCGTCCCGCTCGTCTGACCAGATGATTAAATTAATTTCACAAGGAATACGTTCACTGTAGGCTCTCGTTAATCACGTCGTGTTTACTTGCGTTATTTTTTAGTTTTGTTCTGTCTGTGGTCGGACAGCAATTCCGGACAGATGGACGGAGGTCGTGCGTGGTTACGTTATGCAGGCGCTTCTCTGTTTCTTGTAACACAGGACCTCGTTTCGCAAGAGGCGACGCAAATCTGGTGAATGCTAAGCAGCCGGCACAGACACAAAAACTGGTCCACGACAATGCCACTGCCTAAATACGGTTCGCGGCCAGTGAGATGCCCGCAAGAGATCGCGCATACCCTTCAGGAATTGCGGCAATGTATTCGTAGCGGTCGTTGGGGTCAAATTTTGGGCTGGCTCACTTTCTAGAACGTTGCTCAGGAATGGTGCGTGCGATGGAGACGTTTCCTTGGCCCACTTTACAGATAATTCATGATCTAGTTAATTTTTCACTGTGAATTTGTGGCAAACAACTAATTTCGCACACTGACGCCATCTAATAATGTACAGTGTTGTGAACCTACTTTTTTAGTATGCTTCAAGAGAATTTTTACATCTACAACAATTTTTTGCCTTTTGTCAAGGTCGACGTCATTATATGCAGGAGGGGACTGGGGTCAAGGTATGGAAAAGAGTTTGGCCATGATCTTTAAAAGATATTATTCCTGCATTAGTCTGGAAAGATTTCGATGAACCATTGAAAACTGAATCTGGATGGCTGAACGGGGATTTTAACCAGTGTCCTCTCTAATGCCAGGTACTAAAAATACCGTTCACCCACAGGGCTCGGTGTTTATATTCACCAAATTGAGGGCGGCAGAGGGTTCTTTCGTAAGTGATTTTGAGAAATCTGTTAATGTCGATGATATAAAAGTGCTGGAACATTGGAAGAGGTAAGTTAGTTGGTGAATCAGGAAACATTACTGAAAAACATGTCACTTTATAACTGACGTGCGCCAGTACTATTGCACGAACTTATCGGATGAACATCGTAATTTTTATTGTTTATGAGTGCTAAGTTTGTCTCTGACATGTTTAGAATTTTTTTTAAAAAAAAATAAACTATCTCTACCATCATGTTATTAGTTTCAAAGAAATATTTAATTGGCTTAGGTCAATTAATCCTGAAGAAGAATAAAATATGACAACATGTGATTCCCAAAGAAGTTACCGATTTTAATTTAAAGATAGGAATATTTGGAAACGAGTGATAAATTTCTATTTTTAGTGATGTATATGTATCTGAAATTATGAGTTATTTTACATCATATCTTTCCTTATAGCCAGAAAACATGCTCGGTGGTTATTAAAGTGAAACTCTCCGTAGTTCATCTGGAAGTCGCATCAGTTTATTTTATATTCATGCACACAAATATACTGACTATCAGCTTATTTCTTAAATTCGATATTTTCTCCCTTGATTTGAGTCTGGAAAGCATGAAAATGCATTAAAAGCCGCAGCCAAGTATTGTTTTGTTTTATTTATTTATTTATTTATTGCTTGGGCTATACGCCTTGTCGACGGTCCGGTCATTAGAGGCGGGATGGGATTGGAGCAAACAAGGAACTGGAAGGAATTCGACCATGGCCTTTTGAAGTAAGCATCCGGCATTCGCCTGGGGAAACCATGGAAAACCCAAATCTGGATGCCCGGACGAGGATTCGAACCCGCGACCTCCCAAATGCGACGAGGTATTGTATCTTTTGCTACAACAATCAAAGCAGCTAATGTAAAAGCTTCCCCCTGAAGATACCAACAGAACAGCAAAACACAAGAAATTATAAATTTTTACTGTTCGGCGTCAGAGAAGATATTTAATTTCAATAAAAATTGGACGGAAAGAAATTAGCCGTGTCTTGCATAAAGCAAGTATTCTGGAACCACGAAAATCAAGATAGCGGATCGGGTAACAGAATCTGCGTTTTCAAAACATATGACCTGACTATTGTTATTGGTCACCTATCATCCTCCGAAGTGTTATGCTCTGCAGATACAGATGTGTGGTTTACAGTAAAATAAACGTCCAGAGAAAAATTCCTTTCAGTAAAAGGATGCCTTCTGGGTGGAGGTAGGTACTGTGCATACGTCTTTATCTGAAGTCGGGGTCGTATCCTGTGTGGTCTGTGGGGCGAGCCACCGCAAGAAGTCGTTTCGACCGTCCTGACTCGCTTTGATTAGCGGTTTCCGGCCACAAGCAAGGGGCCGCACACACAACAGCGTGTGTAATTCCGTTACGGGTAACGAGATAAATGCACACACAGAGACGGCTTGCCTCTAGAGACCAGACATTAGCCTTTTACTGTGAGCAAACAGGAGAAGAAACTGCGGCACGTATCGCGTACTGCAACTGTAGAAAGGACGGAGGAGTGGCGACTGTCAGAAATGATTAATCTAAGGATCTGCATTTGCCTTTTCTTCAGGGTTTATAGTCCGACATACGAGGTTAGCCTGTGGTCTCCTACTATAAAATATAAATTTTCGACTCTAACATACATATTTATCAGTATTTCTCTCTCTGGTCCCGCATTCGGGAGGATGTGGGTTCGAATCTCCATTCCGATTTGGGTTTTCCAGGGTTTTTCCTATTTTCTACATGATGGTTCCTTCAAAAGGTCATGGATAAATTTATTCTAGTTCCTTGCCCCAGTCCTTTCCTGCCTCTATTGATCTTGACGTAGACAAACAAACAAAAAATCAGTTTCCGGGGTGCCTTACTCAATCACTCATCATTTCTTCCTGTTATCAAAAATCTTCTGTGTGACATTCTCCCTGCTCATGTCTGTTAGCTGAGTCTCAGACTTTACGGTTTATCTAATATTTCTATATAACTTTCTTTGTCTTCATCTTTTTTTATTTTCTTCTGGCTTACTACTCATCAACGTCTATGTCATTAGACGCGGAAAAGGACTGCGAGCAAGGAACGAGAAGGAATTAGCTGTTGGCCTCTTGAAGGAACCTACCCAGCATTCGCCTGGAGTGATTTCGGGAAACCATTTAAACCCAAATCTGGATGATCGGACGGAGATTCGAACCGACGTCCTACCAAATGTGAGACCAGAACTAACCGCTCACCCACCATGCTCGGTTCGGCCTTCTTCTTTTCAGTTCTCATGCATGTGAATTCACTCTTTCTGTAGTGCCTATCACCAGATCTACATTGTAACCTGATATCTTCTAAAACTACTTTAATGCCAACTTCTTTTCTATCTATTCATGCCTGATCATATACTGCATGGTCTTCAGATTAATGGTTACAATAGATTTTATCCCAGTAAGCCGAATTTGTTTTGTTCTATCTAGATGGGCAAACGTTTCCGGGGTTTTTATACAACTTGCCCAGAAATATGTGCTGAGCATATTTAAAATCGGTTACCCATTTCTTCCACTGCGAACTTCCGATTCATTTTGCCGCTGTTGCGGCTGAAAATCGAGCATAGTTAGGTTAAACCGACGTCTTTTTGCTCACCTTAAAATGTATTTAACTAAGCAGTAGGGAAGAACATCCGTTAAATGAGAAGCCAAAATGACGACAGACAAGTGGAAGTGGAGCGGAAAGCGGAGTGCTTTAATGGTCGAACACTAAACTAATATCGCAAAAACTTAATGGTTACGTGCTCAAACGTACAATTTCAAAAGAATAAGGAACTTATCTATGAAACGAATGTTCGAGAACTGTAATAAGGAAGACTGATTTCACTTACAGCTATAGGACAACTGATCTAAAATTTAATATTGTCAAAGTTTCTTGATATACCTCAGATTTCAGTGACGGTTGAGCCAATATTTTGATCTCTGAAAAAAAGAAAAAAATTCCTTGAAACATGAAATATATTGGTCTTTTGGTAGGAAATAGTTTCTGGACCGCTCATTTATATGTCCTGAACAGTGAGTTTTAATTTCGAAATAAATAAAAAGGTACCAAACCAGGAGGTGAACTGAGGAATCACTTATTTTAATTTAATGTCCACAATGTACAATTCAAAGAACCCCCCCTCCCCCTACCCACTCATTCCCAAACTAATCACACACAAAAATTGTAGCAGAATCTGCAACATTCACATGTAATTATGATAAATAACACTATTTTTTTTTTAAATCCTCTTATTCAAATTTGATGACTGTTAGGCTGACTCGATGGCAAATATCGATTACTATCCCATTCATAGCACGACTCGTAGTCATGTTAAATTACGGCATTATATTTATACGATTCCTACTATCTTTGAACTTTTAAGAAAAAATAAATAATTGTGGAGTACAGAGATCCAGACATATAACCAATAATGTTTATCGTTGGAGTACAAGATGCAAGTTGTATGCAGTGAAGAGGGTTGGTCACATCTCAAACGGAGTCAATCAGATTACGGTACTGTAGCTCTTCGGGGGAAATGTTTGACACTAGATGGGAATTCTGTGCTATATATTGGTATATGTACTGGTACATGTAACAATTCATGCGTCATCACTTAGTGATAACAACGAAAAAAAATTGTGGATGGTATTAACCTTTTTAACGTTTCCGACATGGTGTATTAGAGCTTAGGTGGACTATGTTGGAAAAAATACCACCTATCTTGGTTTACCTCAAGTGCATCAAGTGCTTGGTCCCAAACGACGATCCTCGTGTAACTGAGAGTAGTACTTCAAAAGTCATCTCTGAAAGAATATTGTCAAGTTTAAAAGTCCCTCTTACACAGACATTTTTCATACGATGGCACAGTTGGAATTTGGTACGAGTGTAATCTGTTTGCGTATTAGCTTCCATGATGGCGTTTTTAGGTGGTTATCATTAAACAGTTACGTGAATAGTGGCACAGTCAATAAAATTCACTTTTGTCAAACAGAACAGTGGTACACAGATCACTGCAAGTGTAAATCTAATGCACACGGACGTGTACGATTCTATCCCTCATCTTAAGATTACACAGATAATGGATAAAAAAAAGTTACTGATGAAAATATTACAGAATATACAGTGCAGACAGGGTTCAAACTGAATTATTAATTGTAAAGTTTTAGTGATAAAGCTGGTGCCTCGCATTGGGAAGGAGGTGGCTTCAACTCTCCGTCCATCCATCCTGTTTCGGGTTCCATTGTTTCCAGTAGTAACTCCAAGTGAACCTGGGATGGTTCCTCCAAAAGGCTATGCTCTATGTCCTTCATATTAATTGTTCACAATCCTCTCTCACATCTAATGACGTTGAAGAGACATAAACCAATAAAGGAAATAAAAAGACAATTTTTGGGCAAAACCCTTTAAACATGCCATGATGAACACCATAAAATGCGAGGACACTGGTTGATTGAGGTATTCTGTTAACTAGGATAGTTACAACATTCGACTCAAATGTATAACATCAGAACGGGAGCAATTACCCACTTTAAAATTTACAAACTGCATCTAACAGGATTATACCTTCTGGTAACAGCTACAATTATCGACAAATGGTAACATACATAAACGGAAAACTGAGGCTAAGCAGTTTAAAGAAACTGAAAAAAATGTGGTTAAAAACTCGATTCAAGAAAAAAATTTCAGTGAAAGTTTTTTACAGAATTAATCTTTAATTTATAAAGGATGAATCTGAACTAAATAAAACTAATCAGATAAACAGATCACAGAAGTTCATTACATCTGCCATGGATTATCCAATTCATTGGTTGAACTTCCAATAATACATAATTTTAGAGAACTCCGTAAGGAATACAAATTTTCTTCAGCTACTTATTTGTTTGTAGAGAGGTACGGTCATCAAGTTCTCGTGATGTTCCATATTTCGTTATTTGCTAACACAATCGTCAAGTATAGCTACCGTTGGTTTTTACTCAAAACGCAGTCGAAATTTATGCACAACGTTTTTCATATGTTATGTAACACGTTACTTTAGTTGACTGCATCTGAGAGGAAAGAATGACACTGAGCGAAGAGGCTGACAAGTATATTCAAACCAAAGATATCCTTGTAGCCACCTGTCAGCAATGCACCCTACGAACAATAGGCGCTAACGAACTGTGAGGAAGTGCCGGTCATACGAGGTCTGGCCATGGGCGATCCGAGGTACTACGTTTGGTCTGTGCCGTTCTTTGTGGACACCGAACGCTCCAAGGACAGGGTCCGTTATGGCGATTGCTTGTCACAAGCTTTCTCGTACGTCGACAGCTTGATAAATCTAGATGGTTTCATTAACGGGGGAGAGAAATCCTCCGTACAAATGACGTAGTTACATTCAACGTCGTTTTTCCTTCCCGTCTTTTTGTACATGAAATACACACCGTCCGAATGACGTCTCATTTACTGCTAATGTGCTGGAACGAATTACTCTTTAAAGTTAGGCCTTTTGACGGTGGGAGGTCAATGTGCGAGCAATACAAAATTAGTCCCCCCTACCTTTAGTGGAGACTTCTTCATTACAGCATCCAAGGACTTAGCATAAAGGATTACATTGATTTCTTGTGTGTATAATTCTTTCATAATAAGCTGATTGAATTTGTGGAAATAGGTTAACAGAAATTTGTAGTACAGCTTGACCCTTTTGGTACATGTGAAATCTTTGCAGTAATTGAATTATTTTTTAGTAAAAATTGTTTTTCATACAATACGTTTGTCTGTTACGAAGTACGTGCCTTGATATATCGATTATCTCCCTTAACTTTTCTTCTTCTGAGCAGATACCAGTGTGGCAAGATCATTTGATGGTCTATACATAAAGGTAAAACATTTCTGAGTTCTAACCATCACAAAGCAGACTTGCGATGCTGAGACAATCTCTGAGTTATATTATCAGCTGTCCCTTTGACCAGGCATCACGTAAAAATTACAGAACCAATTTGAATAGGGTTTTCACATATTCAAAGCTTTTGGTATGGCTTACAATTTGTGGTATATCTTATAACTATGTGATCATTTTATTTTTTTTTTGTTTTTTGTTTGTTTAACTGCTTTACGTCTCTCAACAGCGAGGTCTTTAGAGACGGGAAAGGATGGTGGGTAAGGATGGGGGCAAGGAATGGGAAGGAATTCCGCCATGGCCTTTTGAAGGAAGCATCCCGGCATTTGCCTGGAGTGATTTGGGAAACCATGGAAAACCCAAATCTGGATGCCCGGACGGGGATTCGAACCACCTTCCTCCCGAATGAGAGGCGAGAACGCTAACCGTTACACCGCCACGCTCGGTATATGTAATCAAGGAACGAAGCAAGAAATGATAATTCGTTGGTACTGTGAGCTGGTCACATTGAAACTGAGATAAACACTGCTGCGCGAGACACCCATCAAAGATCTCTCTACAACACAGATAAATGTCCCACTCTTTTAATTCTGTTTTTGGCTGGATTATTTTTTATCCAGCTTTTTTTTTTTTTTTTTTTTTTTTAAAAAAAAAAAAGAAAAAAAAGAAGAAGAATATAGTAAGTTGTAATGAAAGATGTGATATTTTACCCACTGGATCTATAAGTTGTTCATTATTATTATTGTAAGGTGGGGAAAGAATTGCTTGTTAAAGACTAGGCATGTAAATACCTTGGCATAAAATTTGATAATAATATGAATTTGACAAAAAACACTAAAGAGTTAATAGGAAAAGGTTCAAGTGAAAGATAGGGGATGTACCATAGAAGTAAAGGATTTGGGTTAAAAAATTTTAGTTGAACCATTGCTCCAATAGAAAAGATGAATAAATTGCCAAAATTCTGAAAGAATTTAAAATTGAAAATTATGGAGTGCAAAAGCAGGCAGGTGCAGGAAAGGGAAAGGATTGGTGTGCTCCATTGCAATTAAATTAATTAATTATTCGAAAGTCCATCAAAATCCAACCTGTAGTTTTTGTGTGAATCGCATTGAAGGAAAAATGGATATTAATTTGTGGACACTTTTATCTTCAATTTTTCAGCGTTCCAACTTCAAGCTTTAACATACACTGGTTAAAACCCTGAACCATGGACTGTGCATTACTTTAAACCGCATCAAAATCCGAGCTGAAGACTTTCTGAGAATCCCGTTCATCCAAAAGACAGAATCGTGCCAACCGAAAGTAAATTAATTCTCGCAGTCAAAGTTTTAAACTTTTTTATATAAAACAAAACATGCATCTGCTTGGCTTTGTGAGCACTATTTCTATGTTTACTTCGATACCAACATGTACAATTATTGTTGATTTTTTGCCATTAAATTTTCGTATGATATAATTCTTGGAGATTGCTTAAACAAGGGGAGTCAAAAATGAATTTTCAACTTAGAAATGGCATAAATTTGTTGACATAATTTACAGAATCGGTAGATGTGTCATTTTGTAACTTACAACCTCTAGTTTGATGCAAATAGTGCATTAAAAAACCATTCCGCCACCAGGGGCTCCAATGTAGTGCATAGCTAAAATGGCTACTTTCACTGGTGCAAGGGAGCTCGCTGTGTGTTTTGGTTTCATGAAACGAACTCTGCAACAACTGTTCGGCTCAAATTTTGCACCGAATATGCTAAACAACCTCCTATCAGGCGAACAATTTACTCTGGGCAAAACGGGTTGTTCCTTTCCAGGTCGGTGGATTGGCCGCGAAGAACCAATCACATAGCATACACGCTCCCCAGACTTGACGCCGCCGGATTTCTTTCTCTGGGGTTTCATTAAAAAAAGTGTGTGTGTTCCTACCCTACCGGACAATTTGACCGACCTGCAGAATTGAATCTACGCTGCCGTTGCAGTTATTTCTATGATTTTGATTCATAAACTGTGGTTTAAGAATTTGTTTGTAGTAAATACTACCGATAAAAGACATTGAGAGAAGGATACATTCTTGACCATCTACAGAATGTCCCAATTCACGAGGTCCTTAACGACCTACCCCCTTCCCTCTTTCGTCTTAAATTCAGCAATCCATTACGGCATGATGTATCATACTTCGAAGTCAAGGAATAATGGCGACAAAGCTACAACTCTACACCCGTGAAACACCATGATATTCAAGATCCTACTACTGGAATTCCAGGATTCCATCTGAAGAGCGACCAGTGGGTTAAGCTAATCAGCGTGGGAAAATTTTCAACCTTTACATGATATACCGCGTTTGTATGGGCAATGCTCTGGCGACTGAAATATTCGCGATATAAGGAGTCACCTACTGCTTGCCAACGGCCTCCTAAGAGGACGGTGGAAGAGAGTGGAGTGGTTCATGGAACCTTCTTGACCTTGGTGTTGAATACGGCTCCTAAAGGTGGATGAATGAGATATGATCAACGGCATGGGGATGAAGAATAAGTAGTCGTATTAAGCCGTCTCTGGTGCACCGCCAGGTGGCAGCACCGTCGTTGTGGTGGGGGACCTCCGTGACGGCACAAGATGGCGGATCGTTAGTTCCTTGACCGGCCGCCCAGATTGCAGCACCGTGTCAGCTTGCGCTGGACCGTTAGTTTATTTGGTGGCCGCTAGATGGCAGCATCTCCTTAATTTCTTTGGGCGCAGACATTCCACACCGCCCAACCCCTGAGGCAATGGCTATTTCTGTTCTGGAATGCGGACGTCAGACAAGTTAGGCTGTCGTGTATCGTGGCGACAAAACTATGGATTCCTCTATCACTTTAGTTCCTAGTGGTCATTCCACAATGAGAGTGTGTTGCGTATACCAATTCCACCTTTACCGAGTAACTTAAATATAATTAAAGTCTTATCTTCGAGGAGTTTAAATGGACCCATTGGTTTAAGTAGACAATGGACGATTAGTTCATCCATTAATCGGGAAATCGAGTATGATGGTCTCCATGATGTCACGAATCCACTACCTCTAAGATGTATACTGTTTGATACAGATGTCAAGATAGCTAAAGAAGTGGGTGTTGACGTCACTGTCGGAGTATAAAGACCATCACACCAGCCAGCTAGCCCTCAGTCCCCGGCCAGCGATCGTCAAGTCCAGTTCACTATGGCTAGTGAGGTTCTCCTGTTTTCAACATGCTACAAGTTAAACAGCAGCGACACCAAGCGGCTCACTGTTGGTTTGTCACCTAAATTGGAATTTAATCCAGTAGTTGTACTCGAAAAAGTTGGGTACAATAAAGTCACTCTCACACATGAAGAGTGGGATGTACTGAGACAGCTGGTTTATACAATTGGTGGCTTTTTCAACAACACTGAGCATCTGCAAACGAGTGTCTCGCTCGGCAACCACACCATCTCGTCCCGAGCCGTGGCTGGAGCGAAAACTATATGGTTTTACAACAATGCTGTGCCTGCCTATGGTGTATTTCTCGGCGAATCAACATGGGACAACATGGTCGACGCCCTGCCAGCAGTGACTGGAGCCATCAACACCATGAAGCCGTGGAGTTATCAAGTTACCAAGTACTACAACGAGTTTGTGAATACGTTATCAGTGAAAGTGATTCGTGACTACCCCCGTTGTTCTGTGAATGGCCTGATAGATTTGAATTTTGATAATGTACATGTCAATGAAGTGTCATACAGCCCCTGTTCAACACTAGTCTATGAACGTTTAAAGTTAGAAATTAAAGCATATAAAAAGCTGTTATTGTATGATGATGTCAAGAGCAAAGTTGAACAAGATTTAAAAGGAACTGATGTATTTAACAGAATTGTAAACAGAGGTGGTGATGACGTATGCGGTAATAATTAGTGTCACTCAGTCCAAAGTTCTACAATTGACTTTGTGCAACTAAAAAAAATATGATTGTACTTGAATTGTGAGTAAATAAAATCATTTTACCAGATTTTTCTTTTGTCATTTCACCTATCCTAATTAAATAATAAGAGAGTATATACATTTTTTTAAAAATATTTTTCATTTCGTCCACCAATTGGCGATTAAAAATACATTTTCAATTGCACACATATTATTACGAAATATATGTAAGTTACAAAGTTTTCTCAAATTATTTTTCTTCAGTTCTCGCAGTGGAGGACATCCTAAATCTTCTATATTGTAGCACACTTTCTTCCTGATAATTTTCTGTAACCATCGAGCCTTCTCCAGTCCTTTAAAGTAAATGATTGAATCATCCTCATTGGTTATTGCATGTAGTATAGAGCACACATCTTGCTGAAGGAAACGCCATCAGAATCCCAAGGTATTCCATGGTAATTATGCGCAGTATCTGACACACCGTTACTTTCATCGGTAGCCAAGGAGAACCATTCAAAATGTTGTGATTTTTCCCGATGTTTTTCGCATAAATTAGCGTCAAAATCTTCAGTGCGCCGGCTACAAGTTCTGGCAGATAAGCTTATATTTTCAAATATATATATATATTTTGATCTGGGCATTCCTCTTCAGCCATAGCTAAGGCACATTATTTTATTAATTCGCTGTCGGTAAACGGTCTCCCAGACTTGGCAAGTATCTCCGCCACCCTCAAACTCGCACTATATTTGGCTCGTTACTCTGAATTTGCACCTTAAAATAACTTTGTTGGTTCTTGAATGAAGATTTTAGTGAGTTGCTTTTGTTTTTTTGGGAATCACCTATTATGCACGCAAATGCTCGGTATCATAGTGACATTTGACGTTATAGTCTTTTTGTATAGCAAGGATTTTTGGCATTTTAAACATAGCGGCTTTCCATTGCAATTAAAAAAAAAAGTATAATTCTGTCCATGCATCTTTAAACACTCTATTTTCTTCAATTAACTTCCATTTTTTGTTGGAGAAATCAGTAAAACTTATAACCAACAATGCCAAATACACGCTGTAAGAATAAAAGCCGTATTGAAAACATGTCACTTAATTTCACTAAGTAATTGTATTAACTGTCAATATCTTACACTTTCCGAACTGTAAACATAATAGTAGGTACTCGTAGATCACAGAACAATAACTAAACCGTAGGTACAGGGCCGCGGCGGCGGCGTGCACACAAGAAATAACTTGTTGCACTCAGTAACACAGCCAGTGCGAACGGACGGCGGGCGAGCGAAAGAAGCTTATTGTCAATGCTGACCTATTGTTTTTAGGAGAGAGTGGGGGAATCGTTCCCGCTCACACTTGTCCTGCTCTGTTCGCGTAGTTCATTCGCTGCGTTGTTAGATCGCGTTCACTCTTTTATGCATTTATATTTTATTATTTTGTAATATGGGCTTTAGATATGATTTTTATAAGACGGACACGGGCCACAAATAGAGAGGTCACGGGCCGCATGCGGCCCGCGAGTTGCCGACCGCTGCCTTAGAGCTTAGAGATTGTACACTTTTTCACGTTGCAACTCTTGGATAAAAGCGTCGTTCATTGGGCGACTAGGTGCGGCCATGCCTAATTGAGATAATACTTTGTTTGTTAAGCACGTCTTCAATTGATATCAATGCCTCATTGTAAATATAGATTTGCTGTTCTATTGCGCATTTGATGCAAGATATCGTCACACATATCATCTTTGTATTTGATCCATAAATCAATTGGTTTTGACGGAAAGCATGTAGAAAACAATTTTTGTATTTAATGAGCATTTGAAGAAATTACAGCATAATTTAAAGTTTGATCCCAATGAGCATCATTTTCTAACAGTTGAAACGCTGACAGGCTTCTCTGTAAGGCCCACATAATTCACCATTAACAGTACGTAAATGTTGGAATGATGTTGGGCCTCGAACATTGACTAATAGTAATCGCAAATAAAAACAATCATCATTGCTTGGATAAATTCGACCAATTGCATCGGTGGAATATACATTGGGGTAACATGGAACTTGTTTTCTTTGTTTCCGTCGCTGAAATTTTTTTGAGGATTGATTCCAAGTATAATATTTTGGTATTTCTGAGTTTAGCAGTATTTGGGCGAAATCATCATTCCGATACATATAAAAAAAACTGGTCAAGGTTGTAGACGGTGGTTGAATAGCTCGTTGTAATACATTCTGTGTTCTAAAATATACTATTTGACCATTTTATAAGGTGTATGTCTAAGTGAATTACAGTGGGGTGTCTTTCATGTATTGGAAATGAAAGAATGCGTCAAATTGCTTCGTTACTGCTAACATAGCAGCCCATTTGGTATTGTGTAACTTCATCAATGGACTTATCAGCACCAACTCCAATCACAGCCATGTCACTTCCTTTTGTTACATATTTGCAAATGTATTTTATAGATTTGACGGAATGGCAAATTTAAACATGTAACGTGAGGCACTGTTGCCACGTTCTAATGTGCATTTTTTATTATAAAAATCATAATGTTAGAGTAATTTACATAAATCTTGGGCGACCACCCAAATAGAATTTTGGTTATTTCCTAAAGTAGGCAAGATTCCAAGTGAGGACTGTAATGCAATGGTGAACATTCAGTCTATCTTGTTAAAGCGAATATTAAAGAATTATTGAGCTGTGTAGGCTTGAAGCTAATCGTGGTCTTCCCGAACCATGGCGACTGGAAGTCGCGGATATAGGATTTTGCCGGACCACACATTCTGCTCCCTGGGGATGGGCGGTCAACAAGGTCACTCACCTGGCGGGAAATGCCTGCCGCCCGAACACAGAGTCGTCCCCGAACGCAGCCGAATATGTCCGACCTCTGTGAAATACGCGGGGCAAATAAGATATCGGAGATATCACGTGACATTAGGTGCCAACCTGAAGATCCAATCCAAATGAGCATATAACTTAAAATTCTGGAAATTTTCTGTTAAATGTGATCTTCGAGACTGCAAGGGGTGGAGCCAGAAGTTTTCCTCGCAGAGTGAAGAGCGACGAGCTTCATTCTTCATTCTATGCTATGCGAGTCTAGTCTGTGGTGGACTGGAAAAGATGGCTTCTCTCTCCAACTGCTGCTGTCCGACTCCTGGTGTCGGAAAACTCACGCTGCCGGCTTGCTGGAGCAGGCTTATCACGGCGACACCACCAGTAATGCGATGATGTGCATTACCAGACAGGACGTGTCTGTAGCCGCCTCGTGAGACAGTCTCACATACCGTGGGTCATCTCCGAACACCGCAGACATCAAACGCAGAACTACAATGGTAACTTATTACAACCAAGCCATCTGATTGTGCATTCCGTCAAACTGAACACTTTATCGACTTTGAGAGGATAGATCCATGTTCTAACTTTGTAATTGGAAAAAAAACCTAAGCTAGCGGCGTAATTTGCCAGAACTAGTTATTTTCTAGTTTTATCAACTTCATTAGGTATTAATTTCTCAATCAACCAAATCAAGATATGTGCATAAGGCAACCCACCTTTCTGCCACTCCTCAGAATACATCGAGAAGGGCGTCTCGCCAAATATTCTGTATTTCACAATGAAATCCATTAAGATTTAAACATTTGTCGGAAGACTCTTGCTGTAATATCATGGAGATCAATGGGGTGATTTGCCAGGGGATAAATCTTATTTGATTTCTATCCACTTACGATTTCATGTGAATGTGATAAATAAGTCTGCTGTGCCATAAGGACAAACATACGTCATGGCATCTTGAGCATATTATTGTGTATGCCGAGGACTTCCAAAATATGTTGCTGGAAGAATTATCATCCGACCGACATTGCTTACATTTCAATCAGTATTAATCGCATCTCGAAGGTGAATATACTCTTCAGATCGGAGTTTGGTCTGGTTCAATGTCAATCGCTCTGTTTCTATTTATACATACCGTACATATCAACAGCATATTGATGAAATAACCACCGACATTTTAAGATGTGCTTGTCTTCATTTTCACAAACCATCAGACGATATGAGTAATAGTTCATTGAACTAACTATTTTTTAATCATCATCTGTAAATAAAATACTGTTTTAATGACAGTCATTCAACATGCACATGTCACCAAATAATTGTAAACAAACAGTTTTTAGAATCCAGTGACACATATAATACATAGCTGATACAAAATCTCCATTCCTCAACCAAATTTCTAATTACCTGTATCGGGATTCAACATCTTTATTGACAAATTATAACCATTTTCACCTTTCCATAATAAGATTGGATATTGTAACGCATCATATGAATGGTGTGTTTCATACACACACTGTACCTGATCATTTCGGCGGTATAAAACTATATAAAGGGCTTCCAAATTTTCTACAACCATTACATTGGCTACTTTATCGACTGTTAGTGCATTGAAACGTCTTACATATTGTCCTACAGGAGTTTTATCAGCTCTGATTACAATTTTATGATAATCGGATGGCATGAGATCCAGTGCAGTTTTAAACAATGTAATCAACTGATTGTGTTAATGAAACAAAGTTTTTAATTGTTGTACAATAGACCTCGTCACTGAACTGTTATTTGCACAACGCTGATCAATTTCTTCTGTTGAATTGCCCTTGAAATAAATTTGCAGGAATTTGTGATCGCCATCTGACACCGATATCGGCGAACCTGCTTTGTGGTATATTTGGCCTTGGATCTGCAAATTAAAAGAAAAGTTATAGTTTGTGCAAAAGAACTTAAAAAGAAATAAACCCGGCAAACCTGCTTTGTGATATATTTGGCCTTGGATCTGCAAATTAAAAAGAAAAGTTGTAGTTTGTACACAAGAACTTAAAAAGAAATAAACCATGTAAGTCTTGTTACCTTAAAAGTTGGCATGAACTTATCGCGAAGTATATTTGGAAGCAGTTGTTATATTTTTATATGTTTGCAAGGAAATATATGGAATCCGTTCCAGTTCCTGAAACCAAATAGTAAAATGGGTCTGGTGGCGGAACCAATGGTACTAATTTCACTTTGTCATTTGCGCAACACAATCCATTTACTTCATTTTTGTATTTCAGTACCTTACAATCTGAACAAACTGAGTTCATAGATCCAATAGCAACGCACTGGTAGGAACTGTAGTCAACTGAAACATAGATACTGAAAGCCCCTCGTGAAACACTGAAAGCAGCTTGAAAACGATGCGTTGCACTTGATTGTAATATCCTAATCCTTTCATTTTCATTTCGCTCTTCACGTTGCTGTACAGTCCGATTATATTGAAAATTAGCTTTCTAGCGTTTCGAGTTCTTCGACCCAAATTGCTGCGCCAGCGTCTTATAGGCGGTATGGGTCTAAATGTAAACAAATGTGAACAAATAAACACACAATTGGTTTTCGAGAGAAGTGAAAATTTAGAAACAACCAAGAAAATGCCACACACAGAGGAAGTAATTATGACACGTACGTCAGTAGTTTTATTTTCGTTGATCACACGCAAACCCATTTTTTTCGAACTTTATTTTGGGCAGGCATAGATTAATATCCATACAGCCTAATCAGCTTGAAGGCATACCAAAGTTAATCCTAACTCGCCTTTGTTTTCTTTTTTTTTATTTATTGACTGGTTTGTATGGGAAAAGAATAGTGTTATTTTTACTACTTTCCATGAAATTTTATGATTTTTCTTGTGCCTTAACGAAAATATGTAAACAATATCAACCGAATTGGTAGAGTCGTTCTCGAGTTCTGCGCTTAGTAACATATTTGGCGATTCATTTGTATTTCTATAGCTCTACTATTATTGCTACCATTTCTAATAAATTTAATAATTCTGTATTGCTTTGGTTTATATTTAGTTCAAAATCTTCCTTCAGTATTTCGTTCATGTCATTCAGTAACCTTTCAAGATCCTCAGCCGCTCCTGCTAGCATGACAATGTCAACAGCGATTTTTTTTCCCTTGAACAGCTATGATACATTAAAATTTCTGTTACACTTCTTTAATCGCTTCCTCTACATACGAGTTAAATATTAATGGAGAAAGACTATAATCTTCGTTCCCACCCGTTTTAACTCTTGATTGTCTCTCATGATTCTCTGCTTCGAGTGTAACTATTTCACTCTAATATTATTATTATTTTATGCAGATAGTCTTATAAATATTACGCAAAAACTTAGTCATTTTCTCTCTGAGTTTCGTTTGCCATTCCAGTATTTTCGCATCCGTTTACTGAAGGCAAGTTTTCTCTCTTATGTCCAAGTTGCCCCAGTCTTCTTGGCTTTGGTTTCTGGCATGACTGAAGATTTTTCAAATATCAAGAGATCAGAAATCTCTTGATGTTTGCTTTTTCCAGCAAACTTGTTAGAACCAGTTGTTAGGTATTTTTAATGGTTACATGAGGTCGAATATCTGCTTAATTATGCTGTGATCTCGCATCCTGTAGATGTGACCGTAGAATTTTAGTCTGCATTTTCTGATGTCGTTGGCTATGTTTGAGTGGGAGTTTTTTGTTTGACTTTAGACTGTAGCCTTCTTCCGTTTTGGTTGGTCCCATGATTTTCCTTATGATTCTTAGTTCTCCTTTCTGGATGTTCTCGATGTCCCTCTTAGAGTTGAGTGTGAGTGTTTCTGTGGCGTAGAGAGCGTTGGGATTAATAACTATATTGTAATGCCTAATTTTTGATTGGATTCCTATGTTCTTTTTGTTGTAAAAGTTGCAGATATTGTACAAAATATCATCACATTGTTACTAACGTCTTGCAGTGTACGAAATAGAAAACGTATTGTTGTAAGTAACCGTTGTTTATTATTGAGGCATTAAATCAATAAATAAAGTGATCACTCTGAAATACGTTTTATTTTTATTTTTTTCTATTGGACTACGACAGGTCAATAACTTTTGACAGAAAGACGTCTGTCAGTACAGCTAGTTAAATACAAAAATTGAATCAGGTGCACTGGGACAAGTAAGTGAATTATGTATTTTTAAGAAGTAAAATTATAACTGATGGCCGAAACAAGAACTATGCTAAAAGCAGAATAGCACTAGCGAAAAGAGCCTTCTTAAAGAAGAGATATAGTTTCTAAAGTTACCCTATGACTCAGAATTTTTTAAACCCCAAAGTATGCAGCACAGCACTTTATCGTATCGAAGCATGGACTTTCGGAATACCAGAAAGAAGTAAAATTGAAGCATTTGAAATGTGGTGTTATAGAAGGATGCTGAATATTAGGTGGACAGATGAAGAATGAAGTAAATGTGTTTTGGAGATGATGGGTAAGTATACAAGATTATGAAAGAATCTTGCAGGAAGAAAAGACAGGATTGTGGTGTAACAGTCCTCAAACCTATATTTCGAATGGAATTGTATTTTATGAAGCATTTGCAGCAAGTGAATATGATTTTGTATGTTTGTCTTGCAATTTACTGCAAATCTTTGTAAATTGACTTTGTTTTATGAAAAGAAATTATGTAAATAGTGTTTAATAAGTTTAAGAACAGAAATATGCAAGAGAATTGATTAAATGTTTGTAATTCCAAGTATTAAGGTGAGTCACGAAATTTAAAAGACGATCCACTAAATTTTAAAATGATTTATGTGGATAATTTTGTGTTTAAATATCTGTAATTTTCATTTTTGAGCATTTCGTAATGATTTTAAATGATTATGTATTTTGATTGTTTTAAATATATTTTTAATTGTTTTAGTATTGTTAAAGTTCAAGAAATATCTGTCGGAAGCTTTTGTAATGTTCTGGAACTGTCTATGAAACTTATATAAAGCGAGCGGCAGAGACTTAGCAAAAAATGTTTTATGGAAACAGTTTACATCGGCAAAGGACACTCAGTGGAACAGTTTTGAGCGAAAGTACTGTATTATCGTTGAAAGCAATATTAAAAGTAACCGCTGGAGCTTGTGTTTACATATGACAAGTATCTTTGAAGTCCGATGTGCTTATGAGAAATAAAAACAAGTTAAATTTGAAACTGTGTCGTGGACAAATTATTTCATATATAATAAACCACGAGACACCTAATAGTGAGTCACATTTTAAGACATACGATATTGCTTATTTTTTTAGTGGAAGGAACAGTCAAAGGAAAGATCTGAAGAGGTAAACAAAGATTAAACTATGTGAAGCAGAAAATTGAGACTTGGTTGTAAGATGTATGTTGAGATGAAGAGGTTGGCGCAAGATTGGAAGATATGGAGGATTGCAACAAACCAATCGAGAGACTGATGATCAGATGATGACATTGTCTTCAATTTCTGGTCTCGACCTAGTTAATATTGAAAGCAGATGACACAACAGTGAATCAGAAACATCTGCACGAGACGAATCACCTTTGATTATATCGCCATTGTTTTGCGTTAGTAGCAGGATGAAGTGTTCAGGGGCCGTGCAGCAGCCCGCGACGCGTCCTGGGCGTGTGTCCACCTGCTAAATGTCAAGGAGGCGAGGCGCGCTAATTGCTATGATTTGCCTCGGCCGCGACCTCCGCCGCTCGGCCCAGATCGTGGTCGAAACATCATCCTTTCGACTCGCCTGTCCTCTTACTGGCACCTGCCAGCCAGCGCCGTTACCGATTACACCGAAACGATGCCGAAAATTGCTCGGCGCTCCTGCCGTCGTTAAAGCGCGAAGGTTGAATGTTTGACGTAGTCTACAATGTAATTCGGTTAGAGCAATTTTCAATCGACTTAAATGACAGATTCTCGCGACCTCTAATTCTTCGCTAAATTCGAGTCCTAAAGTTTAATGTCAATGACATATGAGTGTGAAATGAAAAGTTTTCGTCATCATTTATTAATATCCTTGGGAAGGTTTCTAAATTGTTCTGACATGTATGATAATCTTTTCATCAAATACATGCACTTTTATGACTAATAGGGATAATCACTTTTATGATATTTAAGATTATTAGTTGATCAGCTTACTCAGGAAAAGTAGGCACGTCTATATCTTTTCTTTCTTTTTTTTTTAAAGGGAAAATATTGAGGGCAAAGATCAGTACGAATTTCGGCATGGCTTTCGAAGGAACCATCCCTGCATTCGCCTGGAGTGATTTCAGGAAACCATGGAAAATCGATATCTCGATGGTCATACGGATTATTCGTAGCCCCCAATGCGAAGCCAGAACGTTATGTCCCACCCACCACGCTTGGTCCAAGGTTCGTACATGATGCGTTCTACATACAAGAATACAGAAAAGTTCTTTTGTGTCCTATTTAGAGATTCTATTTGGTTCAATTCCAGTCGCAGTCATACGTCATAAAAAAATCAGTTGATTTGGTAACTAAGTAAAATTATTTAATGAATTAAAAATATAGCAGAATACTTGCGTACTTAATTTATTTCACTATTTTCCTCGTCCTCTTTATATATTTGAGTCACAGATGATGTATCCTGTACTGTGTGTTAATTAAAAAATTTCTGCATTTCCTTCTTAATCTTCTATTAAGGAAACATTTGTTGAATATTGCAGGTATCTTTCTACCGTAAAAGCTAAAATGCTACTGCACTCGGCGCTATAAGATCGGCACTGACTCCAGTTTTGTCGATGAGTGTGAAAATCCCCTCTCACTGTCGTGTGTGAAAAAGCTCTGACCCTTTGAAGCACCCCCACAACGGACGCATGGAGGCTTGAACTTCATGCCTGGTGCAGCGGTACCCTCATTAAGGATTTTTGACATTTTTCCTTAATCCTGTAAGCAAAAACCGCCACGGTACCGTAATCCAACTCAGTTCGTAGACATAACTCTCACTGACCACAGTTACGTTCCTCGTTTTCGCTAAATCGAGGTCGACTACCACCTGCAGTATATATATGGTTATAGTTATAATATTTTATCCATGATGGATTGGTGGAACTTCCGCGACTGTGATGTCAAATATGGGTTGTAAAAAATACAGCAACCAGTCACAATATGATGTTGTTTATTAAACCATTAATACCGGTTTCGAGCTATACCTGCTCATCTTCAGATGGTTTGTAAATTTTACATCAACAAATGCAATATACAGGAATGTATGGTTGTCCTACAGTAACAAAAGAAGTATTTGTTTATTTATCATTAGCTTAAGTTTACATTTTTTAAATGCATATATAATTCCAAAAACCTGGCGAGGTATCATTAATAATATTTTATCCATGATGGATTGGTGGAACTTCATATTGTGACTGGTTGCTGTATTTTTTACAACCCATATTGGTTATCATTAACTTTGTTGTAGGCCATGTTCCGCAGTTGTTGCATAAATATTTTTTTAAATAAAAATCCGTCTTCTAACAACTGGTTTTATTTTTCTGGTAGAGGAAAGTTAAAAATAAAACCAGTTGTTAGAAGACGGATTTTTATTTAAAAAAATACATATTGGTTATAGTTATGTTTTACGTTCATCTTTTGAAGTTCACGCTGAGTTCAAAATGTATAAAAAGAGAAGTATTCGAAGTGTTATTAACTGAATTTATGGCGTAATTGGCAAAACGCTAGTAGTAAAAAGAAACCATCTAAAGCCTCTTGCGATATACCTCCTAGCGTAAATATCATGAATTTACCGATATCTTACTGGCAGTGGACCTAAACACCATCCAACATTTACTCATCTTTCAACAATTTCACATAAAACATCGTTAAGTACTACTGTTGCTCGTAATGCAGCCTGTTACACACCTCGTGATATAATGTAAATGTACGAAGTTAATAAAAATAAAAATCCAGAAAAACAGAGTAGTAGATGCTAAAGAAAGATTCATATTTCTGGTTGTTGACCTTGCAGTCTTTTGGGCATCTGCTTATCAGTATTAATACTCTGGTGTCCTGTTGCGAGAAGAAAAGATACGCTCAGTACTGGGAAATATGCCAAACTCATCTACTGTCCTGTTAGTTCCTTAGTGCCGATTCGATTTTTTAGAGCAGAAGAACGTATGTTCAATATCCTTTAGCATTCACAAAAACAGCTAGAAATAATGTTTCCTCTGTATATACTTGGGGAGAAACTGCCATACTCAAATTACAGTATGGATATGGATACAGCAGTTTTATTAGCTTGTGATGCCATTTGTGCTTTGGGTTATCTGGATTTATTCATCTGTAACACAAATTTTAGTCAGGCGTGATTGCTTCTATCCTATTCCGTTGTTACCATGTTTGCTATAAAACTGACCTTTGGTTACACCTGAAAGTAGTATCCTGTCACAGTTGGTCAAGTTTAAAAATGACGATGATGAAGAATTTTCATTAAAAACTGCTTTTGGATACGGTGTCCACAGATGATGAATATTAAATACACTGAAGAGCCAAAGAAACAGGTACACCTGCCTAATATCGTATAGGGCCCCCACGAACACGCAGAAGTCTCGCAACACAACGTGGCATGGACTTGACTAATGTCTGAAGAAGTGCTAGAGTGAATTGACACCATGCATCCTGCAGGTCTGTCCATAAATCGGTAAGAGTATGAAAGGTTGAAGATCTCTTCTAAACTGCACGTTTGCACGTTGCAAGGCATCCCAAATGTACTCAATAATGTTCATGTCTGTGGAGTTTGGTAGCCAGCGGAGGTGTTTAAACTCAGAAGAGTGTTCCTGGAGCCACTCTGTAGCAATTCTGGACTTGTGGAGTGTCACATTGTTCTGCTGTAATTGCTCAAATCCGTCGTGATGTACAATGGACATGAATTGATGCAGATGATCAGCCAGGACGCGTACGTACGTGTCACCAGTCAGAGTCGTATCTAGACGTATGAGGGGTCCCATGTCACTCCAACTGCACACGCCCCATACCATAACAGAGCTTCCATCAGCTCGAACAGTCTCCTGCTGGGTCCATGAATTCATGATGTTGTCTCCTTACCCGTACACGTCCATCCGCCCGATACAATTGGTAACGAGACTCGTCAGACCAGGCAATATATTTACAATCATCAACAGTCCAATGTCAGTGTTGACGGGCCCAGGCGAGTTGTAAAGATTTATGTCGTGTACTCAGCAAGGGTACACGAGTGTTCCTCAGGATCTTAAAGCCCATATCGATGAAGTTTCGTTGAATGGTTCACACGCTGATGTTTGTTGATGGCCCAACATTGAAATCCGTAGCAGTTTGGGGAAGGGTTGCACTTTTGTCATGTTGAACGTTTCTCATCAGTCGTCGTTGGTCCCGTTCTTGCAGGATCTTTTTCCGGCCTCAGCGATGTTAGAGATTTGATGTTTTACCTGCTTCCCGATATTCACGGTGCACACGTGAAATGGTCGTACTGGAAAATCTGCACCTCATCGCTACCTCGGAGATTCTGTGTCCCATCTCTCATGCGCCGACTATAACACCACGTTCAAACTTTACTTAAATCGTGATAACCTGCCATTGTAGCAGCAGTAACCGATGTAACGCCTGCGCCAGACACCTGTTGTCTTATATAGGCGTTGCCGACCGCAGCGCCGTACTCTTTGAGTGATTACATATCTCTGTGTTTGCATACGCATGCCTATACCAGTTTCTTTGCCTCTTCAGTGTAGTTCTTTAACCCGAACCACTACGGGGAATTCTGTTTTCTGATTATTCTCTGACACAACTTCCTCCTTTTGCACAATAGATCATAGCGTTTCCAGCCTTCTGTGACCGGGTGAGAAGACCTACTTCTGGCCGGTGTCCGCTAAGAACGTTTTACATCGAAAGGTAGTAATCCTGTCGCAGCAGGTAAAGTCGGAGAAAGATGACAACCGAAAACATTTGTGACTAACTGACTTATGAATGAATGTCCACAGATGACGAAATAAACTAGTCCTTGACCTCATCAATCAGTTTGGATTTTCATTTCACTCAGACACAACTACACAATTTCCACAACGGACCATAGCGTTTGTATCCATTTGTGACTAAATGGGAAGGCCCATTTGTGGTCGGCGTTTGTTAACCACCATATTCCTGTAAACGTGTTGCATCTAAAAGTAGTATCCTGTCAAAGCTAGTATGGTTTGAGAATGATGATGATCGAAAATATTATAGTATTTTTCACTTTTAGTAGGCGTCATGTTAATAAAAATTCAAATTACTTTTGCGGGATTAGCGCTACTTTCAACGATGTTGTATTTCAAACGTTTTGGTGCCCAACCTGGGGCCTTCATCAGGGCTGTTTAGGGTTAATGTATCCCTCCTTACGGATGGTCACACCACTCCGTCGTTTACCTTCACGCTGGGCGAATTTGTTCGGTTACCGGCAGCGGGTGTCAGTTGTTCCAGATATTCTTTTGTCGTTGTTGGTGTCGAACTGCGTGAAATGTGGAAAAGCGTATTCGTGTACAAAGACAGTCCGACGTCTACAACGACAACAACATCTCTGGATCAACTGACACCCGCTGCCGGTAACCAAAATTTCCCCCAGCAAGAAGGCAAACTACGAAGTGGTGTGACCATCCGTAAGGAGGGATATATCAACCCTAAACAGCCCTGATGAAGGCCCTAGGTTGATTGTCGAAACGTTGAAAATATAACATCGTTGAAAGCAGCGCGAATCCCCAAAGTTAATCGGAATTTTTACTATCGAGAATATCCTTTTGTGAAGTTTCCACACATGACAAATAGTAAATAGTCCTTAACCTCATCCGTCACTCCGAATTCTCATTTCTGATTATGTTATGTGACACAATTACTCCATTTCCCCAATGGACTCTAGCAGTTCTACCCACTTGTGACTGGATGGGAAAGCCCACTTGTGACGGTGTTTGTTAACCCTCGGATTCCCGTGAACGTGTTGCGTCAAGGACGCAGCGGGCAGGAGAAAGTGTTGCTCCAGGAGACCCCCGCAAATTGGTCTTTCCGGTCCGCGGCAGTTACCACGCCATTACGGGGCGACCATTGAAAGAGCATTAGGAGCGATGTGTAAGCACCAGCAAGTGGCACGAGGACGGCGGCGATCGACGACGCAAAGGCCACCGTCCAACGCCCAGCCACCCTCTCGACGAGGTGACGTCGTGACGACACTTTGGTCGCGGGCGTCTAGACCAATGAAACTCAAACCGCGCGCCGTGCCCTTTCAATTTGGCCAGAAGCCTAGCAATAAAGCCGGATATATCGAAAATTGACAAAAATTTGTAACAACGTCAACAACTCCATTAATGTTAAAATAAATGCTTACTTTTAAGTGCAGAGCTTTATTGTGCTGTAGGTTATTGCGGCCCATCGTGATATAGCAGTAATGCTCATGCGGCCCAAGAAGAAAAAAGGTTGACTACCGCTGGTCTAGACGAAAAACCCAGTCTCCAGCATAGTAGGCTGCTCCAGAGAAGCTTTTTCCGTTAACACAAATGAAAAAAAAAATATGACCGACATTAATTTCTTAAAGCTGCCCAAGACATTGCAATAAGACAAAAGTATTTTAGTTCTTTCACTCTGATCAGATTTAACGGAAAGCTCAATAGAGTGGTTTCGTAATGATTAAACATCACTGAGTATGGAGGTAACCAGGGTAGGGCACTTTCCTCCCTCAAGTAGTCGAGCGAAAAATATATGAAAAAAGATTTCCACTTTAAATATTGAAAAATAAATTTTGCCAAAAACCTCGCAGACTAGTGCTTAAATAAGTTAAATGAGGTTTTATTTACATGTAAAAAAATGTTTAACAAGTGTTTGTATTAGATTTTTTTTTCTGCCCCACACTGAAGTTAATACTGGCTGCGCCCTTGTCCTTCTTCTTTAGTCCATATGTCTTGTTTTCAGTTTAGAGGTAGTAATTCTTTTGTAACTATCATAAATGTAGATATGCTGTAGTCTCCGCACATCCCTCTGCCACCCAGTAACTTGAATGCAGAGATTAAAAAAATCAATAAAATAAAACAATAATATCCCTGTGATATAGGTACTTTAGGAGAAACAGTATTCTGCGATTTGTCGAATGAATTATTCTATTAAGAGATTAGAGTGATATATCGACTGAACAGAATAAACAAAAATGTTGCGAGAGGAATTTGATTTAAACGCAAATCAAATCAAAACAAACATCAAAAAGTGTGTCAGAAGCAATAACAGTGACATTGCACAAGGTATCAAAATAGAATTAGATTCAGTACAAAAAATATATCGATTCTAATACAGAAAGTAAAATTCCAATTCGTAGCCAAAATAAGAAAGGAAGAAATAAAAATTTAAGAGAGAAAAATGTTAGTAAGGAACATTGACCCACGACTGAAAAATAATATTCTATAAATGTATGTATGGAAAACAGCATTCTGCAAAATTTATGTTTTGACTTCAGCAATACCAAAAGGAATCCAAATTGAAGCATTTAGAACGCGATTCTGTGGAACATTAAGTGGACAGATAAGGTACTACAACCTAGCGTGGTGGGTGAGCGGTAACGATATGGACTCGCATATGGGAGGACGCAGGTTCGAATCCCCGTCCAGGCATCCAGATTTGGGTTTTCCATAGTTTCCCCAAATAACCCCAGGCGAATATGGTGGGATGGTTTCTTCAAAAGGCCATGGTCGTTTTCCTTCTCGTTTCTAGCCCCCCAATCCTTTCCCGCCTCTAATGAACTCGACGTTGATAAGATAAGGTAAAAAAAATTGCTCTTGGAACGATAGCTGAGGAAAAGAGTTTATGGCAAAATTTTCCAGATCAAATATAAAGGATGATAGTTACATCATAAGTAGTTCTCGATTGGTTCATTTGATAATGTACGTAGAGATTTGTAAAGAATGTTTCAATATATGATGCAAACAGCTAACCATGTAAGTTGCAATATGTTGACATATGAAAAAACTAGATCACCACAGGAAGGAATCATAGATTCCATCAAACCTACACAGCTGCATGAAAAAAAAAGACATTTATTAAAAAGGTACGCCATAAGCCGAAAATCACTGCGTCGTTGTTAGACTCAGTTTTATATAATAAATATCACAGTAATAAATTAACGGAGACATTAATTCTTGGTTGATTGCGGTTTAAGCACAATTAGGTTACAAAATTCGTTATCGAGTTAGAATACTTTCTTTTCTTAAAACATTATTTCTAATTCTGGTATTGTGTGAGTTTTTTGTTGTCTGTTTAAGTTAGTTGTATATTATCTGCCTCCGTATTTCACAATAACTTAAGATTTTTAGACCGTGGAGAGTAATAACTATACAAAGAAGCTATCTATTCTCATTTCACTTAAGATTTTCACAGTTACTGAGTTACAGGTTTTATGAATTTTAATTTACAATTAAAATTAGTTCTTTCGATGTTCTTTTACAGCAGTAAATGAAATATTTAATTTTATAACTTAAATAGAGAGAGTTGAGTAAAAACAGTGTATTTTTCACTCATTATTAACAAAATGTTATGTATAATTGTTTTGTAACCTAGTTGCGTTTTGCCTTAATTTTCTGTAAAATCGTTTTTATTGACTTCAGATGGATTATTAATTGTAAAAATCATAAATATCATCATTCGAAGTCTCAGTCAGTTAGCGTTGAATATTCTAAATGCAGACTATGTTTGGTATATTTCTGCATGCCTTACCAAGTTAATGTCAATTTTGGTCTAATTCTCAAGTAATTTTACATAGTGTAACGTTCTGACCTCATTTACCTGATTTAAAATTATAATTAATTTTATTATTTTATTTTATTATCATGAAAGGTAGAACTTGCGTGAATACTTTATACGAGAAATCACAAATGGTTTTATTTCAATTAATCACATGACACATATAACAAAATTAGTTAAAATTAATCAGTTGTCCTTTTGTGGGCGCCAGGGTATTTTATATAAAATACACAAAAATTAAACAGTAAACGATGTCAACATTTTGACTTCACTTCTGAAAGAGATGTTTGCTCCGGGCTATGAGAGTTCTTATCTGCAGGGTCGTAGCTGGGCAATGCTATGAACTTGAAAGTCTAGCTAGCACAGTGTCCTTCATTGGCGATGTATAATTACCGAATGTACATGTCTGCCGCCACACATTGGATGACGGTCTTCTCTGCTATGGACCAGTGTAGCACAGTTCCTCAGATGTCGTCCTTTGCCTGAGCTCATCTGCTCAAACAAAATAGCGGGTGTCCGGATCCAGGCAGCAGCAACAGTCCCACTCACGAATAGACAGTCCAGAAATCACATCGTCCGAACCTGCTGGCCGGCCGGCATCGAATCTCCCTTCACTCGTTCGTCGTGCCACATGCAAAAACAGAAAACTCTCGCCGATCACCCTGTTTGTCTACCTGGCAAGCACAAATCTCCCCTCCATTAGGCACTCACTATTCTCCCCTCGCTACTTCTAGGAACCGGCCTGCTGGCATTCCTCAGATCTGCCGCTCCACACTCGTACAATGTACACTGCGCCCAAACGCCCACTAAAATATTCCACATTTTAAATAATAAACATATAGTTTATTAATGTAACTAGCGGTCACAAGACGCGTTCGTTACAAAGAGAACTATACATTTTACAACTTCATTTTTTATTATGACAACTAATTTCTAGTATTTGTGTACGATATTTTAATAAGGTGAATTTTTTGTTTTAAGACAAAGGAGTTTATTTCAATTAGATTTTGCATTAATTGCTTATGACTGTCAAAGCATTTTAGAGATTTGAAATCCTTAACCATTATTAACTTTGACTATGTTTAAATGACTCGAGGTCACAGCTCTCGAAATTTTGGTGTTAAGTCATAATCATAGCCAAATAGGTACTACCATTTTAATCTGAATAATTAGTTACAGGTTTTAGAAATTTCATATTACGCAAATTAATGGTAGAGAAAACTAGACTTGAGTAACTAAATTCTGAGACTGATCCAAATGGATTTCCACTCTCGGCCCTGTCATGTGGAAGGACTTCGGTTTGATCCACTTTCCAACCATCCTAATTTCGATTTTTCATGGATTCCAGAAATCATTCCAGATAAATGCCGGGATAGATTTTCTCCCTTTTTTCGTCACAATCCTCTCCTGGAGCTCTAATTACCTCTATGTTAACGTGTCGTGAAGCAACAAATGAACAAAAAAACAAAAAAACTTTCCATACTCCAGGCAACCTCTCAGATTACATTGCTTGCAGTATGATAATTCACGAATGGTAGTCTTCTAGAAGGTGGAAAAAATAACTTTTCCAAACAATAAACTCCTAATAAATTTGGAAGATATAAATATAAATTTAACTTATATCAATTACCACCAAATTATCATTGCACCGACCACTAGACAGAATTTAAACATGAGTTATTATCAGCTGTACAATTGTTAAAGACAGGTGTTTTTCAATTTATTGTTTTTGCATTGACGACCACTTTGTATTCTATTTATCACGATGAGAAAATTTCTGTTCTGGAGTATTCCTCCATTGTAACGTGCTGCTTAATTAACGGTATGCTAAGTGAATAATTCAATATCTTTAGAATGAACCAAAACAATGTACTTATTTTTCTATCAGAATTATTTCGAAGACAAAAAAATAAAAATTTTGAATTTTTTTATATTATTTTAACTAAGTGACACCCCGATGGCTCGGGTGATTCCGGAAACGTGATGGTGAAGACTTGTTTTCATATTTGGACCGCAGAAAATTAAAGGTCAAATTGTGCACCAAATGTCTGAATTAAAACCCAAACCTCTCGTAAAGTTACTTCCTGAAGAAATTACCTTCATGCTTATACCAGCTACATCTAAATTCTTGCCTGCTATGGTAGGCTTAAAGCTTTTCTAACGGTATAAGCACGATTCGGACAGTTTTGGTTCTAATCCAAAATTAGAATTGTCAAGTGCGAGTTACACTCTTGCGAAGAGAGTTCTTAACACATATTGTGCATTAACTTGAATTCTCTAAAAATGTAAAAAATAATGGAAAGCTATTTTTGGTAGAGTTCATTGTATTTTTTGGGAAAATGTGTTACAGCTTCTCGTATACATACAAAACAAAAAAAAATCTGATGAAAATTTTACTGTCATTTTTGGAAAATGTTTAAACAAAGAATTTTCACGATATATTTACTATCAGAGTCATAGAATTCTACATAGAATGATTCAAATATATATGTTTTTTCTAGAAAAAAATTATCTACTGATGTATCAAATTCATAAAAATTCCCCAGTTATTTTTCGAATACCATAACTTCGCAAATATCGTTATAATTTGTCCGTAAACTTTAGCAGGCTAGATACCACTTTAAATTTTGAAATAATTTTCGGATATGTAGCAACGGAAACAAAGACAGACTGATTCAGTGTACCGAGGTGACGCACAGTGAATCTCGGAGATGCAATATTACCTGGCACGACCCCAGGATCCGGCGTACCGGCCGTATTGACTATCAAGACCAAAGCAGTGATGGTCTCTGACTTATGAAAAACACATTTCACAAAACATAAAAAACTTATCACACAGTTAAATGATTTTACAAACGAAAGGCAGCACTTGATTTCCTCATTAGAATGTTGTAAGACCTGGTAGTAGTTATAAAATTCTTGCTGCCCACTAGGTCAAGCGGGCGTTATATCAAAGCTCTAAATTCCACCATGCTGGAAATGGGTAAAACTCATAAAAGGCAGTCGATACCATAATGTTGGAAAAAGATGATGTAGAAGAAGTAACGGAAACAAAAAGGGAAATGGTATTTTTAAGGTAATATTTCCACAGATCATGGAATAAAAAGTAAAATTCAGACATTTTGACTGGAGTCGGATTTCAAGCTTTCGATTGATGTCCATTAACACTATCTAAAGAATCTCGAATGTAAATGTTTCTAAATAAAATTTTATAGATATACGGAAGTTGAAGTCCAATGTCTGCATACTCTTGGGAGATACGTACAGTAGATGGCTCATATTTTTGGATGTAACAAAAACTAATTTTTTCTTGAAAAACATCGCATTATAACTTGATGATGGCATGATGGGATGGTACTTTACATGTGCTGCATCTGTAGCTTACTGCACTATACCGCATTACGTAGCAACGCGAACAGTAGCGATCAGGTAGAAGAAAGCATTTTCCGGGAGGCTTCATAATTACAGGGCATTCGCACGGTGTGACGCAAGCCTCAGTTTCAAAGGAATTTGCCCATCACGGTTACGCTGGTTGCATCACCGTTGCGGAGTGCCGAGTATTCTTCACTGGCCAACAGCGTCCTAACTCACATTTTGTTCGTGTTGCTGTAACGTATCGGACATTTCGTACATTAGATGTGTTTTAATACCTATACAATGTCAAAGAGAGATGAATGATAACTGATTGACAAAAAAAATATTCAATTACCTTTGGGGAAAAATTAACAACGAGCTGGATTCAAGAGGTCAAGAAAGATTTGAAAAGAAATAAGTTAAGAGAAGAGGAATTATGGAAAGAGAGACCTTTAGAAAGAAGGTATCAAGTATGGAATGATTCCAAGGCAGAGGATGAAAGAAATCTGATCCACAGTGATCTGAGGATAGAAGGAAGAAACTTTGTGAAATGATGAAAGAATATTTGATTTTATGGAAGGAAAAACAATAACAGAGGATGAAGAATTTAATTTGGTACGTGGTACTAAAGGCCTAATAGGAAAGAATAAGAAGAGTTCTCCATATATACTCTGCAATTCTCATACTTGTCGGTGGCAGAGGTTGCTCTGCATAAAAACTAATCTCTACTCTGCGAATCAAAATCCCCAATGGCATGAAGAAAAAAGGAGCCATATAAACATCAGTGTGGCATCATATTTCTCCAATATTTTTCTCTCCTATTATTGCGACCCAAATTAGTTCTTGAACTATTTCATCGAACTCGTAGAAGTACACACGTTTACCAACTTCCGTTGTCTCAGTATCATAAAATGACTGTGGCAAGCAATCACGAATCTTCAAATAATTTGCTTACGGGATTAGTGCTGCGTTGAAATAGTCCTTCTTCTTCTTCCCCACGTTTCGACCAGGGCTTAGGTCTTCATCAGGGGCCGTCTACGAAATCCGCTACAGACTGTGATCTTGAGAATGGAGTGGCTGGTTGTTTACGTATTTGTACTGTCGAATGTTTGACAATATCGAGTATCCACAGAAATGCTTTTTACGATTTAATTGGGTCCAGAGTTAATTATTTACCTAATACGATGGCTGCAAAAACAACAAAATCGTTTATAATCACGATTCTTCATTCACTATGTAAAAAAAATAATAATAATGTTGAGAAGTTTTTTGTGTTATTCAAATCGTCGATGTGTACATGACCATTCCGCATACATTTTAATAGTAGTCCATTTCTACCCACTCATGATGCACCATGTCAGCGGGTGATATCGGGTGTTAAAGTTTTCCTAGTTGATATCGTTCCATTCTGAACGTTTTTCAAACCATGGGTTGCAATAAGTCGACTTTCCCACTAATTTGTGTAGGCAATTTGCTAGGGAAGCGTGGGAAATCTTCCCTGATTAAGTAGACGTTCGGTTCTGACACGGAAGATTGCACATTGCTTTCAACGTGAGCTCCTCTCTTAAATTCGGTGCTGCGTCGTATCACAGAATAACGAGTGACATGAAACTACCCAGTTTGAAACCGCTAGTGCTAAAACATTGTTGTACAAACAACCGGGTGTAAAGCTTTAACAAGTTAAAAAATGATAAAATTTAACAGGTTTAAGTCAACATATTACTTTTTCAACATATTTGAATGTTAACTGTTAGATTATTTTTAATAAAGTTGAAGAATATTGATGAAGCATCCGTGTTGTGAAGTTGAGGGTTGACGTATTTTACAGCTTCTGTTTTGAATTGGGTTTTTCATGAATAGAAGTTAATGAGTTGATGAAGTATCTAATATGCCAAGCCTCTTCCTTGACGTCCGAAAGAGTGGCTTCTGCAGATAACTCTGCGGCATCATAAAGCAGGAGGATATTGACGAGAACATTTGAAACAGAAACTTCTCCTGATGTCTATATCTGATGAATACTGGTTTGAATGTAAAAATAGTTAAATTAATAAAAGATTCCAGTAATTTCCACATATGTCTCTAATTTTCCAAATTTTTTTAAATGTTTTGATATATTTTTGGATTTTTTATTGCATTATTGGCTTTAGAAAGAAATATAGACATATCGATGTTTCTCTCTCGATACATGTCGATATTCTTTTGTAAACATCGATACTATATCTAACGATATATTTTTTTATTTTCCCATCCCTGGGAGAGACCGATTGAGGAAGAGCCTCGATCTAGGAGTGACCAAGCGATGTGGGGGAGATAGTTACAGGAACGAAACTGCCTCCGATGGACGAGGATTGTTCAGGGGAACACAGTCATACGGTATGTGAATGAGAAGATTCATAGGATGGACCCGTAACACAACATTTCCGAAATTAACTTTTGATAATGGCAACAGACTAAGTTTGTTCAAATTTGAGAGTGCAAAATAATTTCTGTTTACAGCTAGCCGACGTATCGCGAACACTGACATCTTACCGAAAAAACCTTAACTACTGACTGTCGGGCGATACAGAATATAAACTTTAAGAGTTTCTCTGTCCGTTCGTCAAACGATCATATACTTACGTTTCATACTTCACATATAATAATTTCAGAAAATATAGTCAACCATGACTGTGCTTATTAATAAGTTGAAATGGAATTACCAGCCACGAAAGAATATCTCAATATACAATCTCGTTCTCAACTAACTTTATAATTTACTTGGTTCAGAACGAAGTCGGAGTACTAGACCCCAGAAGAAAATGCCAGTATTATAATATTAGGCACTGAAAACACAAGAACTTTTTAATTTTAACTGTGTGTTTTTAATAGTGAGGAAACATTTCCGGAATGATGGGTACATCATCTATAACCACAAAAGGCAAAACAAAACAAATATTGCATTAAGGAACAGTTTAAATTAGGAACTAATTAAAAACATTCCTTACTTTAGCTCCAGTTCTTATGTTTAATGGGGGTTTGTAATGCCCCGGGCTCGACCACGGAATTACTGGGTGCTACAGGCATCAAAGTGACTCTCCGCACTAAATGAAAGAGATGGGGAAAAAGGAAGGGGAAGGAGTTCGGCCAAGACATTTAAAGAGAACCATCACGGCATTCGCCCGGAGCATTGAAACTGAGATCAGGATGGTTTACTGAAACAGCTTTAGGGTTACTACGACCACGAATGCGGCCTAAAGCATAACGGTCAGCCCGACCGAAATGGAACAGCCACAACCTGAAAAAAAGGTCCGTTTGTGGGTAATTAATAGTGGAGTTTTGTACCTGTGCTATCATTTCAGCATGGTTATTAATTCCAATATTATATAATCTGCCTCCTGTTTCGCGTAAGGTTTGGTGTCTGAAGGGATTCTTTTTTGTTTTGTTTTGCTTATGGCTTTACGCCTCGTCGACGTCGAGATTATTAGAAGAGAGAGAGAACAGGGGACTAGGAACGGGAAGGAGTTCGGACATGGTCTGTTGAATGAACCATCCAGAATTTGCCTGAAGTGATTTTGGGAAACCATGGAAAACTCAAATCTGTTTTGTAACATATGCAGCCACGATAGATTGGTGTTGCATAATGCGCTCAGAAGGGTTGCTAGATTTGTCTCTGGAAATTAATGCAAAACAAAATCTGTAAGTGATCTGATAAAGGAGCTAGAATTGGATACATTGGAAGAAAGGAGGAGAGTGAAGAAAATAATGGGAGTGTACAAGGCGTATATTGTGATGAGGCGTGGAAAGATATTGGTGGAATATTTAGGAGAGGCTCACGGAAGAGAGAAGGTGACCATGATCACAAATTGGAACTCGATTCCAGGCATAAGGGTGTGGAAGACTTTCTTTCTTACGTAAGGTGTTCGTGGATTGGAATAAATTACCAAAATAAATGAATAATTTACCAAAAACGCTATAACAATATAAAGTTGATATTAATAGAAGGAAAAAATAAGCGTGAAACACAGGGGCGAAAATAGGATGTGTAGGGTAACTGCCACCGGAGCAAGTGTTCCATCGCAATTAAATTACATTGTTGGCAGCCATAGGTAATCGCTGGTTATAATAAATAATGACAAACTGCAGAACCAAAGACCTTATACTGGATGATTAGTACCACGAAAAAGAGATCAATGAAGTGACCTTTACGTAAATCAATTTGATGACGAACATGGTTTTTTTTTTTTTTTTTTTTTTTTTTTTTTTTTTTTTTTTTTTTTTTACAATTTCATTCCTCCCAGCAGAAGGCTGGGAGGCGGGCTGCTGGAGAGTCATAGGGGACTCTTTTCAGCCAATCTACTACTACGGGGAGGGAAGGGGGATGGAAGGTCGGCCGTGGCCTTGTAGGGAACCATCCCAGCATTCGCCTAAGTGTCTGAGGGAAACCACGGAAAACCTCAGACAGGATGGCCGAACCGAGTTTAACCCCGGTCCTCCCGAATGATAGGTAGGAGGCCAATATTGGCCTCCTCCCATCTCGGTGACGAACATGGTTTTTTTTTTTTTTTTTTTTTTTTACATTTCATTCCTCCCAGCAGAAGGCTGGGAGGCGGGCTGCTAGAGAGTCATAGGGGACTCTTTTCAGCCAATCTACTACTACGGGGAGGGAAGGGGGATGGAAGGTCGGCCGTGGCCTTGTAGGGAACCATCCCAGCATTCGCCTAAGTGTCTGAGGGAAACCACGGAAAACCTCAGACAGGATGGCCGAACCGAGTTTAACCCCGGTCCTCCCGAATGATAGGTAGGAGGCCAATATTGGCCTCCTCCCATCTCGGTGACGAACATGGAAACTGTAAACATTCTTATAACAGAATATTTGCCAACCACCTGCGAGTTAAGCAAAGCCTGTTGTGGTGCACTTCACCATGTTCCTGTCTCTGCCTGTACACTCATCACACTAAAACTAAGAAACAGATTTAAATTGAACTACATGTGCTGACATGTTATCAGTTGCCCTAGAGCAGTGTTTCTCAGCCTCAAGACCGCGAAGAATGAAAAATTCGTAATTAAAATAAATCTGTGAACATTGAAACAAATAACGGATACAGAAAAGGTACTGTAGTCGGATGTAATCGGTTGCAGAGTCCGGCCAGCCTTAAGGTATGCGTTAAAGACCGTTTTATGTAGAGCTTGTTAGTTTATGGGCCGCAGCACGTATCAATAACAACTGGTCACATTTTTTAATAATATAGACATAAACAAATCAAGCCCGTGATCAAGTTGGTGTTCCGTATAATTAATTTATAGATTTTACTGGTCCTACAGTTGAAAAAGTTTGAAATATGCTGCTGGATAACATTCATTTTATTCTGATGAACTTTACGGTTGCCCATGGCACAGATGTTAAAGCTATAAACTTAAGAATTTTTTTTCTGTGTGTGCACGTCTCAAGCAATAACAGAGAAATGAATTTTAACGAAATTGCACATATTAATAGCTTACGTCATGTATTAAGGTTTAGGGTAATATTTATAACAGTAAGTTTTGTCTCTTCTCGCCTTACTCAGAAGCTAACTATCGGATTTAAAGGAAACTGCACGTAACAACAGCTTACGTCATCGTTTAAGGAATTCGATAGTTGCTGTGGCGATAACTTATAAGTTTAGGCGGAAATTGTAAATTGTGGAACATTGGTTTTTCTGTGCGCATGAAAATGTAACTGACGGAGAAAGTTCGACAAAGCTACACATAGTGATAGCTTATGTCTTCGGTCAACATAGATGATAGTTTAGATCAAGCTAAATTATGTGGTTCCCGATAATACACAAGCCAAATCATTAATTAAAAAAAAAAATTCTGAATGTATATACCTAGCGAAAAAAAAACAACTGAAGAACATGTTTGAACGAAACGTACATAAACTTATAGGCTAAGGGATGGGTTAAAATATAATATATACTTTATTCCAATACTTTACATTGCTTATCAAAAAAAACCAACATTGTTTTGTTTAGCACAGTGATAGTTTGTGAGTGCATGTTCTAATAAGTTTCCACAGTAATCATTAAAATATCTATAAAAGCAATAAAAGAACCCACTATTATTTTTGCTTTTAAGTAGATTTATATAGTTCTTTTATATAAACTTGCCACTTTGTCCCGTTGTACACTATGATGATGTGTGCAAATAGTTCAAAGTATGATAGATTAAGTTCGCTATCTAATTAGGAACTTTGTATGTTAGTTTATACATATATAATAATAAAATAAATTGTTCATACATCCGCCAGGCAGCGCCACTTCGAACATTGTTTACAGAGAAGACTTTTGAACAATATTAAGATGTGAATCGGGATCATCCAACGCCATAAAATATTCAGGAGTAGTTGAGGATTCAAGAGATGGTTGAAAAAAGTAAATTGCAAAGACAAGTTTAAAACATTCAAGTACAACCTAAATTCAGAATGGTAGGAAAACAACTACGAAATATGAGAAAAGAAGATTTAATTTCTTTTTCCTATCTAGTCAACGTTTCGTTGATAATTTTTCAGTGAATTAACATCATAAGTCTCAGATTGCATGCGGAGAAAGTAACCAGCACAGATTGTATAAAATATAGTGTAATAAATTTATTTGTTTCTGAAACAATGTGCGTTATGAAAAATACGTATGATTAAGAGTCTAACATAAATGTGTTGCTATTCTCAGCAAATAATTTGGAATGTGATTAAAAACATAAATCCATAAAACAACCTCAACTACAGTTCAAAGATCCTGGGAAACCTTTCAGAATCGTCGAAGTCGAGGGAATTAGAGGCGGGATGGGACTTGGGACAAGGAACGGATAGGAATTCGGCTATTTCCTTTTGAAGGAAGCATCTCGGCATTCGCCTGGAGTGATTTGGGGATTCCATGGAAAACCCAAATCTGGATGCTCGGACCGCCATCCTCCAGAATGCGAGGCCAGAACGCTAACCGCTCACCCACCACGCTCTGTGGTGAAACCTGTAGAAAAAAATAAAGTTTCATTAAAAAGATACATAAGAATTATTCTAAGGTGAAAAGTAACCCAGAGACTGACCTAGAAATTGTCTCACAAACTGGTCTAGAAGACGCGGAATGGTCATTCAACTGTAGACTTAAAACTTCATGTCAACGGATAACCACATCCATTTGTTAGCTCTAATATCACTTTAACAGCTACTAATACTACAAAAAAAGAAAAAAGTCTATTTAAAGACATACAGGGTGAGGTATTTAAAACTGTTTGTCGGAACATTTCGCAAAGTACAAATCGGATTAAAAAAAAGTTGTAATAAAAGTTGTTCACCTCGAAGAGGGACATCCATTAACATAACGCTCGACCCCCATGCACCACCCCCGGGGGTGGGAGGGGGGTGGCTTTGAAATCTTAAATAGGAACCCCTATTTTTTTATTGCAGATTTGGATTCTCCGTGAAGAAATCTTTTGTATGAAACATTTTTTTCGCTTCATGTTAGATGGCGCTGTAATCGGCAAAAATGAAATTTAGTTAAAGATTGTTGCAAAACGGTAGTATCTCAAACAAATACACATCATATCAGGAAAATCGAAGTAATGTTTTGATATTTTTGATAATGCCATCAAGTGACACGACCCACAATCGAATAAGCACAGACTGTGATCATGCGTCTCAGTCCGTGGTCAGACTGTCCATGTTACTACAATGATTCGGACTGTACACATCTCATCGCAACTGTTCCACGATGTTAACGATTGCAGAGAGAATCGATATCATTACCACGTACTTTGAAGCTCATAGAAATGTTGAAGAAGCTCGTCAAAGGTATGCTAATCTGTTCCCTGATAGGCATGTGCCGCCTGCAACGACTTTTCGCAGTTTTGCCCATTTGTTTACTGAAACCGGAAGCGTTAAACCTAGAAAAAGAGTCCGACCGTTACCTGTGACAAACGAAAATAGCACAGCGAATGTTTTAGCTGCAGTTGTTGCAAATCCTCACATTAGTTCTCGGCAATTTGCGTGAGGTTCAGGAATTTCGCAAAGTGTTCTACGCATACTGCATGAACACAAATGGCATCCATTTCATTTATCGCTGCATCAAGAACTGCATGGTGACGATTTTCAAAACCGCCTGAATTTCTGCAACTGGAGATAGGAACAACTGGCAGTGAATAATAATTTCATTTCACAGATACTTTTCTCCGATGAATCAAATTTTAGGAATCGTGGTGAAGTGAATCGACATAATATGCATAATTGGTCATTGGAGAATCCCCATTGGGTAAGGCAAGTTGAACATCAACGCCCTTGGAGTGTCAACGTTTGGTGCGGTATTTAAGGTATGTAGGTAATTGGTCCATACTTCATAGAAGATAATCTGACTGGTCCAATGTACAGCGTAATTGTAGATACTGTTTTACCCATACTAATGGAAGATGTTCCACTTCAAACAAGAATGGATATGTGGTTTCAAAACGATGGATACCCAGCGCATTATTCACGAATATCTCGAGAAGTTTTGAATCGAAACTATCCGGGTCGATGGATTGGACGAGGAGGTCCTCAAACGTGGCCCGCACGTTCACCCGATTTGACTCCTGCCGATTTTTTCCTGTGGGTATGGCTAAAAGAGAGAGTTTACATGGATGTACCAACAACCCCAGAAAATATGCGGCAGCGAATTATCAATGAATGTGAAAACATTAGCGCACAGACACTTATAAATGTCGGATTGTCTTTCAGACGCAGAGTTGCAATGTGTATTAGAAACAACGGACATCATTTCGAACATTTGCTGCAATGAAACACTTGTGAAAAGCAAGGGGAATCACAGTAATTTTTTTTCTAAATTGTTTCTAATTTCTTAATCTTATGTGTATTTATTTGGGATATTACCGTTTTGCAACAATCTTCAACTCAGTTTCATTTTTGCCACAGCGCCATCTATCATGAGGCGAAAGAAATGTTTCACACAAAAGATTTTTTCACGGAGAATCCAAATCTGCAATAAAAAATATGGGTTCCTACTTAAGATTTCAAATTCACCTCCCCCTCCCGCCCCCGGGGGTGGTGAAGGGGGGTCGAGCGTTATGTTAATGGGTGTCACACTTCGAGGTGAACAACTTTTGTTACAACTATTTTTTAATCCGATTTTGCGAAATATTCCGACAAACAGTTTTAAATGCCTCACCCTGTATATGTCTTTCTATTTTCGAATGACGTTAAATGACGATAGATTATAAAATCATTTGCAGTGAAACCAGACATAAAATTCGTCGTAATTTGACACAGCAGAATCGTTTACACAATCCGCAAAACTCAATTTCTTACAGCATTTAGTTTTGAGATTTGAGGGTGCTGATTACTTTGGTAATTGTAATCGTTGGCTTCCGCGGCCAGAGTCAGTTGATTCTTGGCTGTCCGGGTCCACCACTCGGACAGCCAAGAATCTACTTTGGTAATTGTCTGAAACACACTTATTTAAGTTAGTCACGGGTTACATGTTAAAATAACAAGAAAAACGTAGTTTCCCTGCCGTAGCGAACATGTAACTATAATTGAAAACATGTCTATATACCTGTCACCTGAGTTACGTTTCTTAGGTAAGCTGGGATGGTTTAATTCATTCTCTTTAAAAACTCTGATAGTTCACTATTAGTCTTTCGCTACAAACATTAATGTTACTATATTGTATATGTAAATCTGTGCCAATACGAACTTCTCTATTTCGAATAATCAAAAGAAATTAACACATTAAATACAAGATTAAAAGAACTGACAGTTAATTTATGTGGCAACATATCGTAATTAAAGCTAAACAAAGCCTTGTTCCGATTAGGTTTCCTAGATCTATATGCATAGGTCGTATCTGGTTTAGGGATTGCTGCTAAACGATTGGTTCACTCAACCTAAGTTCCGTTTATAAAGATGAACGTGTGTTAATTCTTGTAGGGAATAAATCGAAAGAACGAGTTGTGGGTCCCCTAAAGGAGGTCGTAGTGTGGATCTGTGTGCTTGGAGGCTGCGCACTAGCCGTGGCAGAGATAACAAACGGGAAGCTACCGCTCCGCGGACGGCAAAGTGTTTCTAATTACAGCCGAGGGCGTTGTTGGCCACAGGCATCTCAAGGCCGGCTTCAAGCCGTGAGTTATTCTAATTAGCAGCGGACATTTCACCGTTTCTCCTCTATGGATGCCTAGTGTCAGAGCCCTCAGAGTGGCTTTAACTGCATGGAAACATCATATCTTCAATAACATTTTTACTGCATTTAAATACACTATCTACAAAAAATTAATTGGTAACTCAGTATGTCAGGTTTTTTTTTTTTTTTTTTTTTTAATTGGCATTTGGCTACGAGGCCACACAGCCAGCACTATGTAATTTTGTAGTTTGCAAGTATGTATTGGATCACTCAGTGTATTATAGATTCTCCGTGGTATAGACGACACGAGACAAACACAACACTTAATTAAAACCACCCATACCCGAGGCCGGACTCGAACCAGCGACCCCTGCAACGCGAAGCTAGAACGCTATCCCCTACGCTGCCGGGGTCGGATCAATATGTCAGTTGACTTGTGTGATTGTCCTATACTGTCGGCGGATGTACAACCAGTAAACAAGTTCATGGCACGAGGAATGATCGGCTTCGATAAGGACGTGATTATGGGCTGCCGCCACAGTAGGCTATCTATCCGTCAACGTGGCCATATCAATGGTCGCATTCGTTCCGCGTAAGTGGATCGAGGGGCATGGTGCCGATGATGCACGTTCTGGACAACCTCCAATTTTGACCGACAGAAATCGCAGAACCATGCAATGTGAAAGTAGGGCTCTATCCATATCTGCTTTCGACAAGGATTTCATGTAGTTACAGAGGCACACTGATTTGGATATTTCAGAAGAGCAGCTTCAAATAATGCCAAATCACGAGAAGCAGTAAAAATAATTCCGAGTGGTCATTATGACCTGGTGACAGAGTTTCTGCTGGCTGCCCATTCCGCCCCTGCCGCAGCCGCCTTCACCTAACCCGGTAGTCCTACCGGGTACAGAGGAACTAAAATTTAGCGTGGAATCCGAACCACAGAAGCGTTCTAACCTAGTTCACATTACACAACAAGCTGTGTTAGAGGTGAAGGTCGAGTTGAGGGCCTATAAAATCCCCGCCAAGACAGGGATTCGAATCGTGAACTTTTCGTTCCCCACTCTGACTCTTTAACCACAGAACTACCAGACCACTAAGACAAGCATAACTCTCCCAATAGACATATATGGGTATAACGTCTGCCTGGGAAATGTCTTCTGAAGCGATGTATGTGTTAGCTAGGAAATTCGGTGGAGATGGAGTGATTGGAGTGGGGCTGTTGCATTGCCTTCGGCGTAAGACTTCAGGTGTTTGTCCGTGGTATCGTAAACACAGAGCCCTACTGTAACATTCTGGATAGTGAAATGCTCCAATCATTGTGGCGGTTTTACGGAATGGACCCGTAATGCTGTCAAGATAATAACGCCACGTACAATGTTTCAGTTGCACAGTAGTATGCCGACGAGATATATATATATATATATATATATATATATGAATCCTACACTGAATAATCAAACACC
>JARYHS010009186.1:73661819-73743415 GCA_031002005.1 Vandiemenella viatica | reverse complement strand
CTGATCTAACGTTTAGGTATGAGCATGACGTGAGCGTGCTTAAGCTAGCGTAAACGCGCGCAAAGGTCAGTGCAAGACAGTAGGAATGTGCATTCATCGATGCAATTTCCTTGAAGGATGCAATAGAGTTGTGCATTATTTGACATACATACCACTCAGCTGAATACCACATTCAGTTAATTTCCACAAGGCACAAATTCTGATCTAACTGCAAGAGCTTTTTTTCATAAATATAGTTTTTAAGTACGTATAAGTAAAGCTTATACCAAAATGATATCATTCATTACGTTCCGTTTTAATGCTTACTATAGGAATCCAGTAGGTTGGATTCGTTTCATACTCACAAAAACACTCAAATGCATAACATTATTGGTTTTATATATATGTATACATATACATATACCCTGTATTTACGTGAAATTCGATTGGACATCTTTCTCGGACGGTCAATAGACACGAGTTCAGCATTCAAAGTGCATGGGACGAAAACAGTTTCCATGGTGACGCCCATAGTTAGATTCCTAAGATCGAGAGTGACACACGTGGCATTGGAAGAGTTAAGGTTGCTCAAAGCATCTGTATACTGTACTATTAGGATCTATAGAAAATACTTTCTGTGATTAATTATCAAAATCGCGTTTTATGTCGGACTAAAGAATTTAACTACTCCTTTTTTGTGAATTGTGGATTATAATTCACAATCATGTAGTCCGATAAGTTCTCTGCCTTCGAGTATTTGATTCATATTATATTTTTTGTCAAAATATTGGAAGCAGCAGCTCCGAGGATTTAGTACTGATCATAAAGCAGATACCAAAAAGCTAATATCCGTCTAGAAAGCCCAAACGAGAACGAGCACAATCACGGAATCACTTCGATCTGTTGAGGCAAACGAAACAAGCGACCGAAGCTCTGGTGGAAAGCCTTCCTAGACGTAGTAGGTCCGGAACGAGTGGCCTAGAGAAGCATCAGGAAAGTCTGTGGCCTAGCACTTCGCGCGTGCATACCTCCCATAAGGTAAGCAACGATTATTCCATTATGATTTCGGCAGCTTCTAGTTATCAAACATCCAGATTTGGGTTTTCTTTGTTTACCCAAATCACTCCAGGCGAATGCCGAAATGAATTTCCTTAGATAGCTGTAGCGAACAAGAGAAGAATACAGTACAGTTATATAGGACATCACAGCAAGAAATGAAAAATGTGACAGAACCTAAATCGTAAATGCTATCTTTAAATGATCTATGTAATGATTCAATCCTCATATGAGCAATGCATTACAGTCGGACGAATCACGCTAAAGTGCTACCATGACACAAGACAGTACGACGGGAGCATATTATACCTGATTATTACTTACTCCGCGATTCACTAAAGTGTGTGGCGGAGGGTGCATTGCACCTATCAGAAAGGGTAAAAGTTTGGAAGGGATATCGGGATATGGCAGGAGGCGCCCATGGGCTAATGTGAAGAACCATCCCAGCATTCGCCTGGATGTGATCCTGGAAAACCATGGAAAACCCAGATCAGGATGGCTGGAGTGCTTTATCGAAAGCTACTCGCCCGGTAAATCTTTTCTATTCCATTCCCGAATCGCTCGTGGGAAAAATGAGTACAGAATGAATGGGTTCTGGGCCTGATTTCTCTTATCTTATTTTCGCGGCCATTCCGGGATATAAATGTTGCTGGTAGCAATATTTGTTTGCAGTCATTCCGAAATGCGTCAGTCGTGAATTTTTCAAATAGCTTCTGTCGAGAGCAACGCCTTCGGTGTTCCAGGTCATTCCAACTTAACTCCTTCAACATCGTACTTACGCTTTCCCTGCAACTATATATACCTGTCACGAATCGGGCGGCTCTTCTATGGACCTTCTCTAATGCTTCCTTTAACCCCTTTAGATGGGGACTAGGAATTGCAATCCAGCAAAGCGGGATCCCGCAATCCCGCAGAATACCGCATCATTTGACAGTCTGGCGGATCCCGCACAAAATTAAGCGGATCCGCAAAATCCGGCGGAAACACGTGTCAGTCACCGACCCCGGCAGCGTAGGGTAGCGTGCTTGCTTCGCGTTGCAGGGGTCGCCGGTTTGAGTCCGGCGAGGGCGGGTGGTTTTAATTAAATGTTGTGTTTGTCTTGTGTCGTCCTTACAGAATATAGAATATAATCACACTGAAATGAAATGTCTACATTGCAAGAGAAACACACACGTTGAGCTGGCTGTATGGCTCACGTTGCCAAATGCCATTTAAAAAAAAAAAAAAAAAAAAAAAAAAAAAAAAAAAAAAAAAAAAAAAAAAACGTTTGTCAGTCTGCGTGACTCGTTGCCCCACTCGGTCTCTATCGGATGTGCTGCACTGTTTGCCTATACCCTTCCAGTTGACATTTGACTCATATGAACAAGCGTTTATTTTTGTCAAGCTCAGTCTAGTCGCAACCTTCGGAGAGCGAACTTCCTTGTGCTCGCGGAACGACTACGTACAGTTGTTGTTGTGTGGACGGACCAGGAAAACATACATATCGAGTCAAAGTGTACAGTGAAGTTATAGTACTCAGTGACAGGCGAAATTCAAGTCATTATCTACATATAAATTAAATACGCCTCTCAACGAAAGAGTAGAAGAATCATCGTAACCTCCGCTCAACGCCGCCTCGAGCGTGACCAACATCGACCATGTTTGGGGGCCTATATGGCGAGGGAGGAACTCACAGCATAGAAGAAGCATCTACTAGTGACACGAATTTCAGACACAGCTCAGCAAGTATGGTATTACCAACTACACTGAATACAACCACCAGCCCATTAACAGAAGAGGATAACCCAACTAGCATTACACCTACCCTACTTGGTCTGCAGTCGGACGATCCCATGGGAGACTTCCAGCTTTCGAACCTCAAGTCGACGAAACGGCAGATACCTGAAGAAGAGGACGGAAGGAGATCCACGCAGCAAGCAGAGAAACTTGCAAGATTATCAACAGACGTCGCAACACCACAGCGTCCATCAGCCTCCTACAGCACGGAGCCGACACCAACAAACGACATCAATTTGCAGAACCAACAGCAGAACTCAATGGCCAACAGGTACGAGGCAAGTGATTGTGGTCCTTACATAGTAATAGTAGAAGGAAAGGACAAAAATATTGGGCGTATTCACCCAATGGCAATAGGGAAACTAATGAGGGAGCAAGGTATCATGATTTCTCACAACTTAGTAAACATTTCCAGTGTCGGGCGCAATAGAATTAAAATAGAAACCAACAGCAGAGATTCTGCAAATAACCTGGTAACCTCGGAAATATTCGCTAGACATAACTTGGAGGCATACATCCCAAGATCAATGATACAAAAACAAGGAGTTGTGAGAAATGTAGATACCTTGCTGAGTGAAGCAGAAATTCTTTCGGTAATAGAAAGTGAATTCCAAGTATTGAATATCAGGCGGTTCACGAAAAAAATCGATAAACTAGGGAAACAAGAAACGATACCATTACCGGTATGCGTTTTAACATTTAGAGCGCAAGTCCTTCCCCAATTTGTTTACATTCACGGCGTTAGATGTAGGGTAGAACCTTACATACCCGCCGTCATCCAATGCTACAAATGTTTACGTTTTGGACACGGCAGTAATCAGTGCCGTAGTCAGGTCCGATGCAGCTTTTGCTCAGCGGACCATAACATTGATGCATGCCCTAAGACCGCTCCACCACGTTGTGCCAACTGCACAGGGCAACACCTAGCAACCGATCGGTTATGCCCCAACTACCAGAAAGCTAAAATAATTAAACAACACATGATATACAACAACGTCAGTTTTAGAGAAGCATCAGCTGCACTGGAAAATAGAGCTTACGCCCAGACAGCAGCAAACCCCAGTCCTAGATTCAAGAGCAATACTGAATTCCCGCCCTTACCAACTATCTCTCACGCCCCAATTATCCAGAACTCTAGCACCAGTTACCGGGAAGGAACCTATCTAGCGCTACAACCTAATCCACAACAACCCGCACAACAAACGGAAAAAACATTGTTCAGTCGAACAAAAGAATCGCAGCCATATGCCAACACAGCAAATTTAAGCACTAAGGGAAACGAAGTGAGAATTCCCCAAAAATTGTTCTGGAGAAGTAACGGACCATACCAACCTATAACCCACAACCCGTACCCACCTCTCCCACATAGTACCTCAGAAGCACCATACAACTATCACCAAACAGGGGGACACCAACCCCAAATACTGAAATCCCACTGATAGAAAAACTGATGACTTTCATAATGACCATCACTGAGCTAATCAGAACCAACGGCACGGTGGACCCGTACAAGTAATCAACTCACTCCAGCAAATTAATTCCTCCACTCCATGAACCCTACAGCCAATTCAAGGCACCACAATCTCCCCCGTACACAACTCAACTTAACCTCTTCAATGGAACGGAAGGTCCGTGTACTCAAATAGGGAAAGTTGACATCGAGCTACGTAATAGTAAAATCGATATTGCACTATTATCTGAAACTTGGTTTCAACCACAGAAAGAAATCAACTTTAAGCATTACCAGACATATCGAAACGACCGCCCAGACGGAAAAGGAGGAGTCGCAATCTTGATTAGACACCATACCACACGAACCGGTAAAGTTAGCTCCACCAACTGCCCATTCCAAGCTATTTCTATTCGATTACGCCTTAAAAACCTCGAATGCACAATTATATCTTTATACTGCCCCCCGCGGACTAGAATAAGTCGAAACGACTGGGACCATCTCTTTAAACAAATACACCCCCCATACATTATAGCGGGCGACTTCAACGCACACAGCAGAAGCTGGGGCTGCCAACAGGACGACCCCTTTGGCTTGGACATATTACAAAGAATAGAAGACCAAAATCTCGTCATAATGAACAATGGATCCCCTACGCTAATCCCAAGAGTAGGACGGAACCCATCAGCTGTGGACTTAACACTCTGCTCTCCATCTATTGCATCTGTAACTACGTGGCAAACTTTAACCGACAGTTTAGGATCGGACCACCTACCTATCAAAATCACGATAGGTTGCAACACCAACTTCGAGTGGAAGGGACACCCCACAAAACACTGGAACACCAGCCAAGCAAATTGGGCACTATATAAACAATACTTAGAGGAGGAAGTTAGGAACATCCCCACGGATATCTCGGCCAGGGAGGCATACAAACAGTTGATGCAAGCCATCACAACGGCTGCAGACAAATCAATACCACTTAAAAAACGACGTAAACTCACAAGTAATCCTCCAGCAATTTGGTGGAATATGGAGTGCTCTAAAGCAGTGGCCAAAAGGAGATTAGCACTCAGAAATTATCGCAAGGAACCGACAGTAGAAAGATTCTTAACCTACAAAAGAACATGTGCATACACCAAACGAATACTGCGAACTCAGAAACGACTCAGTTGGATGCAATACTGTGAGAACCTGGGGAAAGATACAAACACTAGCACTATCTGGCAACAAATAAGAAACTTGAAGAACAGGAAAACGTTCACTTCAAGCAGTAAGTTAGACAGCTCATGTATAGAAGCCATAGCGGAAAGAATTGCCCCCGATAGTGTTAACCATAAAAACTTTAGATTCTCTCCGAACGCAGAACAACAATCGGAACACGAACTGTGCTCTCCATTCACAGTTAAAGAAGTGGAACGAAATATTAAACAGTCCCCTGACACGACACCAGGCAAAGATAGAATACATTACTCGATGTTGTATAATCTGCCTGCCAATGCCCTACAGCTCCTAACTAAAATCTTTAACGAAATCTGGATGAAGCAACCGAGTCCCATAGAGTGGAGAACTCAGATAATTATACCAATACTAAAACCCAACAAAGATCCCAAGCAACCAGGATCGTATAGACCTATTTCCCTGATGTCGTGTGTATCCAAAACATAGAACGCATCGTAAAAAACAGATTAGAATATTGGATGGAAAAAAACAACTTACTAGCAACATCACAATTTGGATTCAGGAAAGGAAAAAGTACACTCGATAACATAGCATTAATACTACAGATATCAATATTGCATTCGCACGGAAATTTTACTTAGGGGCAATATTCTTAGATATCACTTCAGCTTATGACAACGTTGTTATCAACATTCTGATGCAAAAGCTCTCCAACTTGGGAATCCCACATGAGTTTGTAGCAGGGATACACTCGCTCATATCAGAAAGAGTTATATACATCTCAAACTCAGGGGAACTGGTAGGCCCCCGTTGGGTCTACAATGGACTCCCACAAGGAGCGATATTAAGTCCTCTCCTTTATCTGATATACACCCACGACTTAGAAAAAATCTTCTCCCCAAGTATTCTAATCCTCCAATTTGCGGACGACATCGTTATATACACCATGAGCTCATTAATAGAAGACGTCTTCGAACAGTTGTATGAAGCGATACAGACATTCATCAAGTGGGCCCACCGTAACGGACTAGACATATCTACTGAGAAATCATCAGTAGTCATATTCTCAAAACGCAACATTCCCGATATGGCCAGGATACAACTAGGTCCCTTTTCATTCCCAGTATATAAACAGAGCCGATTCCTAGGAATGATATTGGATTCCCGACTAACTTGGAGAGACCATATTCAGCATATAGCCAAATCAGACCAACGACTTAATATCCTAAGAGCAGTGGCCGGAGCGAGATGGGGATCCCACCCAAACGCACTTCTGCTCCTATACAAATCAATGATTAGATCTATCATAGACTATGGCAGCGTCTTTTACGCCAACGCCACAAAAGACGCATTGCGGAAATTAGATTCCCTGCAGCATCGCTGCCTCAGAACATGTTTAGGAGCATTCAAATCTACACCAACCAACGCCTTATTAGTGGAAGCAGGCGAAATGCCACTCAACATAAGAAGACAACTACTTACAGAGAAGTTTATAATCGAAAAACTGAGCAGCACCACCCACCCACTAAAGGAAAGGTTAGACAACCTCAAACACTGTAAGCGGAAAAAAGGAAATAAACAGACTGGCGCGCTAAGCAACAGTCTGCTACTTAACATGTATAAAACGTGGGAAGAAAGGAGCGTTAACATAACAAAGTTTTCCACACACGATATTCCAAGCTCCCTACCAGCTCCGATGTCTAGACACACAAGTAATGTATTTGGAACACAAGCCGGGAACCAACGTCAACTACGCCCTGAACGCCCTGCTCGCCAGCCAAGACCCAAATTCAATCCATATATACACAGATGGATCAAAAAATAATTCAGGAGAACGAGTCGGCAGCGCACTATATTGCCCCAAAACGCAGTACAAAGCTCTATACTCCTTACCACCGCAAACTACAATATATTTGGCAGAAGCGGACGCGATACTAGAAGCTGTAAGATACGGCCGGACCAGAAGACCTAAGAAGGTGGTCATAATAGCCGACTCCTTGAGCGTCATCAGGAGCATAGCAGAACCAAAGTGGAATTATAGGATGGCACCACTACTAATAGAAATACTAAATGAAATACACATAAGCAACAACATAGGCATCACAACAAGCTTAGTATGGGTTCCCTCGCATAACGGGATTAAGTTCAATGAAACCGGGACAGACTAGCCAAGGAAGCTATCGCATACGGACAAAGAAAAGAACTACTACTACCCCCATCAGCATATGTACAAGATATTAAACAGCGAGCAAGAAATAGATGGCAAACAGATTGGAACAATACGATGCACCATAAAGGATCCTTTTACGGACACATCCAACCACATATTCCGTCCAAACCCTGGTTCTACAGATGGAAAATCAACAGACGCCACATAATTAATATAATCAGAAGCAGATTCCACCACGGAAACTTTCCCAGCCACTTGAACCGGATAGGACTAAAGAGATAGCCCCAGATGTGACTGTGCAGACCGAGCAATAGGGGACATCCAACCACCTGCTATTCTCCTGCAAAAAATACACAACATCCAAAACAAAATGTTAAGGAACTCACAAGGTGCAAGATCCCCTTCCCAACTAATTTAGCCATCCTGCTCTCTTCCAACAACCACTCAATATACAGAACCATAATGTCCTTTTTTAAAGAAGGAAATATTCAATATAAGACAAAGCTGATAAGCCAATCCTAGACCAACAGCCATAAACTAAGTAGATACACTAACCCTTCACAAATACTACACATTATCTAGAACATACACACGAAAGCAACACCCAATGACAATAGATACAAATATACGCAACATTATTCTCACTAAAGGATCCGAATAGATCAGGCAACCACAGGAACTATTTCACGAACTTTGAATTGTGGTGGAAATATACAAAAAGCTGCCCCTGTGCTGTTGGCGACGACTCACATTGTGCAATTGTAAAGGTAACAATGTGATATATTTTATAAAGAAATTGTAACCCATCTCTCATGGGACTTATAAAAAATTGTAAAATAAAAGATAAGAAATTGTAATTTAACTAAACAGTAAACATAAACCATTGTAAAATTAAATGTAAAGAACCTGGCAGTATGGCCGACCAGGCCGAAAGCCAACAAATAAATAAATAAATAAAAATTTTTTGTCAAGCTTTGTCATTCGTAAGTAAATAAATACACTTTTACGTATTCATCAAAACTTACGTTTGTTTCGAGTACACATTTCTGTAATTTGAGTTATGGTGCGGGTATTTAGTACGATTTTCTAACTAAATAATTATTTTTAAGTGTCGCATACGTTATCTGAACTACACGGATACAGCTTTAGTCATGGTTTCATTATTTCCATTTTCTGTATTTGCAGATAAAGTAATTGTGACAATTTCCTAATTTGCGGCTGAAAATTGATTATTCGTTGATATGAAACTAATGTTATCGTAACTTTAACGATCGCGTAGCTATTTATTTAACAGGTATCAAAAGGAAATTGTATATCCTTTGACTTATTGTTGTTTTGGCCACTGCCTCAATGCGTTTCTTTGACGAAAGCCGCCTGCTTACATGTGCCGCTTAGGCTTTCGATAATCCCTCTTCTCCTTGTTACTATTCCGACTAAAGGTAAAAAAAGTTATAATGAAATTTTCAGGGGTGTATCGACGAATTGTGTTGTAGGAACACCATACTTCGACGGCTGCCTCCACCGTCTTCCTCACGTGTGTAATTCGTGTGTTTTGCAATGAAATCGGGAGATACAACCTATGAGGACTTCACTACAATCATTCGCCGATAAAGTCTCCTTTCTTACTAAAAAAATAATAATTTCCACTCAAAAAACGTCGTTATGCCACATAAGTAAATCTGAAATACTTGACAGTTTACGTGATAGTAAGTATTTTCGTTTAATAACATTGAATCAACTGTAATATCAATCAAGGAATCAGGAGATATAATAAAAAAAAAAAAAAACACCAAGTCTTGTGCTTGTACAGTGACAAAAAGTTATGAGATCTTGTTCTGAGCCAAGTCTACATTTTACAGAGTATATTCACTTCACTTTGTGAAATAGAATGCTGTTTTCGGTGTTATGGAACGTTTATTTAGAAATTAAAAAAAAAAACCTGGTGATTTGGTCACTAAGCAAACCATATTTTTAAACTTATGAGATGTATTGTAAGCCACGTAATTGACCTAAGACTCAACATTTTCCTTTTTTATTATTTATTTAAAAATTAGTTTAGATGAAAAAACAAAAATGTAAAACCTCGAAATACACTTAAGACACGCTAAAAAGTTTTAATGTCATTTTGCCAATCAAATATTGTTAACTGTTAATTTTTATCATTTAACATTAAAAATTATTTTAATTTAATTATTATTTAATTTATTAACATTTTTACGGAACTATGTTTTAAATATATGCGTTAAAAAAACTGTTTGTACCAATCCCGCGGGATTGGCGCAAATCCCGCGCGGATCCAGTGGGATTGAAAACACTACGGGATTGCAATCCTTAATGGGGACCCCCTTACAGAACAACAATATTCTAAGTGAGGAGGCACTAGTGACTTGTATGCAATTGATTTAACTTCCGGAGTTTTAAATTACAACCTAGAAATGGGAGCATACGATTTGCTTTTCCAATTACATTCTCGATATGCTCATTCCACAACAAATTATTGCGAATTGCCTAGGTATTTAGTGGAATCTACCGTTCTAAGGACAGCACCATGAATTATATATTCAGAGCTAAATGGTGTCACCTTTTTACTTACACGCGTGACTTAGAACTTTTTAGGGTTTAACTCCAACTGCCAGTCTTTACACCACACAATTATTTTCATAATTACGTCTTGTAACAAAGCGCAGTCGTCATGAGTTTTGATTTCACGATATATAATATCATCATCGGCAAATAATCTTTTCAACGCCCTTATTATTTCGCACAATTCATTAATGTATATGAAAAACCACAGAGTCACTATCACGCTTCCCCTGGCTACCCTGGATCTCATCTCGGTAAGTGATGAACGCTCACCGTCGAGAACTACACGCTGTGTTCTGCCTCCTGGGCTTGTTTAAAAGCTGCGATGTTTGCGGTTTTTAAATAGTATTCCATAACAGTAAATGTAAAGCTTGGATAGTAAGCTACATTTGAAACACCCATATTAGAACCAAACTAGCATTAAACAGTCAGAATAAATAAATGTAGTATTCTTTTATCAGAGACGAGTAAAGGAAATGATTAGAACAATATGATCTTCATAGGAATCCACCCGGACGAAGTCGTGAAAACTAGAAGTTTCGAGAGCTGGCTCTGATGTCTTCTTCAGGTGTAGCATGCTTCAGACTGTTGTAAGTCTGGGCAAAAGGTGAGCGGGTTAAGCGCGGTCATCATAGTGAACCATGGTCAAGCGCGCCAGTTAGAACCGTATGAAGGTGGGTTCGCATAGCGCGTGATTTTGTAGGTGGCGCCACATCAGTCAAAGTGTACGGATCAGCACGCGCCAGTTGTTAGCCCTCGCCGCCTCCCCACCACCTTGCCTAGTGTCGTTCCAGCTACCCGAGCCTTTGATCTTTACCGACTGGATGATGCATAGCGGCGCGCCATCGCAGCAAGCACAGGCGGGACCATTCCCACGGCCCTCTCCTTCGTAGCTGGAGCGGTCCGGCCGGCAAATGCTCGGGTCGTGGGAAGCCAGCTTCAGTGGGAGTGTGACACGAGGCAGGTCGGTTGAGGCAGTAACAGCAGGCTTATTGCGACCGGGTGATAAAAACAGCAGAACGAGCTGTCGACAAGGTTTTTGTGCCAATTGACCGGACACCCGTGAATATTACATCACACATCTCTCTGCAGGTGGTGTAACGGTTAGCGTTCTGGCCTCGCATTCGGGAAGACGGCGGTTCGAATCCCCGTCCGGGCATCCAGATTTGGGTTTTCCATGGTTTTCCAAATCACTCCAGGCAAATGCCGGGATGCTTCCTTCTAAAGGCCTTGACCAAATTCCTTCCCATTCCTTGCCCCCATCCTTTCCCGTCTCTAAAGACATCGCTGTTGAGAGACGTAAAGAAGCTACAAAAAAAAAAAAAAAAAAAAAAATTACACATGAAGTGATTCATCTTCACAAAGCGTATGTGCGTCGGCACCTACAACTATATGACAATAAATAAGACGTTATTTCGTCCTTACAGTAGAAGACAAGTTTAATGCTCCCCCAAATTGTGTTTTTACCTATGCATAATAACAGGCTGGTTTCTTTTCGATATCGACTGTTTGATGCAATCTTCCCTCTCTCCCTATCTTGCGCTAACGTGTCCATTTCATCTCAACATAGCCCTTAGAACCTACATCTTCAATTATCTGCTTCACATTCACTGATGAAAAAATCACAGCACCAATAAATAATTAATGCAATACATTTATCTAGGTAACATATTTAATTGCTTAAAGTTGCAAGATCACAGGTTAATGTAACCAAGAGTAAAGTAATCACAAATGTGACATGCTGGAATATTAATAACCGATGTAACCACCAGAACGTTGAATGCAAAGGTGCAAAATTGAATGCCTAGTGTCGTACAGGTGCCGGATGTCAGCTTGTATGATGGCGTTCCATGCCTGTTGCACTTGGTCGATGAATACAGGGACGGTTAATGCCGGTTGTGGATGACGCTGTAGTTGTAGTCCAATGATGTTCCATACGTGCTCGATTGGAGAAAGATCTGGTGATCGAGGAGGCCAAGGCAACATGTCGACACTGTGTAGAGCATATTGGGTTACAACAGTGGCATGAGGGCGAGCGTTATCCTGCTGCAAAACATCCCTAGGAACTCTGATCATGAATGGAACCACAGTACATTGAATCACCAGACCGATGTTCAAATTTGCAGTCAGGGTGCGTGGGATAACTGTAAGAGTGCTTCTGCCATATGATATGTGTGGTAGCCACTAAGGACTCAATGGGAAGCATGTGGGAGCATGGTTATGAAGAGCAAGCCTTGTTCAAACATTTTATTGCAAGAATCATGGTCAACGATTGAACTTATAGAGAATATCATAAATAATATAATACAATACAATACATAAGAAAACTTCGATCTTGCAGATTATGATCTTAGTGAATCCTGTAATCACAAATAATATAATACAATATAATACATAAGTAAATGCAATAACAACCAGGTAAAGCCATGAGAATATCAATAATCACAATATCTCCACTTGTATTAAACATCCAAACAGAAAATCCTTACACGCTTGGAAACATAATATAACAGGGCAGGCTCTCACCAATTTACCATCACGTAACAAATCTATAACTAGTATCAAACACAATTTGTACAGAGGAGGCAAATACACCAATTATTTCAAACGAAGAGGAATCAGTTTACCTCAGCGTCCTTCAATTTAACCTTAAGAATCAAGTTCTTACCAAGGTTCTGACACACTATAGTGTGTGCACACCGGCGCATAAGTCGTTACCGCCCACACACACTTATAAGGTGGCGGGAACGATCAGCACCAAATATCGGGTAATTTTGTCCATTCTCGTAACACAATTAACAAGAATGCAGTAAGCGACGCACTTTGCAGTTAGGAGTTATCAGGTATTCTATCTCATATACCCAACAGGGCTAGAAAATGGCAATTTATCGCCACGAAGTCACCACCAGCCCTGACCACTAGCGTACTCCCGCATCGGCGGAAAACCGCTCACGAACATGGGGCGCAGCAGAGGAATTCCTTCGATTAAAGCAAGCGAGGAACAGTCTCGTTGGAATCACACATCCACCTCAAGTAGTACTTCCGGGCTGCCTGGGCAAATAACAAGAGCTCGCTATACCAGCGGGTCTCTAACGTCGCACATCTTTGAGGAAAGTATTAGGCCCAACGAACCAAGCCGCTGCTGCCGACCAACAACTCTTTCCCGGACTCGTGTCCCCGATTATATCAACTCATTCAGCCGTTAGACGGCACCACAGAGCCACAGCGCTCTCTCACGGGCGAAACTAACACGCGGGCTCAGCATCAGAGGACGATCGCGGGCGGGGAAAATAATCAATGCGAGCCGAGCACGGCTCACCATAATAGAAAATTGCTCCCCAGACAACAACTCCGAGTGGTAGGTTCAGTGTGTATAGGCCGCAGATATGTAGAATTCAGGCGCTCACATCGTCTCTTTCTAACCAAAAAACTGCCATCACTGGCACCAAGGCAGAACCGGCTTTCATCAAAAAACCCAATTGGCCTCCACTCCATCATCCAATGAACTTTCGCTTGAGACCACTTGAGTCGCAAATGGTGGTAGTTTGTGGTAAGTGGAATGCACGCCACAGAGCATATGACTCGGAGCTGTCCTTGCAGTTACCGATCTGTAACTGTTCGTTGCGTCACTGTGGTGCCAATTGCCGCAGACGCCGTCCGATCCGCCAAAGCCGTATGCCAAATACGGCGGTCTTCCCTATCGGTAGTGCCACGTAGGTGTCCGGAGCCTGGTCCTCTTACAACCGTACTTTCTCGTGATCACTGCTGCCAGCAATCATGCACGGTGGATACATACCAGCAAAGTCTTTCTGCAATATGGCTGAAGGAAAATCCACCTTCTGGTAGTCCTATTACAAGACCCCATTCAAACACAGTAAGATATTGATAACGGCGTCTTCGTAAAGACATTCGTGACTAACTCACTGTCACTACACCCAATATCACAGGTAACTAAAACTCACGAACATTACAGCCGGTATTTAAAGCAAACCTGATTTGCGGGAAATTTGAACGACGTCACCTTTTAGATGTATAAACACTCCTACCAAATTGCGTCTATCTACCACAATTCCTTCTTGGCGTCGAGGATTTTTTTTTTCCATCTGCGTATTATAATCTCTGTTTACATCTACAGTTCTTTCTTCGACTGTTCCCTCCACTCACAAATTAACCAATTCCGCATGTCTTACAATGTGTACCACCATCCTGTTTCTTCTTTCTGTAAGAGTCTTCCACAATCGTCTCTCCTCACCCATCATCTCCAAAACACGTTCATTTCGTACATTATCTATCCATTTAGTTTTCAGAATCCTTTTATAGCACCACATTTCGGATGGTTCAATTTTCCTTCTTTCTAGTATTCATAAAGTCCATGCTTCTCTACCATAAAATGCTGTGCTCCACACATAGGATTTTAGAAAGTTTTTTCTGAGTCCTAGATCAATGTTTTAAACTAAGATATTTCTCTTTTTCTAGAATACTGTTTTCGCTACTGCTATTCTGCTTTTAACATCAATCTTGGTTCGGCCATCAGTTGTAAAAGAATTACAGATGTTACAGAATTCACGAACTTCTTCTACCGCGTCCGAACAAATTTTTATATATAATATACTATTTATTATTGATATTATTTCTGCTTCATTTCATTGCTTTTGTCTTGCTTTGGTTTATATTTAGCCGAAACTCTTCCTTCTGTATTTTGATCAGACCAATCACTAACTTGTCAAGATTCTCAGCGTTAATAATTTCAGTACTTTCTGGGTTTAAATCTTCACCTTATCCGGTGGGTTAGTGGGATTAACACTACGTCCTGGAATTTTAGACGTCGCGGGTTTGATCTCCTCTTCAGCCAACCAGATTTTGGATTAATGTGGTATCCTGAATTCTCATCAGGCGGGATGGTTCCTTCAACAGGGTAAGATAGAATTCCTTCCCGTTATTTGTCTCCAGTCCTCTCCCAGATCTTCAGACCTCGACATTAACAAGCAGTAAGGCTGTGATTTTTAATGATGTGTAAAAAATTTGATATCCATCCTGAGGAAATCATGAAGGAAATAAGAAAGCTGAAAAAAAATAAAGGGACTGGTGAAGATAATATTACTACAGATATCTTAAAGATAGCCGGATGTGACATTGTACCTTATCTTGAAATATTATTTAAATTGAGTCTAGACACTTGCTGCTTACCACAGGACTGGAAAAGTGCAATAGTAGTACCGGTACATAAGGGAGGGATCAGAAATAGAGTTGAGAATTACAGGCCAATCAGTTTGACATCAGTGGTAGGTAAATTAATGGAAAGATTGATATGCAACCACATCAGAAATATATGTGAGGAACGTAAGTGGTTTTTAAGCAGGCAATCTGGTTTCAGGCAAGGATATTCATGCGAATCTCAGTTGGTGGGATATATGCAAGATATTTCAGATGAAATGGACAAGGGAGGCCAAATTGATAGTGTAGCACTAGATCTGTCTAAGGCTTTTGACAGAGTAAGCCATAAAATGGTAGTAAATAAGGTAAAAACCATTGGAGTGGATAAGAAAGTCATTTGCTGGGTAGAAGAATTTTTAAAAGGTAGAAAACAGAAAGTTAGGGTAGGAAATGTAGTATCAAAAGAAGTTGAAGTAAAAATGGGTGTGCCACAGGGTAGTGTATTGGGACCATTGCTATTCATTGTTCTAATGAATAATTGTGTTGATTGTTTACTATCTGAAATTAGATTGTTTGCAGATGACATAATGCTGTATAAAAGAATCAAAACTATAGAGGATTGCAAACAGTTACAGGGTGATCTGGACAGGATATCTAATTGGGTTGGTAAACACGGAATGAAGATAAATGCAAAGAAGAGTCAGCTTATTAGATACACAAATAAAAAAAGGTTAATTATGAATATAAGGTGGGGAAAGAATTGCTTGCTGAAGACTTGAAATGTAAATATCTTGGAATTACTTTTGATAACAAACTTAACTGGGCAGGACACATAGGACAGGTGGTAGGAAAAGGTTTCAAAGTTCTGCACTTGTTGGAGAGAGTGATGAGGGGATGTACGAGAGAAGTCAAGGAACTGGGTTACAAAACTTTGGTCAGACCATTGCTCGAATATGGTAGTGTAGTATGGGACCCTCATTTTACGTATCAAATACAGGAGTTGGAGAGGGTGCAAAGAAGGGCTGCTAGATTTGTTTCTGGAAATTATCGCAGAATGCAATCAGTGACGGATATGATAAAGGAGCTGGAATGGGATTCATTGCAAGACAGGAGGAGAATTAGGAGGGTCATGGGAGTGTACAGGGCATATACTGGCGATGAGGCATGGAAAGATATTGCAATAGGTATGAAAAGTAGTGCATGGAAGGGAAAAGATGACCATGACCACAAGCTGGCACTCGATTTCAAGCACAAGGGTGTAGGAAGATTTTCTTTTTTAGGAAAGGGTGTCAGGGATTGGAATGAGTTACCAAGAGAAATGATGAATAATTTACAAAAAACTTTGAAAGAATTTAAAGATAAAATTTGTAGAGGGCAAATGTAGGTAGGTGCAGGATAGGAGGAAGATGGGTGTGTAGGGAAATTGCCACCAGAGCCTGTGCTCCATTGCAATTAAATTAAATTAAATTAAATTTACTCTCACGTTTGGTACAGAGTACAATATAACAGTGCTGTAATGCTCATCGAAAACTAAGTCATGAAAACTTGTAGGGTACGTAAAGATTGAAGACAAATTAAAATAATTTAAGAAACATTAATTAAAGTAATTAATGCCGAATTTACAGAGAAATGTAATGTAAAAGTTTTATGTTGTCTAAAATGTAGTTTCTTAATAGGGAGTGCCACTCTATTTCTCCTAGCTGACAAACGAAACAGTATAAAATTCTCAATCAGTGCTCGTAAGGCAAAGATTCTAATCTGTCGAATTGTAACAGGCGTCACATATACACCTCTTTCATTGGATTCCCCCCCCCCCCCCTTAGAAATTAAATATGATATGGGTTTAGTTATTTATAATGGCGGAGAGTACCATAAGATAGAAAGCATTGATCTCGAAAACGCTGCAAATTGCTATAGTCCTAAATATCCAGGTGTCGAACGCCATTGCACTGCTGAAAATATTAACAGAGTATTATCCATCAAATAATACCGACTTGTGAACACATATAACATTTATTTTTAAGTGTTATCTTAGTTAAAAGTGGGTTATACGACCATTATAACTGCGATGTCCAATGTATATGAAACATACCTAGTTGGCCCGTATGATAAATCATATACAGCTCGTCCTCATATTTGAATAATGAGTGAGGGCCGAAGGAGCATCAACAGATCCTACTACAACATGACTAATGAGGAAGCTTTAACTCAGAATGCAGACAGAACAATAGTTCTGAAAATAGTAGAGGCTACATCTTGATGTTACTATACATTGCTGAAACAAGTATTGTGAAATTTATTATTTATCAGGTTGTTCTACTTATGTCTTCAGCCAGATTACACTTCCGAATGACCCTAACGGTTTCATCAAATCATTAAAATATGCAGATTTATCATAATTACGCTACTATTAGTGTAAATTACAACACCTGGAAGAAGTGATCTGAATCGCTCCAAAATGGTAAGATATGTAGAACAAAGACTAAAAGTTAGCCATGTATCTAAAACAGTGTTGAGACCGAACACTTGTGTTTATTAATGTTTCATAAGTCAATGTTTTATTTGAATAATTTTTTACCTCGAATTTTTCGTTTTGATTTTTTGTGTGCAAAGAGCGATACATAAAAAATTACACACATCCTCACGCAGCTTCTTGTAATAACTATTTCCAGCAGCGGGCATCATAAGTAATTGCCTATAACGTTGACTAGCATAACTACTAACTGTTAATCAACTGCAGATATTTTTACTTTTGTAAAAATATCATCTATTGTTCTAGATCTTCGAGATAATATCCACATCAAATAAAACAGACGTTGTGTGTTTCTTTGTTGTTAGTTTTTTTTTTAGATTTTTTTATTAACATTACGAGGAGATTCATTTGTGTACATACTAATAGAGTGTAAACTACATACAGGGTGATTCAAAATGATTGTCGGGGTTTCAAAACATTCCTACTCTTAGCACAATTGAGATACGAATTTGAATCTTATTTTGATGTGTAAAGAAACTCATCAAGGTTTTTTTTTATATCCATTACAAATGTTCGATATGTGCGCCCTGTGTCACTCTGTACACATCTATGCGATAATCCATTTCATCCCACACGCGACGCAGCATGTCATCAGAAATGTTTAGAAATGCTGCCCTGATCCGTTCTCTCAGTTGCAGGATAGTCGCAGGTAGAGGAGGAAGATAAACTTGATCCTTGACGGAACCCAACAGAAAAAATCACATGGGATTAAATCTGGTGAACAAGGTGGCCAAGTCATGAGCATTTGGTCAATGTCGGCTCCGCGTCCTATCCATCGCTGCGGCAATTGTTCGTTGAGAAATGTTCTGACCTCCCGATGGAAATGACGTGGAGCACCATCTTGTTGGAATATGAAATCATCCACCTCTTTCAGCTGAGGCAGCAACCACTCAGAGACCATATCGAGGTAAGTTAGTCCTGTTACTGTCTGTTCATTGACGAAGAACGGGCCGTACACTTTCGCCTTGGAAACAGCAGCGAAGACACACACTTTTGGAGAATCACGCTGGTGTTCAATAAAAGCACTTGGATTTTCTGTCCCTCAAATCCGCACATTATGCTTGTTAACTTTCCCGCACAAGTGAAAGTTCATTTCATCACTAAAATTGAGTTTTTTACAAAACCCATCTTCTTCCATTTTTTCTTGCATAATGTTACAAAACGTGAGACGTTTGCGATGGTCGTCAGGTGTTAAAACCGGAAGCAGCCCTAGGTGATAGGCTTTCATTTTTAGGCGTTTTCGTAGCACGCGCCAAACTGTGGTTTGTGGAATGTTCAATTCTCTGCTGCCTCTTCTTGTTGATTTCCGCAGGCTACGTTGATAAGCTTCTCTGACACGGTTCACGTAGACTTCCGACACAGAAGGACACCCAAAGCCTTCTCTATAGCATTAGCTGCCATATTGCAAACACTGACATCTGGCGGAACAAAACGAAACTACGTGATTAGCGGCTGCTACAAAACAAAACTTTGAGAGTTTGTCTATTCATCCATGTAAAGATAATATTTGTATGTAAAGTCTCAATTATATGAATACGGAATTCGTGTGCGATAAATGAATCTGTAAAAGAGATATTTGGCAAGTAATAAAAAATGAGTGATATGAAAATTTTGAAGTACTATTTAGAAACTTTTACATTTATCTGTATAGAACGGTTGAAATGGAATTGCTATACATGAAATTTCACTGATGTTTCGATGTTTCTATTACAACTATATTTAACGTAATTTTTTTTCATTGCTTAGTAACAACCAATACTACCACAAACAATATCATTCTGCTTTTGTAAACTAGTACATTTTTAGCATAGATACTGATAAAATTAAAAAAAATATGTAAACGATGTTAAAACGGAAATGGAAAAGCCAGAATGTAGTAAAAAAAACTAAACCATAACTTACCAGCTAGATAGATGCAATCCTTCTTAACATCACTAATACTTCAGCTATTAAAGTTTTGTTGTTGTCATTCTCTCGACTGCCTCCTTACTATCTTATGGTAACTTTTTCATCTCAACAGATCACCTGCAACCTAAGCCCTCAATTATTTGCGCCACACATTCTAACTATTGACTACTTCTATTCCTTTTTTTTTTTTAAGTTTCCTCCACTAACAAGTTAACCAATCCCTCAAGTCTTGAAATGTACCCGACCGTCAACCCTTTTCTTTTCGGAAAATTATTCCATAAACTTCTTCTTTCCCCCATCATTTCGAAAAGACGTTCATTTCGTACTTTATCCGTTCAGTTAATTTTCAAAACCCATTCTTTAGCACTACATTTCAAATGCTTCAGTTTTCCAGAAGTCTATGCTGCATTACAATAAAGTGCCGTGCTTCAGAAATATAGTTTTATAAAATTCTTTCACAGTCATAGTGAAACATTTGAAATTGCTTTTTTTTTGGGGGGGGGGGTGGAAACATTTTTAGCAAGTACTCCTCTGTTTGTAACAAAATTCTTGCTTCGGTTATCACTTAGTCACCAAATAATAGAACTGATTCCCTTATTACGTCTGAATTTTTTATTTAATCTGCTGCTCTCTCTCTCATTTCTGCCATACTTTATTACTATAGATTTATTTGGTTTATATTTAATCTAAATTCTTCTGTCAGTATTTAGTTTGTATTTCCAGTAATAGTTTAAAAATTTCTGCCCACAGACAAAGATATACAAAGACTGGATAACAAGAAAAGTAAGATTATTTTTTTAAAAATTTATCAAACAAACTCGTCTCACAAAACTGGCTTCGGGGTCCTTCGAAACGATACGAAATCTTGAAATAAAAACTCTGTAATTTTGGAGTAATTAAAAGATAAACATTTTGTGACCGAAGGGAGATATTAAACATCCATAGGATTCCAGATGTGCGTATGACTATTATGAGCGTATAGCTAGGCTGCTACGCTGTTCCTCTCGTGAATTATAATGAAGGAAACGGGATGGTAAAAGATAGTACCACTATTTTACGCCCACAATTTCCCTCTTCTCCCAACGAACGAATTGGTTTTAAAAGTATCATGATCATTTGTCTTTCTAATACATGCTGGTGACTGAGAATTGCACACAGTCAGAACATAAAAGTGTTTTTTTTTTTCTTCTTTTTTTTTCTTGACTTGCTTGATGTAATCCTCCAACCTTTCCTATCTGGGGCTAACCTCTTCATCTCTATATATCCCTTACAATCCACGTCCTCAATTATCTGCTTCATATATTCTAATCTCTGTCTTCCTCTACAGTTCTTACCTCCGACTGTTCCCTCCACCAGCAAATTAACCAATTCAGCATGTCTCAAAATATGACCTACCAGCCTGTCTCTTCTTTCTGTAAGCATCTTCCACAAACTTCTTTATTCTTACCATCATTTCCAAAACTCGTTCATTTCTTACTTGTCCACTTAATTTTCAGCATTCTTCTGTAGCACCACATTTCAAATTCTTCAATTTTCCTTCTTTCCGGTATTCCTAAAGTCCATGTTTCGCTACCGTAAAGTGCTGTGCTCAACACATAGAGTTTTAAAAAGTTTTTTCTAATTCCTAGATTGATATTTGAAACTAAAAGATTTCTCTTTTTCATGAAAGCTCTTTTTGCTAGTGATATTCTGCTTTTAATATCATTCCTGCTTCGGCCATCGGTTGTAATTTTGCTTCACAAATAACAGAATTCACTTACTTTTCCAATTGCATTTGATCCTATTTTTATATTTAATCTTCTAGTATTTGTATCTGCTACATTTCATCACATAACTGTACACATATTAATATGGTATGTATCTTAGATACATTAAAAATCTGCTCCTGTAATGTTAACTTGACGTGGTTATTCGACCAGCACTTTACATTACCAGACAGGGGATACGAGGATCGCAATATGAGATTGATAAGATTACCTATTTCATGTTGCGTGCAAGACAAATGTCCATTGCAAAGCATGGCTTACACAGCAGCCACTAGCGTAGTCACTCAGTGATATTTTAATGAGCTTCGTGAATCATTGTTTGTAGTTACTAACCATTTGAAGCCACAAATTAAGAACGTCGTTGCGAAAAGTGTCAAGTCGTAAACACACATCACTTTGTGGAAGGTGCGAAGTCGTCGTAAACTTCTTGCGGGGCTACTGTTACAAGGATCCCGCTAATGAAGTTCGACTTCAACCGAGTGCACCGACTGAAGATACTTTCCCTCGGATCAAGTGAGGTCACCGGACTTAGAATACAGGAAAACTGGTGGAGCAGGTTGAAAAGTAAGGACACTCTTCTTTATGGTCTGACGATAGAGAAGCAACCTTGACTTCATAACAGTTAGAGAATTACGCAGGGAATATATTTCATCAGAACTAACTTCGAGAGTAGGTGTTCGAGTATTTAAGATGAAAATAATTGTTTGTAATGTTGTTGTAAGCAATTTTTTCGCAGCTGCTCAGTAAATTAAATCATAAAATAACGTGAATGCTACTGTTTTTGTGTGTTATATGCCGTACGCGTTTCGCCTGTCATTGAGCCAACATCAGTGACGAATATATTTTGAAATTTTACATTTTGGTTGCACACTTATTTTGATGTATAACATAATTCTAAATTGAAACATTTTTTGGTTATTTACAACTTATTGCCAAGGCAAATGGCTTTAGCGGTAACATACTTCGGAGAAACAGCGAAGATGTGTGGTTATGAACATGGAGGATACTAATGTAAATTGTTAATAATCAGAAAATATTTCAATTCAGAGATATCTTCAACATCATTTAATAAGTTTGGATGTGTAAAATTTAAAAATAGATTCGTCGCTGATAATTCCCCGATGAGAGTCGAAACGCGTACGGCATTAAAACATACTCAAACAGTTGCATTGACGTTATTTTATCATTTAATTTAAAACAATTGTTCTCTATATCAATATAAAATTGTCTCTTGGCGTTCTTTGTTTAACGCTGAAATGTGTTCAACACTCGACCCCGTATTAGTTTTTCGTTAGAGCGTGGTGGGTGAGCGGTAACGGTAACGCTGTGACCGCGCATTCGGGAGGACGCGGGTTCGAATCCCCGCCCTACTATCCAGATTTGGGTTTTTATTGTGGTTTTCCAATAAACTTTTCCAGCATTATTAATTATTTCTTATTACTATAGCAAATACTGATGCTCTTCTTCTCCTATTAACGCCTTGTTCGTGTCCGGGCGTAGGTGTTTAACAAGAATGACGTTAACTCTTCCATGGAAATGTCTGGGTAGATGAGCTGGGGTGGTTTTCAGATGCCTTCCACAAATTCTTGCATTATACAAAAGAAATGTTATATTTTTTGTCGCCTATATATCTGAGATGCATCGCTTGAAAATGTGACCTGTATTTCCCTACCCTACTTAGGAACTCACATATTCTTAACGTTTATGTAGCCTAAGTGTGCATTTCCGCAAGTTCTGAAAGTAACATTTAGATTTCGAAATATTTGTTGTGCTCATGCCACAGTGAACGTAGGTTAATGATGCTATCAAGAACCAAGTGAAAGGTCATCACAAGTGGGTATATGTGAGCTTACCTTGATCGCCACATCCTTGAGGATTTCACTTCTCCGCCTATCTGACATCGTGAACATGTGCATTCGAATTCTGAGCGAGTAATTGCTGTCCGGAATCAGACGAAAACCCGTTCGTAATTACCCGTTTATCTGTGTTTACAATACCAATAATCAAACAAGACAGGTCTCAATTTATTGTGTGCTAGCATTTTTCCCGCTGCTTTGCTCGCACAGACCTTGGTGTACGTGGTGATGTATTTGCCATTCGTTTTTCTTCTGGCTGCAAACCATAAACGTTTAAATTTAATTTCACGATTTAATTGAGATTATTTGAATGTTAATCTTTGATGTGATGGCTTTATTAATGTTTTCCGTGTATTACGAGGTACTATATTACAGAAAACTGAAGAAATAAATCATCAAAATTACGTAGTCAGAAAACAATATTAACAGAATTCAAACTGTGTTGTAGAGTGATCTTTAATGGATGCTCGTAAAGGTGTGATAATGTTATATGCAGTGTTATATGTGGCGGCTATCTGTCCTATCTCAAAAGGATTGTTATTTCTTGTTTTGTTCTCCGGTCACGTAGAGTCATATGATATGTCACAGAGTTTAAGACAGACTATAAGAGATTAAAAATAAAAAACAACAAAAAAACAAAACAACAAAAAAAACATCAAAAAACAAAAAACCAAAAAAACCAAAAAAAACCCCAAAAAACAAAACAACAAAAAAAATCCGAATTTATGTGGTAGTGATGCCTTCACAAATACTGACAGATGCACCTCGCTTACAGATTTATAATTGTATAGATATAGAAGAGGAAATAAATAATAGACCTTTTTTATCTTCATCTTTTCAGTTTTGGTACACATTTAGTTTAATTTATTTTTTTTTAAATGCAGAACAAATTGACAATTATCTTTCTCAGATCAATATAAGTAGATTCGTATCACACAAAGAAAATTATTTCAGTATTTAGTTCTGTGTGAATTTTCGATAATAAAACGGGTACAGAAAAAAAATGATGTTAACTGTATAGTGTAGTATGTTTTGATAAATTCACAAATAAAGGATGCTGTGAAGTGTAAAGTAGTAAGTTGATGTTGAGGATTTTTTTTCCAAAGCAGTAATATGAAATAATAATCCATCCAAATCATAGTGACATATCAACATGTGACGTAACCAAAACGTAAATCCCAATGATTGTTCTCCTTTAAATAATAAAGATTGTAAAAAAGTGATATGTTGATTTATTGTGATTACATGAAACTGTTTCGTTAAAGTGTCATATTTTGTTTTTCATATTTGTGGAAGTGTTATGAATGAGTCTCACAAACTTTGTAAGTTTGTTGAATGTATTAGGATACCTAAGATTATAGTTGAATGACATTAATATGTTATGTTGTGTCGTTTGTCATTTTTGAGCATGGTTTAGATGTGGTAGACCTAACATTACAAGCTTTGTAAATTCTTTATAATTTAATTGAAGATTACTTCAATTCAGGCCATTTTTTAATAGTAACCTGTTGTTTGAGCCACTGTTGGATTTTCTATAAGCAGGTAGTGATGACTTTTCCGGTGTCGAGAACTGTCTTGTTCCTCTAACAGCAGTTACAAGAGTCTCTTGGAATAATGTTAGCAGGAATCTGTGTCATATTCATAATATAAAATCTGCCTTTTAAACATTCGTAAAAATAGACTGACTTTCATTTTAAATGTTTTTCTGTAGTAAAAGCGAAGTTAACTGTATTGTCTGATTTCTCATTTAAAGCTACACTTCACCACGTCTGAGGAAGTCAAAATCTATAGTTGAGAATAAAACTGGCTTGGTGATCGGATCAACATGCAACTTTAAAGTTCATTAGCACAATACAGTTTCAAGTAACAAAAGACGTTAAATTAAGTTGGCTAGATGATGGGTGATTATTTTCTAATAGTTTAAACATAAATTGTACTAATTTCAGAGCATAACGCGTTTCCAAAAAATGCGGTGGTGTGAATAGGTAATTCACAAAATTTTATTTTGAAATATGACTGAAATTTCAGTTTTCTAATTATTTTCGCATACTTGTTAAAGTCAGTCGAAAGTTGTAGGAACATTGTAGAATAAATAACCCAATAGAAATTTCACCGGATTATAGCTTTTTTTTTTTACTAATGTTTCGAATTTAAACAAAGTGAAGGCCCCCTTTTGTGGGGCTAACGAACTTGTCTTGCGTTTCAGTGGTCGCCTGTTTGTGTCTATTTCTGGTCAGGAAACGTCCTTTATTGTCCCTTCACTTGTGCCTGTGACGCTAGAAATTATTGATACAGTTGAGTAAAGTTAAAATACAAAAAACAAGAAGATGGCTTAGTGACTGTAGGATTGTAAGCCCCTAAAAAATAAGCTCTCATGGTACATTTCCTCCCAATAAACTACTTATTGGATGACGGTGACTGGAACCAGCATGGCTAATTTGATGTATTTGACGCAATCTTCCACTGTCTATTATATCTGTGAATGTCCACATACAGCAATCTACGTTGTCAATTAACATCTCAAATATCATAATCTTCCTGAAGTTTCTTCTTACCGATCCTACAGTGTATTCACAATTAAACATTTTCTACTTGCCTTTATCAACCAGGAGATTGGAGAAGTTTCATAGCTCTCAAGAGTCACTTTTCCTAGGTATACAGATCAGTCGGACATATTTATTTCCTCATATTCGCCAGACTTTTATTACTTAGGTATTCCAGTAATAGATTGAAATAAAACAATTCCACATTCCAAAATAAAAACATCTATGCCAATGTCATCGAATTGATGTGTTAATGGAAAATATTTTTTTTTTGTCACAAATTATACGCATTACAATAACAGGAAACGATGATTCGCAATTAAGCATGTGCATGTCATTTGGACACATAACGCTGTACTTCTGCCTTATAAGTGGTTCGAAGGACTTGCAAATTAAGGCTCAATTAGTGGGAAATTCAGAAGTGTTAGTTGCCTGTCCCTGTAATCGCATTTGATGCGAGTGCAAAAGAAAAAAAAAACTTTTCCAACTGCAATTGCCAAGCAGCTTCTGCTTAAATTACAGTTAAACTCAAGGTAAATTTAGGCCTGAGCTAGTATCCGCATAAGTAACTTTCTTGTTAGTGGGCGTTTTAATGGCTTTTCGCAGTAATTACGCGCAAGGAGGTGAACCGCATCATTTAATTAGTGTTTGATGCACCTTTGACCTGGTTGAGTTAGTTTTACATAGAAGCAACAGGGAGAATGGTATGTTGGCATGTGTCATCGTATTTATGTAATTTAATTATGATAACGTAACTTCTAAATTAAAACATCTCTGCTCTAATTTTATTTGCTAGAGTTAGATTGTGCCGAAATTATATAAAACATGAATCACATTAGCACAGTAGTTCGACCGTTTTGGTTACCAATTGATTACATTGGGAAGATATAACAGCATTTAAAATCTTTGGTTTTAACGTAATATATATTTTTTTATCTTATGGCTTTACGCCTCGTCGACGGCTAAGGTCATTAGAGGCGGGATGGGACTGGGTACAAGGAACGGGACGAATTCGGCCATGACCTTTTTGAAGGAAGCATCCCGGCATTCACCTGGAGTGATTTGGGGAAACCATTGAAAACCCAAATCTGGATGCCCGGACGCGGATTCGAACCCGCGTCCTCCCGAATGCGAGGCCAGAACGTTAACCATTCACCCGGCACGCTAGGTGGTTTTAACGTACGCATCTTCAGATAGATATTTCTTTACACATACATTTTCCCCTTTCTTGTACCAGCCCACCTTTGCCCTCTACGAATGTCGATTCTAAATTCTTTCATCGTTTTTGATAAATTATTTATCATTGCCATTGTTAATTTATAGTCACTGACACCCTTACCTGCGAAAATAATTTTCCCGCCTACTTACGCCTGAATTCGAGTGCCAACTAGTGGTCATGGTCATTTTCTTCGTTCCATGCACCTCTCTTAATTCTTCACTAACATCTGTCTACTCCTCATAACCAATGTGTACATTCCCAGCACTATCTTCACCTTCCTCTTATCTTCCAATGAATACAATTGAATCTCATTCCAGCTCCTTTATCATATGATATCAGTATCCTGCAATAATTTTCAGAGATAAATCTGTCTTTCTTTGCACTCCATACAACTCCTGTATATGATAGCCAAACTATACCACCTTATTCAATCAGTAATCTCGCCAAAGTTTTGAAACCTAAATCCCTTTCTTTTCTTTTGATCTCCTGATCAATCTCTCTGATAAATAACATAATAAAACATTTCCTACCATTTTTCAAATTTGTCCTGCCTAGTTCAGTTTACTATCAAATGTTACTACAAGGCATTAACATCTCAAATCTTCAACGAGCAATTCGTTACCCACCTTACAATCATGATCAACCTTTGGGTTTTTACTTGTGTAGCTAAAACAATGACCCTTCTTTGCTTTTGCCTTCATTCCATGTTGACCTACCGAGCTAGATATTCTGTCCAGATCACCATGTTGTTCACAGACTTCTAGTGCTTTGTTCTTATTATGTAATGTTATTTCATGTGCAAACAAACCTCTCACAGTAAACATTCAACACAATCATTCATTAGAATAACGAATAGCAATGGACACTACCCTGTGGCACTCCTATTTGTACGTCCACTTATGTTAATACTGCATTTCATAACCTAACTTCTTTCTTTCTACATTTTAAGAATTTTTCTACAGAGCAAATCACTTCAGACCTTAGTTGCCACCATTTTATGAGTCACTTTGTCAAACGCGTTAGAAAGATCTAGTGCTATATTAGCCCACAAATTATGATTCGACTGTATATCCTTGGCTAAAGCTATGTTGTCGATTTGAAAACATAGCTCTGTTGTCAAAGTGATCGACCTGTAATTTTCGACCCAATTTGACACCCCAACCTATATGGGCTTGTGCTATTATCCCACTTTTCCAGTCCTCTGGCAAGCAGAAATTACCCAGACTCAACAATTTTAGGAACAAGGTGAGCGGTTTGATAACTAAGGCGTGTGACAGGTCCCAGGTTCGAATTCCTGCTTCGGCGCGATTTTTCGAAGGCTTCTAACCCGTTCTTCACCTCTGGCACGGTTTGTTGTGTAGTGTGAAGTACGCCAACCGTTGTTCGGATTCTACGTTAAACTGTAGGTCTCCTTTGCACGGTAATATTACCGGGTTAGGTTAGGCAGGAGGAAAACAATTGGCCGCTTAACTTTCAAACTGAAGATGATAAATTTGTCATCAGGGGATATAACGACCTCTTGGAAAGCGTGGTACTGAAACCGAATGTTGGCTGAATCCTCCCTAAGAAGGCATACGGAAACTGGCATCGGAAGCAGTACGACTGCAGCTAAGCATCTAACTAAGTGGGCTAGTGGTAAAGTTCGATTCTGGAATACAAGGGTTAAATTTCGCAGTGGCCAACGAGATATCCATCTTAAATGACTTACGGATATAATTACAGATCATGGCGTTTTCAGTAATTTTTATGTGAGCTCGATTTTTGTACGGGGCAAAGAGGATGGTTTTTAAAAAAATAATGGACATATTGAAGTGATGATTCATGTCTCACAGCGATACACATTCGTTATCTAAACTGTTAATAGTGGCCCTTCAAGTCGTGATACATATTTACTTGATATATAACCTAAGTGTTCACAAAGGTTTCGAAGCTGACCGAAATGGAATTTCTTTGAGGAATAAAACACTACGGAGAACACTCATCGTGATTATTTGAAACATAAGGATAGGCATATATGTATTTTTGCACTTACATCTGCTGGACTACAGTATCTTTGTGTGTGATATGTGGACTCCTTTCAATTAGTTATAGATTCGTGTCCGTCTTGAGACATCGCTACTTCTTGTTATGGTTCCTTGTACTTTTAACGGTTGTAGTATCTCAACTAAATGGGCAACGTGTATTTCATTGTTCTTCAGAAGCAATTATTAGTAATGGAGTCTCAAGCATTTGCCTTAACTTAAGATGATGTGATAAAAATGATATATTAAGAGCCCACAAGAAAATGTCATAGAAATATGAGCCCAGAAGAGGATATACTAAATAGCCAATTTTGTGCCACAATGAAAAAGATGGGAACCATCTACATAATAAGAAGCAAGTATTGCTTTACAGTAATAATAATATTGGCCAAATGAACTGAGATGATACTGTTAGTGGCAGTAAAAAAATAGCAAAGTGTCAATTACCAAAATGGAAAGAAAATTCCTTGCAGAAAAATATTCAGGTAATAATTTAGCAAGATAAATAGTTACATAGCGTAATCGCAATACGGCCGCGGTAAATATCATTAATTAATATATAAAAATGAATGTTTATTTGTTTGTTTGTTGGTTTTTTGTTCGTCTCCTATGCATTCCTCTACCATTTATCCGCTTGCGATAACACTTTGGTGAGTTATTGTGTGCGTGCCTGCAAAGATTTCTGACCAAAGAAAATTAAAAAAATCAACAACAAAAAAAACACCCTTTCTTTCCCTACACACCCCTCAATTTATTAAAATGATCTTTGTATAAACCCACAGTTTTTGACAGATTTCGATGGAATTTTGCACTTGTGTACTTTAAAACAAACAAAAAATTCTGTCTACATTTGTTTTGAAAAACCAACCCCTCTTCACCTTCCAACGTTCTTCATTTTCGTCCTCCTTTGGTGGAATTCAATAAACCTTTCGGGCTGAGGACTAATATAGCATTTTACTTTGAAACAAAGAGAAAAATACGGCCTATTTGGTTTGTAAAATTCCAACCCCTTTATCCCTGTCCCATTTACTTTTGGGAATTTTATTTAAATAAGCCCACAGCTTTTATCCGATATCAGCGTAACATATCACAAGCATTTGCTTTGAAGAAACTAACTTCTCTTTTCTTTTATCTCCACCACTTAATTTTTGTCAATGTTCATTGTACAAATATACCGTTTTTATCCAATTTTGATGGTATATATCACACATGTAATATGTAAAAATTAATGTTTATTTGTTTGTTGGTTTGTTCGTTTCCTATGCGTTCGTATACCATTCATCCGAACTTTGGTGAGTTATTGTGTGCGTACCTGGGAAGATTTCTAACCAAACATATAAAAACACACACTCCTTCTTCCCCTACATACCCCTAAATTTTTTCTAATAAACTTTGCATAAACCCACAATTTTGGCCGATTTCGATGGAACTTTGCAAAAGTGTAATTTTTTTTTTTTTTTTTTTAACTGTCTACATTTGTTTTGCAAAACCCACCCTTCTCCACCTTTACAACCACCCCTTAAGTTTTGCCTATATTCTGTATACCAACCTACAACTCTAATCCAATTTTGATAGCACATAACACGCGTATTCTTCAAGAAAGGCTTTCTGGTAGCTCAGTGGTTAAAGCATTTCTTCCGGACCATTCTGTCGCCGTTCACGGCTTTAAATCACACTGGAACCAGGTCCCTGAGGAAAGGAACCATCTATCCTGCCTCTGACCCAAATATTAGTACACCTGCTTCGGGAAGTTTCAATCAATCGTCGTGTTGTGTACTAAGTTAGCATATTACATTAAAACAAAGAGAAAAATAACTGCCCATTTGCTTTGTAAAAACCCAACCTCTTTATCCCCCTCCCCTTCAGTGTTGGCAATTTTATTTACATTAATCCACAACTTTTATCCCATATCGACAAAACTTTCCACTTCTTTAAACTGCATTTTCTTTGAAAATCCCAACCCCTCTTCTCTGTTACCTCCACCGATTAATTTTTGCCAACGTTTGTTGTACAAATCCTCCGATTTTATCCAATTTTGATGGAACTTAGTACACGTATATAATAAAACAGAGAAGTCTGGTAGCACAGTGGTAAAGGCATTTACTTTCGAAATCTTCGTAATACGTTCCCAGGTTGAAATCCCGGTGGAAGCATGAAATTTGATCACATGAGCTCTTATAGGTCCGTAGTTCGGATTTCGCGTTGAACTATAGCTCCCAGACGAAAGGAATTTTTAGTCCTGCCTCTGACACGACGCTTAGTACACTTTCTTCTGTAGGATTCGGCCAACCTTCGGGCTGTGTAAAAAGTTTTTCACTTTTAATCAAACAGAAAATCTCTCTCTACATTTGTTTTGTAAAATACCACCCCTCTATTCCTTTTTCCCACCTTCTTAAATTCTGTCTATATCATTCAAACAAGCACACTGTTTTTATTCAATTTTGATGTAACTCTGCATATGTATACATTAAAACAAATAGAAATATTCTGTCTACGTTTGGTCTACGAAATCCTTACCCCTTCTCCTCCTCTGCCACACCCCTTTAATTGGAATCCACAGTTTTTATCCTATTTTTAAAGTGCTTAGTGCACTATGCTTAGAACGGAGTAGTCTGGTAGCTCAGTGGTTAAGGGTCTTGCTATCAACAGTTTCATGGCCCGATTAGGGGTTAAAATTCCGGTAAAAGAAGGAATTTTTAAGAGTTTTATATGATCAGTGTCTTAGTATGTCCCTTTCGACCGTATCCAACTGCTTGTTGACTGAGATAGTTTTTTTAAAATTCAAAACAAAGAGAAAAACACTGTATACATTTTGTTTGAAAAAAAAAACCTACCATTCGCTCTCTTTGCAAATGTTCTTTATACGAATCCACAGTTCGTAACTGATTTCGATGTAATTTTGTATACTTTAAAACAACGAGAAAAATATTGTCTACATTTGGCTTACAAAAATTCACTACTTTCCCGTAAGCAAATGTTACTATTTAGAAGGAACTTTGCTCTTATATCGTTTAAAATAGTGATAAATGATGTTTTTATTTAGTTTACTAAACAGCAACCGCTTTTCCTTTCACCCCTCTTAACATTAATTTACACAAGCAACTTTTCAGTTTTAGGAAACCTGCCAAAGTGGATGATGATGGAGAATGTTTGCTACAATCGGATTAAAAGGGATAGAACATCAGCACTTTCATATCAACCCGTTAACGATGCTGGGTATTCTGATTTTGCAGAAGGTGAAAGACGAAAAATATAATTTGTCCCAAAGCAGTGAATAAACGTTTTCAGTTTTAATTGAATGCATAAAAATCATTGTCATTCATTTATTTTGTACATGTTTATGTGTCTGTATATGCGTATCCACTTAAGAAAGAAATTGTTGTTGTTATTATTATTTGAATTTAAGGGCGCGTCGACGACGGGATCATTAGAGCTTAAGAAAGAAAAATAAGCATTGCAACGCATGGGTAAAGCTAGCATCTTATATCCGTATGACTCACCAGTAGATTTCTGTTCAAAACAGACAGCCACTCTCACAGCGTTTGTAGATTTGTGAAGGACTGAAAGAAGAGTCATACAACGTTTCATTGGGTTTTGCATCAGCAAGCTAGCAGTAGTTTACGATGTAATGGGTAATAGCTTTAATTTAGTTTTTTTATGTGTTCAAGGATACGTGAGTGGCCCTCTATAAGAGAGAGGATCACAAGTTACTCTAGCTGCCCTACTGGTATTTACATTAGAAAAAAATCGAATTCCTGACCTTTTTGCATAGCACAGTTTATTGCTTTAGTGTTAGGATCTGAAAGCTGTCAGCTGGCTAGCAAACTATGCTGGAAAGCAACAGTACGCGGAATTGAGATACAACTTAACCTGCTGACTATCCGCGCCGTAGTTAACATCATCCACATTCTCATGGAAGTACCATTCTCGTAACCAGAGGATAAGATGCAACCGACTTCCTGCTCTGTGTAGAAGAGAGTCACACACTCGTTGAATAACACAAACCTTGTTTCTTTTCACATCAATAAGTTCAGTATATATGACCGGATGTACACACTTTACCATTAAATCTGGCCGCCGGCGTCAATTTTGCACAATCCGACAACGATGTAATACCATCAAACAGTAACGCCATTCTAGCTCCGCCCCTTGGCAATCTCTTTGGCATATATTCCATTCAGAGCCATCTGTTTTTCAGATTATTCATTTCCTTAAATCAATGCATGAAACAAAACAAGAAGACTTGCTAACATGGAGTAATTAAGCTCCTCCCACTAACGATTCTTATTGGGGGGAGGGGGTAACTCAGATTCTCAAACCTATCGTAAAAGTTGTAATTAACGGGATTGCATTAAAGCCAGGCAAAAAATGAGATTCAGTACTACAGAAGTATTGAGGGTCCCACAGACGACCAACTTGGTTGCCAACCTTGTTCTCAACTTTTTTGTCAGCGTCTGCCACAGACGAAACGAAATGTTGGAGACCAAGTTGTAAACATCACATTCGATTATGTGTCATCATCGGGTTTTATTTGTTGGGTGTGTTCTATTGCTGAATTAATTATTAATTAATTAATAATTTTGAATTACTGTTTTAATTATTTTGGTTATAGTACAGACTTATTATTGAAAAAATTGAGTGAGGGAGCATTGGAATTTTTAGTTTTAAGAGAGTTGCGTGACGATGATGTGTCTCCTTCTTGTCACAAAGGCACGATATTTAAAACCGCGTCCGGATTTCTAATTCCAATTTAACGAGCGAACAAGTTTGAAGAACTACCCCACCAATAACGACCATCAGTGGGAGGAGCTTAATTCATCTTTTGTTTCATGCATTTACTTAAGGAAATGAATAATCTGTAATATAGATGGTTCTGAATGAAATATCCGCCTATGAGAATGCATTGCGTTACTGTTTGCTGGGATGACATCGTTGTCAGATTGTGCAAAATAAAGGTGATAGAATCTGACGCAGGCGGCCAGATTTAATGGAAAAGTTTGTAAGTACGTAGATACTTCATTTTGTTACACCAAGTATCGCAAATAATCTTAATAATAAACACTGAGCTTCCAAGATATTCTGTTGCGTAGGTCGGACAAAACTGATTAATAGAATTATGGGAAATGTTCACAGTGTAAGTACAAATAGGCTTCTATTTGAGTCGCTTTAAAATATTTTTCATACGTTACAGACGTTATATACCTTCTGGGTATTCATTTACCTCCCGTATTTTGAAGCCCTTATTAAATTATTTTATCTTTACTTGCCAGTGTGGCTCAGTGCGCTGGATCGGAGAGATTAAACGGGACCAGGCACGAGCCCCTATATACTGGCCATCCTGACTGCGGTTTTTAGGTGGTTTTCCGCAGCCATGAAGGTGAATGCCGACACCGTTATAATCTCAATCTCACAAACTAAACCAATTGCTGATTTGTTGGAGATACGTTGTGTTACATTCCATGGATTGTTGTTTCGTTTCAAATGTTGTGTGATTTACGACCGTGTCTCGTCTTCAGTGATTATAGTCTTCAGAAAGTAATCAACTTTCGTTTGGGTTGATAAACTGCTATTTCATAACTTAAATTAACTTTGTCGACAACCAGAAGGTTGGTTAGATCCTCTTGAAGTAGGTATACTAAAGGCCGGTGTACACGTAACGTCTTAACTGACGTTTTACTTGATCAGGCAAGACGTCAGGTAAAACTGAACACAAACTCGCGTCCACGCTCTCGTTTTTAACTTCCGTCTTTAGCTCAGTTCTATTGAAATCATGGGTGAAACATTACTTTTAGTGGTTATTTCACTATGTCTGATGAGTTTAAAAAGTAAGAATGGTCTACAAGATGGTTGATAACGAAGAAAAAGGTTCTTTTATGTAAATTTGTTTCGGAAATTTCTTCATAAATCTGGAAAATGGCGTAATTATTAACGAATGGTTACGAACCCTTATCATTGTATACAATTCGAAGAGACCATTAATGATATCATGAATAGAAGCAAAGTAATATACAGGAACTTATAACAGAATGTTAACAAATAACCTGCGAGAAAAATAAAGACTGTTACGTTGCTGCTCACAGGTTCTCATGTTTGCTTACGTCCGTGTCACGCAATAACTAAAGAACAGATTTGAACGAAATTTGCAAACTGAATAGCTTATGTCATGTATTAAAATATAGGATAAATTTTATATAGCCTCCCAAGAAATCACTTCTTAGCTTTTAATGAAGTGTTGCGTAATGATGGTTTTCGTACTATAGGTTCCAGCATGATCCCACACTAATCATCATAAAATCCAGGCAAATCAGAGGAAAGCAGACGTAGCGTTGTGGGCTATCCAGATTTGGATTTTCCATGGTTTACCAAAATCACTCCAGGCAAATGTGGGGATGGTTCCTTCAAAAAGGTATAACAAGTAGAAACTACGACGAACTAGAGTTCAAAACTGTAATGTCGAAAAAATATCAAGACTTGAGTTTAGAGCTGTGATGTCGCAACAATCCCTTAGCCGTCATATACCAGAATCTTGTTGAGTTATATACGAAATGTTGAAACCAAGAAATATACACAACATTCAGTTCCGGAGACGTGGACTTGTTCTGGAAGATGCGAAACGTGTAAGGGATACATTCAAGATTAACTTTAATAACCAAGGATTATGATATTGGCAGGACAATGCCGTAACTCTTTGAGGAGAATTTTATAAAATAAAATAATTTTGAAGACAATAATTATTTCTTTCGTTTATATTTAGCACTACCACTGTCTAGCTATTAAGTAAACCTACTTTATTTTTCTATGTACATTTTTATGCACAGTTCTGTTAATTTGCAGCGGTTAACAGCTTACTTCAAATCTGAATTATCCTCTATATTAATACTTGTTTCTCTTGGGGTATCTTTATGCTTTAAGAATAAAAGAAGGTCGAAATTCCACACAGAAGGTTTGTAAATATCATCGGCACCAGCACCAAAAAGTGCCGACTGCTTAATTTTTAGCAACCTTTTAAGAAACATTGAAAGAAAAAGAATTGATTATTTTTTTCATATCCACTTCCTTTGTATCTCCAAGATACACTTGCATAAATTTATGAACCAAAGCATATGTTTAATTTTCTTGTCTCGGTGGCTGTAGTCATTTGACTTCAACTTGCCGAATACATTGATAACTGGGATACAGCTCAATGAATTCCGTAAAGAAATCGCTGTCCTTGATTCTAAAAGTCCACCGCGTAAAATGTTTTCGAAATGAAAAAAAAAAGTTATTTTAGCTCCGCACTAGCTGAGAGATCATTAAAGACTGAAGGGAAACATCAGTCAAGACCGAAAACAATGCTCCCACCGATCCATTTTCTGGAAGTCGTCAGTTTTGTGTAACATCGAACCGCCTACGCTGAGACTAATAGCCCAATATAATAATATCTGTCATAAGTTGGATCTGCCCATCCACGACGACATGGAAAATCAGTTTCAGAGACTTAAATCAAGAAGTCCAAGCATAAGAACTGCAAAAAAGATTATATCTGATAATTTTAATGGGAGAGAAGTTTGGAGATTGGAGTGGATAGCCTCAGCCCCACCAGAATGGCACTCCCTGTTTGACAGTCAACAGGTACTAAAGGGACTCGACCTTCCTCGCAAGACCTGGGCTGCTCTTAACAGAGTTAGGTCTGGTCATGGCAGATCTGCTTCAGCTCTGTACAAATGGGGAAGGAAAGATTCACCGAGATGCGACTGTGGTGAGAAAGAACAAACTATCCGTCACGTGACCTTTGATTGCCCACTTCGAGCCTTCAGGGGATCACCGGTAGACCTTATTAATATATCAAATGAAACTCTACATTCGCTACATCATATTAATTTTGAATTTTAATTATAATTTAATGTTATATTGTATTATTTTTGGTGCAATGGCCATAAGATAAATAAATAAATAAACCGAAAAGAATGCTTCCGCTGATCCGTTTTCTGGACGTTGTCTGTCTTCATTCAGTTCAGGTAAAACGTCCGTTTTGCTGTCAACACACAATGTTTTGTCTGATACGTTTTGCTTGGTCAAGACGTTACGTGTAGTCCAGCCTTAAACCATAGTGTGAAAGATAGGACGGCCAGTTCCTTTCCTCTGGAACCTACAGTTTAACAAGGAATCCGAACCACGGAACGTCCTGGCATAGCTCATGTGATCAAACACAACTCTTGCTACCACACCGCTCATCAATTTCGTGTTGTTCAGTAACAAACGTTGTAAACCAGCCTGCACACAATTTAACTCCATAGGGACTACAGGAAGAATAAGTATAAAAATTATACTGTTTTGTGTACTAAGCATCATGTTTCTATTTACATTCTATGGTTTACTGAACCAATGAAAATACTGGTGCTGCATATTTCGGTCACAAATTTAATAAAATATCATAATTAGTATTAAAAGAAAATTCAGGAATTGGAAAGACATTATTCGCTGGTTTTCCTGATTTATTGTAAATAACTAATTTTCCTAAGCTGTATCAAGCTCTCTACATTCCAGACACAGCACTTTATTGAGCCACGACAGCAATGGTTTCACAACTAAGTGTAAACCCCTGATCATGTTTGGGGATTGGTCACGTATCTAGAACAGTTCCCAGACAAAAATGAGTTATTAGGGACAAAAAATAGTGTTTAGCCAATGAATGCGTGAACTGATCTGATGTATGTCTTTGGACATTTTCAGGTTGTTTTATACCAAACATGCATTGAACATATTCTAAAAGTGTCAAGAATAAGAGTTTTTGGAGATGAAAAATAAGTTTTTTTTATGGACACAGGTGATGATCACGTGACTGAAATGCGAACTGATCATTATTTTACCTTTTTTTTACTTATGGCTTTACGCCTCGTCGACGTCGAGGTCAATTTAGAGGCGGTATGGGACTGGCTACAAGGAACTGGAAGGAACTCGGCCATGGCCTTTTTTTTTTTTTTTGAAAGAAGCTTACCGAAATTCACCTGGAGTGATTTAGGGAAGCCAATGAAAACCCAAATCTCGATGCCCGGACGGGGATTCGAACCGGCGTCCTCCCGAATGTGCGGCCATAGCGTTAACCACTCACCCACCACGCACGGTGAAGAAAAGGACAGAGACGATCTCAGTAAATAGTAAATGACACTGTTTCAAAAAAGGAACTGGGAAAAAGTGTATCGAATCCTAGGAAGGATGATTTGTAATGGATAGTATTTCATACCAACAGCCAAGGAAGTATGATATTTTTTAAAAAAGAATTCGTGAAATCCGTGTGCGCAAAAGTGTCAACCTCATCTATTGTTCACCATAATCTGTAGTACCAGAAACGAGAGGAACGCAGATAATTGATTGGGTAGAACCAATCGAAATGTCGAATACGATAGATGACCGGTACATCGCAATACGACACGTTGGATTATTCCATCTGTCATCAGCAGCTTAAATGATTAACATGGCATTACGGTTCCTATGTAACAAGATAAGTTGATCTACGCTGATGACAGTAACTGAAAGAAAATCGCCCTTCGCTTTTATGGAGGAAGTCTACTGATCTTCACCCGGGAATTCACGGAAAACCACAGGATACGCGAATTTGGAAGGATGGGCAGAAAACCAAACCATAATCTTTCCTTTACCGCTACCTTTCAGCCAACAAGTTTGGTGAGCTAGGGACAAGTGAATTATCAGTAGATACAGTTTAAACAGCCTCAAGCACATCACTACCCATATAGAAAAGTGTTTAAAAAGCAGTGGCTTCATTAACAGTCCAGAAGGAAACATATGCGGTGATTAATGATCATTCAGATTATCAATCATGTACTCAATGCGGCAATTCGTTATAATTTTAGCCTGCGTGAGGAACTGATTTCTCCCCTCTGACGAGGCGATTCATTGAACAATATTAACAGAAACGAGAGCAACGCAGATATCTGATTGAGGAATAATGAAACGAAATGTCGAATAAGATAGGCGGCCGATACATCGCAATACGACACGGTGGAGTGTTGCATCTGTCATCAGCTTTTCCTCGTGTGATGATTAACCGTATCGAAATATGTATTACGGGTGAGATTACTTTCTAACGCACACTGATGAAAGTTTGGTACGGGCGATTTCATCGCGAGGATTACCGCAGCTCTTATTCATGAGGACAACCTGACAATAAGCTCCAGGAAGTTGAATGTGCTGGAGAAAAACAAAAGTGGTTGCTTAACACAACTCTCATTTGAGTCGACTGCAGATGCTGAAAACTTAATACCAGACGTTGAATAACTACTGTTACGTTGGCACCATGATGAGCTCTGAGTTATGCTCAGATTTATTCGCTCTTGGCGACACACAAAAAGATTGGTAGTTGGCAGAGATATACTAACACCTTCAAGAAGCTGTTTTTTCGTGCTTAGAATATTATGCCACGAAGATATAATCAACTTACACAAAAAGGTGTTTATGCTTTCAGGTGGCAAGGCATGTTGGGGTGCGTTACGAAATGTAATGAATTTTAGAGGTAAGGCGACATGGTTCTTACAAAAAATGTATATGTAATTCCTCAAACAGGATTGATTTAGACAAGTGTGAGCCTTATTTCTCATAGTATTATAATAAGCAGACTTAAATACCTAAGGAAACGGAATTTTTGCAGTGGCTAATTAAAGACAGGGAGTAACGAAACAGGCAATTTATGATATGAATGGTGTGTATGCAATGCATACAAAATATTACTGTATTTTCCTGTGGTACTTTCTTTATTTAATATTTGCAAGTAATTCTGTTTGCTATTATTTAAAGTTTATACAATGCAAAGAAAGATATACTATATTTAGGGGCGTGTACACTCCTTTGTACAAAAAAGCATATATAAACATATATATATATATATAAACATAGAGAACACAAGATCCCTTGTGATAAAAGTTGAAATCGACAATGAACCTTTGCATAATAAAGGACTGTCGGGGGCTAGAAAACTCATTACTCACTAAACAATATGGATGTACTTTCCTTTTTTTTTTTTTTTTAGAATTTCAAATTGTAGTTTTATTGTATATTGTGTTTTAGTGTGTATCTGATTACACTACATGAAGCAGGTTTTCATTGTGTCAGTGTAACTGAAGAAATCCAATAGCAAGCCCCGTGACGTAGACTTACACGGCATAAGCTGTAAGAAGTACATCGGCAAATATCTTGTGTCCACTACGAATAAATCGGACGCGTTGCAGTTTTTAATGATTAATCATGCTAAGGAGATAACAAAAAACAAAATTATTAATTATTAAAGATAAATAGTATTATTATTTTTAGAAAATAAATTCGACAAAATCAGGTATTCAGTCAAGCGAACGCGAACGCCAATGAGAAAGCATTCCGTCACGCCAGAGTTGTTGACATTTTCGTGGAACAAAACAGGTTACTTGGTAAATTATTCGTTTGTAGCAACTTTTGTCACGTTAATACAGTTGTTCTCAATTCTGTGCTGAAAGACAAGTGTAATTCGATACAGAACCAGGATTTAGCAAAGTAAACAGTAGCAATTTCCTCAAAATTGACGCCGTAATACTTGGCAGATTTTTCGCGTCAAACATCGAATTTTGCTCATCGGGTTTCCGCAGTGTTCAAACTTCAATGTAAGTACAGTCTTTGACTTTATTTATGGCCACCGCTGAAAAATTCTATCACTCTTATTTAGCACAATCTGGCATCAATGTCATCCCAGGCAACAGTAACGCAATATTGGCTCCACCTTCTCGCAATTTCATTGGTGGATATTTTATTCAGAGCCATCTATATTGCAGATTTTTCATTTCCTTAAGTCAATGCAAGAAACAATTGGCTAACAGGTAGGAATTAAGCTCCTCCCACTGACGATTATTATTGGCAGAACAGTTCATCAACCTTCCATTACATTTCTATAATACTTTACCAAAATTCAGATCTTGAAACGTATCCCAAAAGTTGTAATTAACGGGATTGCATTAAAGTGAGGCAGGAAACAGGCTCAATGCTATATATTACTATGGTTGATTAGCATAAAACTATAACGATAAGATTGTTATACTCATTTTGATGATACCTTCTGATAATATTTCACTCATATATCTGGTCAGTCCACAAACCAAGGGATAATCATGTTCCATGAGGTAGAATTTTTAGTACTACGAAACTACAGAAACAAGAAATTATTTCGGAAGTGTCTCTCTCCAAAATGGATTGAATGAAACAGTCTTCCTTCGCTGCGTTGTATACACCTATACGAGGAAAATAGCACCGAGCGTGCAGTGGTCGTATGGTTAGCGTTGTGGGTTGCTGAGCGAGCGGTTCCGAGTTCAAATCCAAGTAGTTCTTATTTTTTTTATTTAGAAATTTATCTTTAATTGTATTTTCTTTTTAAGCATACCGAAACTGCACATTGCTTATGAGTATAAGGTATCCATGATTCTTTCCTAACTGCGTCAGGACATAAGATAAACATCTGCGAAACTATCCAATGTTTCGTAACTAATAGCCGACGTAAGCATGAACTACTGGTATGTATATGTATTGACATATTAACCTGTTATACGCTGAAGTGATGCTAAAGTCAAAGACAATCCGTTTCAGAATAATGAAATGAGTAACAATCCAGTCTTACAGTACAAATCAGGATACTGGATGTAAATTCATTTAGCCAAAGTTTCAAGTAAGTAGTTTGTTTCCTCATAGTTGTAGAAGAACGATAGTCAGGATATGGACGTCGTAACATCCACAAGGAAGAGTGTTGGTTTCATAATTACCAAGCTTACAGCTAGTAATTGAACATATGGTGGGAATCCATGATAATTGCACGAGGGAATTACAAAAAGTAACGTTTCCCAAGCATTCATAGATAAAGAATCAAATTATTTACAGTTTTAGAGGTTGAAGAAATATCTATTTTTCTACATCATTACCATTTCGGAACACGCGTTTGTCAGTGCTGTGAATGACTACGAGTTGTCTAAAACATCGTTTACGTTCTGGTCTCTTATTCGGGAGGACATAGGTTCGAATCCAAGTTCGACCATGCAGATTTGTGGTTTCCAAGGTTTCTCCAAATCACTTCATATGAATACCGGAATGGGTTCTTTACAAGGGCATGGCCGAAATCCTTGCCACTACTCCTATCCAGACAATAATCACCTCTATGTCGACGAGGCGTAAAATCATAATAAAAGAGCTGGCTAAATTGATTGAGGTGGTCGCAACTGGCTTAAAATCTATTAACAATACCTCCTCCCTATTTTTTTGTTTATTACTTTACGTTTCATCGATGTTGAATTTATTAAAGAAGGGAACTGCCATGGCCTTCTATAAGAATCATCCCAGCATTTGCCTTTAGCCAGAGCGTTACCGCTCACACGCCACGCTCGGTCTTCCGATCTTTAGTCATTATCAATCTTACTTTACCGGTAGACTGTGTTTGTTTGAATCCTTGAGACCTAGGCGATTATGGAGTCGGCTGACGGGTGACAAAACTTGAGCGTTCCACTTTATACCGGAGACTAAAGAACAATCACGCGAACGGCGACATCCTCATTCGCCAAATGCTTGTATTTATTTATGTTATTCCAAACAAAGAATAACGCAGGTAATTTCACGCCTTGTTAAGTAATGAGCATTTAGACCCAGTGTTTAATAAATCTCAATACTTTAAAGATCATGAAGTAATAGTGTCAGAAACAACTAACAGCATTGTAGAAAACGGGAAAAAACGGTAATTTAAGAACTCCCTGTCTTTAAGCCCGATTCTCAATTAACTTTAATTACTTTTACCAGTTATAAAAGAATTTATTTTTGTCCTACGATAATAATCTGGTTGTAAATATTTTAGTGACAATTGTCGTTTGATTTGTTGCGGTGCTAATATTTAGTTCTGCGCGATTAACTGTCATTTTTTTGTATAGTGCATAATCATTATCGTCCACCTACAAAGATGAACTGGTCTGCCAATAATAATCGTCAGTGGGAGGAGCTTAATTCCTACCTGTTAGAAAATTGTTTCCTGCATTGACTTAAGGAAATGAAAAATCTGCAATATAGATGGCTCTGAATAAAATATCCACCAATGAAATTGCTAGGAGGCGGAGCCAGTATTGCGTTACTGTTGCCTGGGATGACATTGATGCCAGATTGTGCTAAATAAGAGTGATAGAAAATTTCAGCGGTGGCCAGAAATAAAGTCAAAGGCTGTACATACAAGTGTCAAATATACATTATAAGCTTAAACAGCATTATTTCAGGTTCGTAAACAATTCCTGTTGCTTAGACATACTTTTTGTAAATTAATTGATTCTGGTTTCGATGTTACATTTGCGAAGTATAAGCAAGTGCTGAGTAGGCAAACTTAACTTCAGGTACCCAAGAGCTTCATATGGAATTTACGATTTTTTGTTTGTTTTTTGTTTCATCGCTTGGTTCGCGAGATCTCTTGAACCAAAAGTGATGTGTTACTATCTATGTCATTGGATATGGTTGTTCGCTACTATTAATTTTGTGCCGTATCGTAACTTTGCCGTTCCATCACGTCTAAGGTGTATTTCTTTTAGTTTTCATAAACACCTTTTCTAGAAAAATATATCCTCAAAAACAGTTGTGGCAAATTTTAAATCTATGGCACTGCCTAGTTGCCGTCTGCTCTAAGCTTCATATAAGCCTTTCAGTTAAGATATCTGGAAAACCAAAGAGATATTAAATTTATTTATTTATTAAATTTATTTATTTATTTATTAAATTTATTTATTTATTTATTAAATTTATTTATTTATTTATTAAATTTATTTTCGATTTGTTTCATTGAGCTGCATGAGAATCTAGCCTCAGATTGTGGCGCCACGGTAATGATAGTGCTGCCACAGTGTATATTAAACGTAACACTAAAGAAAGATTTTAAATCGTAAAACCAAAACAACCTCTACTCATACCTTATTACGTTATCAGTAGGGGGGCCTACTTGAAAAGTAGTGGTTCCGTAAAATTTATTAGTTTTATTTTAGATTTTGAAATATATTGTGCACGAACAGTTACATCAAAATGATCTTCACAAAAATCTATTTTATCTGCAGATAAATTATGAGCATCCTTCCTCCTTGCAAGTTTTAACCACTTTTTCCGTATCTGTTCATTGTTTGGAAGATATATAAATAACTTGTTTGGCGTTTTTATTGTTGTGCTTTTACACTGGGGCACTACACAGTACTTATAATACGAGGAATTAATTTTTAATTAAAGAAAACTAACACCTGTTATATACATACACGATTATTTTGTTTTATTTCGGGTGGCGTGACGTCATTCAAGACGCCATGACAGTAGTGAGCGTTTTCGAGATAAATTTAAATTCATTTTTAAAAATGCAAAATACATAATGTAAATGTTAGATTTTTGAAAAATAATACGTTTTTAGAGTAAAATAGATAAGGTAAAGTATTAACCTATTATTCAAATTATGTCAACTAGCCAATCAGAACACTCCTTGTAAATTTAATGTGGCAAATGTAATGTGTGGATGATTGAATTCTCCAGAAATACAGTGAAATCATTATATCAACTATTTTATTACTGAATACCTATGACAATACGTCATAGAAAATGAACAGAAATAAATCATTTAATAACAGACTTGATTAATATTACATTACTGTAATTTGATTCTAAAAATGGTTTTGTGATGAATCAATATTAATGTTATTAAAACAAAACTAGAAATTGGGAATGGTGAAAAAGTATAAGTTTGTTTATTGAGGACAGCTAACAGTTAAAAGATGGTTTTGTCTACAGGAACGATTTTTCTACATAGCTGATTGATGCTTATCAAAATTAATTTAAAAAAATATCTAAGAAAAAGAAGGAGGATAAAAATTAAAACAATAATAATGTAGTCCATATAAGAGGAGTTGCTGTTAAAATCGAACGACAAAATGAAAGGAAAATAAAATTTCACTTCACATTAGTAATTTATTTCCCGAATGTAAAAACTTAAAACGTTTTGTACGCACACGAATCATACGTACTTCAGCTGTTAAAAAGCAAACAGTTTTAAAAGCAGCTGCATGGAGTATTGCACTCCGAGTTTCTGATTTTGTTTCAATTTCCAATCAATAAGCAAGCAGGGGTGCAATAGAATGTTGCTATGATTGGTTCAAAACAATGGTGGCATGTGGGTTGACTGTCAAACAGTGTTAGAAATGTGCAGATCAGAGAATTCATGTATTTTTTGCAACTTTGGATTAAGAATTTCTCTAACTTAAGCCTTATGATTAATGTTAATTTGCGGAAACAATAAAAAATATAGGTACTGATTTAATTTATTTAGAGCAATGTTTATGCTTAAATACGGACGAAAAGAAAAGGTAGGAAAATTCACAGCTCTTTTGAAATGAAAAAATGTAAGTGTGATACATTGATAGGTAGACGATTTGAACTTTCGTACATGGTTGAATCATTACTGTTCTACTGACAGAACGACCAATGACCTAATGATTGCATACTCATCGTGGGGTTAGTGACAAGGTTTCCTCCATGGAGACCACACAGTAGTTGTATGTATGCCTTCCACTTTGCATGACTTGAATGGAGTTTGTTAGTTACTTCACCACTATACTGCTGAACTCATGAAACCTTACATAAATAATTCCAGCAAAGCTCTCCTTTGGGTTTGGGCTTCCTATGAATTTAGAGAAAATTCTAGGACAAACAGTTAATGTCTCGATATTCATGTTAGCCAGCGTCGGAAGTAAGAAAGTATCTAGCTTGCGCCACATATTTCATTTCAGTAGTAATCCAAGATAAAATTTGAACAAGACAGTACCAAATAGATCAACGAGGCTCCGACAAAATATTAGATTTATTTTTTAGAAAATTAGTTTGTAGCTGTCAGGCACCTTGTATATTTAATTGCGACTAAAATTAGATTAATTTACACATGATTTTCGTGATTGAAGGCAATCCTCTTTTATCTATTAAGGAAACTGTTAACTGATCTGTGAGGCATCAATTTTTACTGTAACAAATAACTATTTATCAGCCGTTCAAAAGAGTTAATTATTAAATGCTAAAGTATCACGTGGTATATTTATAAATATCCACAACTCCACAGCTATTTCATTGCTGCATACACGAATGCAAAATAATCTCCTAGCTCATTGTAACTTCTCAGCAGAATATATTGGATAAGAACGGTTTCAAGCGTTTACTCCTAGATCAATGTTTTCATTATTTGCGATGCTGAGGAAAATTTGAAAACAATTTTCTAAAATATATTTTCTGGACTAGATTACAGTAAGTGTATTGACTTTTCTATGTGCCTAATAGCTTAGAACAAACCAAAGGTTTGTTGAATTGATACTCAACACATTGATTTGTAACGGTTAGAGTTTCCAGTTTATTATTATTATTTTAACTTGCAATTGAGTGTGTGTATAATGAACATTTTTATTAAATGTTTGATGCATCATTTTACGAAAGCAAATACTTCTTAGCCGCGCACACTGTATCTCTTCAGCCACTCATCTTCGTATATTGACCAAACACCCACAAGCACCAGAAATTCTTCTTTCTCTGGAGAGCTCTGCAATCGAAGCTACCTGCTTTATATCTGCTAAGTAACATGAGTTTCTTTTTGTTTAGCTGCTAGTTGCATTACTTAGTGTGTGAATGGTTAACATTCAACCCTGACTATCGGGAGGACGCGATTTTTATTGTCAGGTCATCAAAATGTTGGTATTCATTAGTTCTCCGTAATCACTCCAGTATTTAAAAAAGTATATATATGAATTTCTTCCAGTTCTTTGCTCTGTACCCTCTTCTGTCTGCAATGACCTAACGTAAACAACATGTGAAACCCTAAGAAAAATAATGGATGCTTGCAGAGTTGGAGTCAAATTATGGGTATACATCTGCGTTCAAACCACTGAACATGGCTTCAGAAAAGGAAAGTGCATCAAATAAAAGCACTTAGTGTCAGTTTTTGCTGCTGAATCAAGAATTAGTTACATTAAATGTAAGAAGTAGACTACAGTTATATTTGAGACACGATATTTATTTGAGTTCACCATCATTTCTATAATACCAATATACCGACCAGACAATCCTTATGCAAGTTTCATTATGCAGCCGTTGCATTGTCTACACTTCGTGCGGGAACTTGGAATGCTGTTGTGGGTGTCTGCGTTGGTGGCTTGGCTGCCATGTGTTTTGACACTTCCGCTACTTCCACTGCACGCCGAGCACACGACGCGGCTGGAAGAGGCGCTGGATCATCTAAGGTGGCCTGCGCGGTGTGTACATTTGTTGGCCGGTGCAACAGTGGACAGAGCTATCCTACAGGATACGGCGCGCCTTCTACACTGGCGGACTTCAGTCTCTATTGGTCAGGATGCTGGTGCCACCTGCGACCGTCTCGTGATGGTCGCTGATACCTCTAAGGATATCAAAGCGATGAAGAAAGACAGAAGGTAGGTGTAAAACGAAGCACGTAAGTCTACATGGTTGATAACAGTTTAATCTTAAATAACTCATTCCTTTTCAACTTACTGTGCTCAACAGTGACGGTTTGCGCTATCGGTTGGGGGCGAGGACCGCGAAATTCGGACTTGTCCCGGTTGGCGTTCGGTCTTTACGGCTTCCACCGCGTCCCCACACGTGTGCGTTGGTGGGACCGGGCTCTCTCAGGACTTATAGAGAATTTTTGACCTTTCTTCTTCTTCCGCCATTCACTGCCATTATTTTCTTGGCAGTCTACTATGGAGTTCTTGTCTTCCGATATTTTCTCCTTACTCAATTGATGGTGCATTACGTCACTTTAGGTGTGTCGTTTTGGTTGGCGTGATTTGAATAAATTTTTATTTTGTCTTTTCAGTGTTGCCTAAGCAATGTTAGTAGTCTTTTGTGACGGCCGGTGGGGACTTCATATCGACCGAGCACGCTGACCAGTGGGTTGTTGCTCGTCTCTGCTTTCCGATAAAACGCCGTAGCGAGTGCTCGGAAGCGGTCTTTAATGGTAGGAACGCCTGCCGCCTCGTGCAGCGCCGCAGTCGGGAAGCGCGATGGCAGGTGTAGGGCGCGCTTCAGCGCCCTGTTCTGGATGACTTGAAGCCGGTTGACGTGTTTGTCCGCCGCGTAGCCCCACACTGGGCAGGCATACTCAAGAAGTGGCCTGACCAGTGTGAGGTAGATCTTCACGCCCAGTGCAGGTGGTAGCGCACTGGTTCTGTTCAGCAGTGGGTAGAGATAATGCAGTCTTCCGCTGGCCCTCCTGTGTACTTCATTTATGTGTGATTGCCACGTGAGCTTGGAGTCGAGTGTGACTCCAAGGTATTTTAAGGTTGTCTTCCATGGAATGTCTACTCCGTGGAGTTTCAGTACTGGATCCGCGTGGTTCCTGTTCCTCGGACCGTATTTCCTTGTGATGACAATCGCCTGGGTCTTCGCGGCGTTTACTTCAATAAGCCATCTGCGCGCCCAGGCCTCCGTCTGTTGGAGTATATCTTGTAGCCTTCTGGTGGCGATGGCTCTGCTACGGCTGCTGGTGACATAAGCTGTGTCATCAGCGTAGGTAGCCGTCTGCACTCGGTCCGCCGTGGGAACGTCGGCCGTGTAGAGGGAGTAGAGTGTTGGAACCAGTACGGACCCCTGAGGGACTCCTGCCATGATGCGCCTTCTCGTTGAAGTTTTCCCGTCGACTCTGACATGAAAGGTTCTTCCAAGCAGGTACGAACGGATCATCTTCACTAACGGCCCCGGGAAGCCTTGTTGGTTCAGTAGAATTTTTGACCATACGTCTAGGTTTTGGAGGGTCTTCGGCCAGGTTCACGGAGGACGCTGCGTCCACGTCGCTCCCCGTGGGCACACTTAAAATGTGTCCACATAAGCCTCATCTCACCACTACCCCGCTGTAATTGCTAGTAGATCTTCAGATGGACTAATCCGCGGTGGTGGCGGTTACGGGGTAGTGGGTTGCTACGGATGGGGATAGGGAGGGTATATAAGGGGGGTTTATGAGCTAAGCTCTTGGACCCCACTGAGCAGCGAAAAATAATGGTTCGATCAGTTAAAGAAGGTGCGAATGCCAGTCCTGAACTGTACCGTTCACCTATCATGCTCAATGTGTAAGGTGTTAAGGTAATGATACATATTACATATGCGTTGCGCTTCGATTGAGAACATCTAAAAAATCTACAAGTTTGTGTAGTGATCCCGTAATTTCGTTTCTTATTTAGTTGGGACATACTGAGTAGATCAGAAAATTATACAGAATATTTGTTTGAGTATTGTACAATTCTACAACACTTTGACGGAAGTGTTGAGATCATTATATTTATTCGAAGCATGGTTTTTAGACATACTACAGGAACTCGATACTTCACTTTTCATATACACTGATCTCCATCATAAGTAACAAGTCTAAATAACTTTTATTGTAATATAAGGTTATTTTGATCGGTAATTATTAGATTGTTTAGTTATCCATTGGTGCGAATTATTATTTAGTTTGGAATTCATAATTCATGAACTGAGTGGGGAGTTGCAGATTTTTTTTACTGAAATTTCAGTAAAGGATCTCAGTAAACGAAACTGTGATCTGCTAAATTGGAAATTATTAGGTGACAGGAGGAAAGTGAAGAGAATAGTGGCGATGTACAAAGGAAACTTTGCAGTTTAGCCCTTGATGGATATTGGAAGAATAGTCAGGAGGGAATGGAGATGAGAATCATGACTGTAATTTACCAATTAATTTCAGACGTGAGGGTGTTCAAAAGTTTGGATTCAGAATACAAAAAATCAGGGAATGAAATAAATTATCCAAAGAAGGAAAAGTTAACAGCCTCAAACGGAGAACAAGTTACTCAATGAGATACTTAATGATACGAACATTGCTGGCCCATGTTGAAAAGGGACTTTTTTCCGCTCCTCTCCTGACGCTTACACATTGCTTGATACAACAGTGTGTCATGTAGTGTCCGATAGTTGCCATAGGCTACTTACCTCAGTGACACCTTAGTAAAGGCACCAAGACAAAAAAATTCTCACACCAGTGCGCAAAAAATTATGTCAACGTTTTCAGACTTCAAACAAAGAATATGTCGTGTTTGGAGGGCGGATTTGTAAAACTCTCTGATTTATTTATATATCGTACGATATTTAGCAAGATATATAAAAGGTTAGGACAAATGTGCGCAAGGTAGTACAATATTAGATCTAATGTTTTTCTTCATTCAACTGCATTGATCAACGCGCCATGTATGTCCACTCTCGTTTCCTCGCGGCCTCGAACAGTGAAGTCACAAACTAAGTGGAGGATCGACTGAGAGGTGGCTCCACAGTCATAATTTGCAGAATTGAACCAGGCTCATTTGCGTAATAAGTAGCCGCATCTGCCTTGACCTGTTCGAATCCAATTCATCATTCTTCATTGCCGTCTTGGGAGACCGGATCTTTGTAACCACGCTGAAGGGTCCTCAACTAGACGACTGCTCCCATTGAGTTATCCACAGCTAATTGATGTTGAAAGAGGACTCTGTAAGATTGATTGCTGTGCGCCACGGTGGTTTCCTTTATTTCAATCGTTGAAGTTTTGTTTGTTTAATGTCTTGATATAGCCCTACAGGCAGTTGAGGGTTGTGCAGAATGTTTTTCCATACTTTCAGTATTGCTTCTGATTTTCTTAAAGCTTGAGGTGAAATTTTACAGGGAACTGGAAGCCGAATGCATCCCATAATTATCCGCATTGCCTGAATGAGTTGGACGTCTATTTCTTCGTGTGGGCAATATTCATTCAGGTCGGACTGCAGTATTCAGCAACAGAATATGACAGAACTAAGGCCTACACCGTGAGCAATGGCTCCCCATGAAGTACCTACTTAACTTAAGAAATTAGTACTTTTAGATGTGCTCTGATAATGACAGAACAAGAATGTTGAAACTAAATGACAGCTTCCTCAAGGATCTGTTTTGTCTTCCCTCCTACTCAATTTGTACAGACACGATTTATCGGAACATCTTCCAGAAAATTTAATTACGCTGATGAAATCTGTTTGCTGAATCAGAACCCCAACTTTTCTGATGCAGAAAATGGTGCCTCCATCTAAATCCTCAGAAAGCAGTTACATCGACATCTCCCTTACGCAACAGACAGTCACACTGTAACAATCATCCGTGCCGTAAATTTGGAAAAAAATTAGGAAATAAAATTAAATAATATCTAATTTGTGTGTAATAAATATAAAGTGATGTTAAATGATATTAATGAGAAGTTTTTGCTAAGAATCTTTGACAACAAACAAATAACGTGTGGGCTGATCGTGAAGATTGCATATATAAAAAGAAGAAGAATGAAAAATGGATGGAAGTAATGGAAGTGATCGAGAATATTTGGTGGATCTGAAATTAGAAATAGGGCCGGTAGGGAGTTACCGGACCGGGCTATAAAAGGATAATGTATTATGAATAATTTGTACGGCTGGCGGCCAAAGAGATGTTAATAAAGGTGTGAAATGCTATTTTTTCATACTTTGTAATGTTATCTATAGTGTGGTATAATACAGGAAGAAATATTTTATTGAATTATTTAGTTTAAAACGAAAAATCGTGAAATAATTCCAGGAACAATATAAAAGTTAATTTCAGGTGATGAGAAGTTTGGAAAGGTATTAAAACCGGACTGAAGTATGTTGAAATGCATTTTACTATAAAACGATGTCAAAACATAGCGGAAGATGTTAAGGAACAATATAAGGTAAAAGGAAATGTATTAATATGATTAATATTCGTTGTTAACTGACCAGAAAGAGAATTTGAGTATTGTTTAATGGAGATAGTTTATCTAAAATAAGTCTAAAGTCAAAGATGCACCTTAAGGTGCATGTTATAATATAATAATCCAAAAGCCAAATTTATAGGCTGCCTCTTGCCATATTACAGCACACGAAAATACCCAAGTATAAAACTTGCAAGAACAAAAAGTTTCAAGCAGTATTTCTCAAACTCCGTGATAATGTGCCTATAAAGATGCCAGGAAGTAAGACTTCTCTTCTGAGCCAGAGGTGGAGGAAGCAAGGCTTCACTTCTGTACCTCCAGAGGTTGATAAAGCAGTCTTCCAAGTTGGAGGAAGCAACAATTAATTGGCGAGTGACGTAAAATTAAGACTGATTTCATCTAACAGAAGCGAGGGACAACAACGTGGCTCTCCAAGTGGTACTAGGAAAAGAAAGTTCGCGGGTCACTTATACATCAGCTTCGACTGGCTTGAACTGCAGAGAGAGATTTCTTCACATCGATCCTGCGAGACAACCGCGACGAATGAGCCATGGAGAATTATGTGCCGAGCAGGACAACTGCCAGCGGCTACGAAGGTTAATTTTCGTGATGATCACACGAGACCTCAAATGGAAGTTAAAAAACTGTGTTTGTGTTATACTATTTCAAATTTTGCAGTGACATATTTCGATATACTCTTATCTTCCAAAAGGGATGTGGGAGATTTACAAATACCGAGCAATGGATGTGAGAGGCAGCGAGCTCTTGGACTAGCATTTTGGAGAACGTTGGTTCATATTTTTCTTTTGTACATTCGGATTTAAATTTTCCGTTTTTATTTTCTTCTAATAGCATGGTGAAATTTCTTCCTGTCACCAATCCTTCTAAAGACGACGACACCGACGCGACGAGGGCGTATAGCGCTAAACACTCTGATCAGGCCAGTAATTGAAAGCGCTCTTCTCTTGTAAGAGTATGCAACTCGTTGCAATAATAATAATAAAAAATAGCTGAAAGTAATACAGAACAGAGGACTGAAGCGGGCTCTACACCTGTCTACCGGCTTTCCCTATGCAACAGTTGTGATTTGTTGGAAACTCTCTGCATAGCCACCGACCGTGGTGGTGTAACGGTTAGCGTTCTGGCCTCGCATTCGGGAGGACGCCGGTTCGAATCCCCGTCTTGGCATACAGATTTGGGTTTTCCATGGTTTCCCAAATCACTCCAGTCAAATGCCGGGATGCTTCCTTTAAAAGGCCATGGCCGAATTCCTTCCCATTCCTTGCCCCTCATCCTTTCCCGTCTCTCCTCGCAGTTAAGAGACGCCAAGCAGTTAAAAAAAAATCTGCATATCCGAATGCATCCGTCTGCTGTCCGGAGAGTTCTGCGATGCTGCACATCACTCCATGAACCCACTGGTAAATCGTCTCAGCATGTACCAACCAGTAGACCAATGGTATTAATGGAGCTCTAGGTAGAACTACGTCAAGGAGATGACAAATGACACGTGACGCTGTCTTATTTTGCAATGATTGTGGACGGAAATGTCTAAGGGCAACAACCTCCATCCTATATGTCTTATAGCAGTGCTAGGCGACAAAGACTTTGTCTCCAATATCCTCCTGCCTGTAATGACGAGAAGCTCAATTAAAAAATTATGCGTAACTATCCTCTTGTTTCATATTGTACCACCTCACTTTTGAAAATTGAAATATTTTAAATTAGGTGGTATAGGCATTTGCCTACATGTATGATACTTACCATTTAAGTTAATAATAAAGTACGGTACAACTTTACGAAATGTTTATCACGATCTTAAATACGGCTAGTGGAATCGACATGTTTCATTTTACCGTAGCTATTACATAATCAATCGTGCTCTATCCAAATATTGTTTCTTGGATCAGCTAAAGAACATTTAGATGATAATGTGTTCTTGACTCCTTATCTTTCTGCCGGAAATGCGCTGGAAGTATCGCTTTTTCGTCTAAGACCAGTAAATCTGATGCTTGAATAGTCGAAGTAATACCAGGAAACCATAAGGTTGTGGCATTAGTGGAATTCTGCTTGATGTACTTCTATCTCTCCTCCTGTAAAGACGAGAAATTCGTGAATGATGGCGTGATGAATTATTATTCTAAAAAATCTCTTTTTGCTATACATATACGAAGCACATGATGATTTAATAGAATCTATTAGTGAAGGTCTAAAAGTGAGTGTTGCATACGATCACGCAGCGCCTCTCATAGGCTCAGTGTCATCTGCCATGGAAGGCTGTAATTTAAATTATTAAAAGTTGAAAAAGCTACCTCGCGTAAAAGTTAATGAATAAACGTTTCCAAGAAATTTATACAGAAATATGGTAATACATGTATAACAATATTTTATACTTGTTTAATACCTCGTGGTTAAGGTAGTTGATGGGAAAAGCAATGGTCATGTTCCCTTTCTGCGTTCTAAAGTTAGGGTGTAATCAAGGTATGTCATCTTTGGCACCGTTTCTGGAACAATGGACACACTTCCCCGGAAAAGCAACACAAACTCTGCTGCAAAATCAGAAAAGTCCGCCCAGTGTGCCTGAAAACAACGGAGGAGATGTAACCAGCCGTTCGAAGCAGATACATTAACCTAAAGCAAACCTGAGAAAATCTGGGACCGAAACGGTGGTAGCTCTAGTAAAGGTGACGCAACAATAAAAGGGCAAAGTAAGCACATCTGACAACATTACGTCTGCGAAAAGCCTCACATTTTATATTATAGAGTCGGATTTTCTGATGGCTGTGGGGATGTCATGTTCCCAAGCCGAATATATGACTTACGGTACTAAAATTTTCAAATCACGTTACTCCCATCATTTAATCCAACTGTCGATCTTAATCTTTAGGCCTCCTATATATTAATAATTCCTTGTCGTCGTAATTACCTAATGACAGGGTTTCTATTGAATACGTTTTCCGCCTTAACCTAAACCTATAGTTCTAACGCGTTCAGGGGACCTGCAGTTTAACATGAAAACCAAACCACGGAAGCGTTCTGGCTTACTTCACATTACACAGTAAGCTGTGCCATAGGTGAGGGTCGGATTAAGAGCCAGTGAAAATCACCAGTCAGAACCATTAACCACTGAACCAACAGACCGCTCTTTTGGCCTAGTATTAATTAATTCCATTGGAACATCTTTCTGTTCGTGGAACTTATAAGATAGTGATCAGGTCACAATTGTAGCTTGTTGATGGTTTGAAAGTTTAATTAATGACTTGGTGCTATATACTTTCAATTTAATTTCCTGATAATTTTCATATGGTAGGTTGTGATTCCAATTTAGTAGATAAACATAATTATTCTTTTATTAATTCAGAGAATATTGTTCGAAATTGGGCCTGCAAGTTGATGTCGCATCGCAGAGAGCTTGGACTGTCGTTCACAGTAGAATGTTCTAGAAAATAATGGTGAACTCCAGCCAAACTGAAGACTGCTTTACAGAAAAGCCTCTAGGAACTTTAAAACGGGCAGGACAGTGTTTATTTGTTTAACAAAAATTAAGTAAATGTGAATATTACTAAAATAGTATTTAAACTTTGTAAAAGATCACAAGGTAATATTTAAAGCTTTTTGGTAGCAGTTTGAATAAAAAGATTTGGAATTTTGCAATTGATTTGCGTGTAAAATGAAATATATTATTAATACGATAGTTTTCCATTTTTTCAATATTTTAAACAACTCGAAGAGTCACTGTTCAGTAACAAACTGCGAAGATTTAAATCTCAATATGTATACAAAACTCTTTTTGATGTGTAAAACATGTTTGTTATAAAGAGTAATCGCCACATTAATAAATGTCTCTACTTTCAGATGGGCGCCAGGATTGCAAATGCTACTTGTGTTGACGCAAGAGATCAAATTGCCCAAACGGTTCCTGCAGTCGATGCCGGGTACTGCCTCCGTTGTGGTATTACTGCTTGCCACCTCAGGACCACTGCTGCATCTGTCGAAGGGGTTGCACAGCGGTAGTCAGACTTGCGCTCTTCTCTCTGTGGCCACTTTTACTTATCTGCCGTACAGTATATATAACAACGGTGAGTACTAAGTCTTCGCATTGAAGTAACAGTTTAATTTCCATGGTTTCCCAAATCACTCCAGTCAAATGCCGGGATGCTTCCTTCAAAAGGCCATGGCCTAATTCCTTCCCATTCCTTGCCCCCCATCCTTTCCCGTCTCTAAAGACCTCGCTGTTAGAGAGACGTTAAGCAGATAAAAAAGGCAGTTCAAGTCATTTTTCATTTTTTTAAAAATTTGAAAGTAATTATAAATCTTTCTCAGCATTAAGGAACCAAGGAATAATTAATTGCCTTGATCTTCATCTCACGAACTTATTTATTTGAGAAAAAGAATTGCCTTTTTTTCTTGTATTTCGTTTATATTTATTTTTATTGGTTCCTGTTTTTTTATATAGTTAGTAAATTGTATCAATTGTTTTCTCTCACCAGCGTTTCTATTCATGCTGGAACTATCTTCAGTGAAACTGGCTCTTTCTGAGAGTCAGGTGACAAACACAATTAGTTCTCAATTTGTAAGAGGATTCAGATCTATTGCCCCCTGAATTGAGAGTGTACACCGTTCCAAAGATATTACGAAAGAGTTGTGCCCTCTACGTTGAAATGAATCTATTTTACTTTTGTTTTTTTTTTATATCCCACTTATGGGAGTTGAGGATTGACAGGGAGTCGAGCGTTTAAATGCAAGCTTATTGATAAGCTTGATGTAAAAATAAAATTGTCACTATCAAACGAATAAATTTCATTTGTTTTACTAAAAAAAACAGTAAACACATGCGAAAAATTCTCACCTTAAACCTCCCCCTCCCCCCATCCCACATAAAATAAGGTGCAGCCTTTTTTTTTCGGTTGCTGAAATTAAATAGTCTGTGTAGTGAATAGGCCTACAAGAAAAGTAGAATTTCACATATTAATATGAAAGTATTTACAATTTGCAATACCTCTTTCTATACAATATTTGATGTTATAATTCAATCATCCTGAATATTTTGCTTGTCATTTTCGGTAATTAATATAAAAAGATTGTTTTTAAAGGGTTTTCCTTAAGTAATTACGACATGTGACAAGTATAATCAAGTTTTTTGAAACGTTGGTCCTTGGGACTCAGACAGTGATCGCAAAGGCAACTTTCAATGGGAACTCCTGCTAACCCCTGAACCTGCAGTGACTAGTGAGCGTGGTGGGTCGCAGGCGCTACGGAGAGGTGAACTGTGTCCCGGCCTGTGGACTAACTTTTAAGTCAAATTTTAAACAAACAATGTGCGTTAACGTAAACTGAATGTGCTATAATACAAGCGGTATAAAATCCTATCCACTCATACCTAATTCATGTCTGTAGATCTTGTATTATTCGAGAAAACTGGATGTCGATAACAGATATAATATATAGAGTTATAAACTTAAAAATCAGTAAACATGATCGTAGTGCTGCCTGTATTTATATTTTGTGGTATAAAAGATACAACGTGCATGGGCCGTTGTTAAATATCTCATTGCCAGAAGTGGTCAAGTTCAGCATCACAATGGAACGGTAATTTACAAAAGACATCCAGATGACTGTGGTACTTGGATACGTGCAGTCTTCTCCCCACCAGAGCAGGAACTGAGAAAAGCGTTAAAAAATTAAACTTATGGAAGATACATAAATTTTGAATAATATGAGAGGCTAATTACTGTCAGCCATTCTGTAAAATGTTATTACTGCAGTTAATAGCCCGTGATTGTTTCAAAACCATTCTGTCGAAAGATTTTTAGAAAAGCCTGTCTGGTATTAAATACAAAAAAACTATCAATGAATACATTGGCTAATAACTTAAATTTCGTGAGCAGCGAGAAAGTGATACTGGTTCTATCGGAATGTAGCCCTACCCGAGAAATTTTTGTAACCACATGATGTAAGTTATAGCAGCTTTCTTGCATTTCATATTTAAATTAGAATACTAAGAATGTCTCATAACGCTACAAAAACGTCCTTTGCAATTAAACCAATATTTTGTCTTTGGGCTGCCCAGAATACTTTTTGGTAATTGTAATACTTGTTTTGGTTGGTAAACTGTGTACATTTGTCCAGTGTGTGATGATGAGAGTGGGAGGACATGTGATAGAACCGGATTTGTCACATCCGGTCCATTTACACTGTTGGTAGAATGTTAGGTTGCCATCTGTTTGTATCTTTTTTTGTATAAAGTGTATTTTTGTTTGTGAAATGTGTATTTTATAAGGCGGAGATTGCCTTTTTTTTTTACTTATGGTTTTACGCTTCGTCGAATTCAAGGTCATTAGAGGCGGGAGGGGACAGGCGACAAGGAACGGGAAGATATTTGGCCATGGTATTTTGAAGGAAGCATCCCGGCATTCGCCTGGAGTGATATGAGGAAACCGTGGAAAACCCAAATATTGTTGCCCGCACGGGGTTTCGAACTGCCGTCCTCCCGAATGCGAGGTTAGAACTAACGTTAACCGCTCCCCCACCACGATCGGTGGAGATCGCGGACCGTACCAGTATTCCTCTTGATGGTTGCAAGAAACTGCCTACAAACAGTAATCAGTATAGCCGCTACACGCAGATCGGGAATAGATCCCAGTCCCATTGAAGCTGCCTCACCCAGTATGGCGGCGTCTTAATCCACGTAGCCACACTAACGAGGCATTTATGAATTTATTTTCGTTTCAATTATTTTCTTTAAGAATTTTGGTGCTGAATGAAATATTTTAGACCGTGATGTTTCTCATTTAAGTTGCTTGTGACTTTTCTGTAAATAATAACGAATGACTGTAAAATAACATTGCTTTAACTTGAAGCCCACGGTAGTTTTTTTGTATTATTCCCTATATGCCAACCAAAATATTTTCACCACCCTTTTCCAACATTTGGGGTTAGTTTTCTTCTATGAACTTTGCTTTTCGTTGGCATGGTCAGATTTGGAGCATGCCCTCGTTGACGCCAAGCGTTAAATATCTGCTTCCACTTTGGGGAAGTGTTACCATATATATGTGAAGCGTGTACCTATGTTCAGCGTACTATAAGTGTACTTTGTTTGCAACAAAATTACTGTCAACTAGGTTTAATTAAATCCGTTCCTGTGTATTTATATTAGGGTCTTCAGCAGTTTACATTACTGCCATGTTAATCTACAGTGGTGTTGTCATTTTGCTGAATGGAGAAGACCACGGGGATGCTCCATCTAAGGTTGGGTAACGGTTTTTCCACTAATCTTTACTGTCTCCTGGCTTTTGAGTACGCACTTCTTTTCCTGCGTGGAGAGCAGTTGCGACCACATCCGATCGATAAAAGGTGTACGCCGTACGCTTCAGCATTCCTTTCCCTACCTAACGTGTCTCACTTGGAGATCCTACAGTCAATAACCACACCATGCAAAGGCTGTCTCCTTAGAGTAACTTACATACAATACGAAAATAGAGTCAACAATGTGTTGCAATACAACCAGCCCGCAATTGGCTGGCTAGTTTTTGCAGTGTAGAACACAAATCGTCCTACCCAGGCTTGTAATTTTATATTACTAAGTTTACATTTATGCATACTATGTGGCATCGTTATTGTCGCTACGTCCTGTTTCGCTGGCATTCGTTTTTACTATAGAAACTGTTCCTCTTGGTGCTTCCAGCATGCAATGTCTCAGCAATCACCATTTCATTGAAATAATTGGAATCACCTGTACCTATATGCACTACTATTTGTGCCCGTATTACTGAACTGTTTGATGAAAGCACAAGCTGTATTACGCAGCATTGTAGGGGTTTTCAAAAGGTATGAGCAGATTTTGCATTTTTAATTCTTAATCCATATAAAAGATATAAATACGGGCAACACATCACTGAATAGAAGCAGGATTAAAGTTTTGCTGTATGTATTCCAAATGAGCACCATTTGTTGGATTTCCGAGGGATTCATGCGAAAGCAGTGAGGATACGTTCAACATCTCAACATCTTCATTTGACGTTCTAGAACGAAGAATGCTTTTTCCATTGCATGTACATCAATCTTGGAAGTGTAATAGGACCACTTCTTTTCTTAATTTTTACAAACGATCTCGGAGACAAAGTGAAAAACCTTTTTAGATTGTTTGCTGATGTTGCGGTTATTTATAGCGAAGTATGGAATTTGGCCGATTGCTTAGAAATTCAGAGTGATCTGGATGTTATTTTGGCATGGTGCGCAGAGTGGTAACTTACGCTAAATTCTAAAAAGTGCAAGACAATGAGCATAACTAACAAAAAGAATACAATTGTTCAGAATTACGAGATAAAGAATTCAGTTATTCTTATGGTTGATTCTATGAAATATTTGGGAGTAACAGTACAAAGGAACAGGAAATGGGACATACACATTAATTCGTTAGTAGGTAGAGCTGATTCTCGGCTGCGATTCAAAGGTCGAATCTTGAAAAATTGTAATGAACAAACAAAGGAGATAGCGTACAAATCTCTTGTGCGTCCACATTTGGACTATTGTTGTGCCATTTGAGATCCGTTTCTTAAGGGGTTGATCGAAAGTATAGATAAAGTACAGAGAAGAGCCGCTCGATTCGTGACCGCTTGCTATAGTCGTTATGAAAGCGTCACAGAACTTATTAGTAGACTAGGCTGGGAGTCTCTGGTAGACAGACGACGAACGTTTCGTTTAAACTTATTGGTAAATATGTGTACTCCCACTTTCACTTGCGAGTGTAGTGAAATACTTTGTCCACCAACCTATTTGAGCCGGAATGACAGGAAGGATAAGATTAAGGAAATAAGGTGCCGCAATGATTCTTATATGAATTCTTTTTTCCCTCGTACCATTAGGGATTGAATTGCACAACAAAGAGATTAGCTTTGATGCTGAGCACCCTCTGCCACCCACAATTTTGTGAATTGCGGAGTATATATGTAAATGTAGATGAATCTTCTAAGAATTTCTTATGGCAATCGTAAATCTGTTTATGACGAGGTAGTTCTTCATTGAACTTACGACGGAATGCACGCTGAACATCAACAGCGGATTTTACATACTGTAGCACGCAAAACGACTTCTCATTTGGCGTCGCCATTTACACGTAAACCTTACACAGCGCCATTGTCGGCAGAAAAAGGAAGAAATAATCGGGCGTTACAAACTTTGAATCTTCCTCTACTCAGTAATGTGTATCACATGTTTGTATCTTTTATAGTTTGTGAGAAATAAAAATGCAAAATCTTCTAATGACACTGTATAGAGTATCCAAAAGCAACAATACGAGCACTATACGAAGTCTTTCTATACTACAGAGACGGGGTTCCTGGATGGTGTCGAGGCGCTGGCCTGGGAAGAGTTCGCTCGCCGACGGGGATGCTCCTACCGGGTGCTCCAGCCACCACCCACGAACAACCGCTACGGACAGACGCTGCCTGGTGGTGAAGTTCGAGGCGGCATCTTGGGAGACCTGGTGACTGGTAGGGCGGATGTTGCCTTCGGCTCGTTGTGGCTCACGGAGGTGAGCGCTCATCATTCATCCGCAGGATACATACAGAAACATGGAAAACAGTTATTATTTCGATCTGGAATACGAGCCAAGCAATAGCAAAGTTTCGAGGTCATTGAGAATAATTCGGAGCGACATATCACAAGCAACTAGCCATTTCCCTCAACACATTACCTTGTTCATTCTATAGTATCATGAAAAGTAGTAATGCACTAACAATAAGAATAGTTTCATATAACCGTTTCGTTTAAATCGACTGTGTAGACATTAAAGGCAGATCCAAGACGGATGTGCAAAACATCTAAGCACCCCTCTCACAATGTAATCCTCAACTGTTATACAGCCATCCAGCAAAGCCGCATTTAGGCTTAGGCTAAATAGTATAACCTCCAGCATTTTTTATTCACGTCTTCCTTTTTATGTTTTTACTTTATCTCTTTATGATACGTTTATACCTCTGTGTGCTTCATTACTGTTAATCCGACTTCTTGGTATTTAAAAGACTTTTCCTTAGAGCCATAAGCACAAAGAATTCTTAATATGGGGTTATGAGTGGAAAGAATAGCAACAAAAACAGTTATTAAAACAAGTTCCACATTTACTGTTACTTTAAACATAGGCATACAGGTTAACTAATAGAATCTTCTCAAACTTACTATTCTTTGCTTCCAAATGGTTAAACTATTTTGTCCTTTTGTCTACTATAAGAATCTTCTTTATAGAAACACACATTATCTGTGGCACTGTACGCATATGAGAAAGGAGATTAAACGCAGAGGGAAAGAGTACAAATTATCTTACTTGAAGCACTGCAAGGTTGCCTATATAGCGAAGCTTCGCACTGACCAACTCCACTGATCAAACTAACTGGTCGACACTGAGACTGAGCTGACGTGTGTAAGACCTTTTAAACAACCTGTCTAACAGAATTACAAAGCGAGAACCAGTGATCGGCTTTCTCTTTCGTCCAACTCAAGACGGAGCTACCATCCTCGGCACACAAACATGAGAGGGCTTAGCTCAGCACCTCTGGCTTATAGGCGCTACTATACAAAAACCAGAGAGCTAAGACTTGCTCCCCTAACTAAGGCGAGATTTTATTTTCTAAAGTTGGCCAACTACTGTTGGGGTCAAGGCGTCTAAGAGTCTGGCGATTGACGTTACAGGGTCACATCACCTAAACCCTTAATGGCTGCCGCAAGAGCTTAGCTTCTAAAAGACTTTACCTAGAGTTTTTCCTTATTTTATTACTTTACTTCTCTCTCCCATATTCTCAAATACTGCTCTTAATTTATTCAAATTACTAATTCTTACAGTTATCTAACGTTTAAAATTGTTATTTATTATTAATTTTCGTCAAACCATCCACCACTTCCTCTTTATTAATCTCGTATTATCATATTAACCCTCCACAAAAAATGGGACTGGTATCAAGAGTCGAAGCCAGTTCCATTTGATTGCCACACCTCTTGCGCAGTCACTGCACTTCCACTGATTCACTTACTGCTGGTTGTTGGTAGCGCGGTATGGGGAAGGTGGGATAGAGGTCGTTGGCCAGTTGACAGGCGGTGAGCGGCACAGAGGGGGACTCCATGCAGCCGTCAAGAGATGGTGATGGCTCCCGTTGTGACGGTCTAGTTATCAGCATTGGAATCTTTCCGCAAACAATCTCTTACATACAAACATACTGGCGTCAACCCGTGATATTTCATTCCGTTTCCTCATCCACTTCTAGGTGCTACATTTTTTTTTAGTGTAATTTTCTCTATTTTTCGTTTCAGGAGTATTGTAATGAATGACCACTGGTTTCTATTCTAACATGACGTTGCATAAACTGCAATCAGTAACATTTTGTCTCTCATTCAAATAGAATCTTACAAATCTCTGAACTATTTGCAGTTGCTAGGAGTCGTTAGCCGATAGTCCAGCCGCAGGTAACACCCTCACATTATACTTTCGGACTATTTAATCATTCTCACGTTACAGTGACCAACTCCAGAATAATATACGTTTTCTAACCACCCATCACTTATGAATTTCAGAAAATTATATCACTTATGGAGCCCGGTCCAGCGTGGGGTCGTTGCTGTTTGACGTTCCTGGTGAGGCGACCGCGGCCTCTAGCTTCAAGAATCGACTCTGTGTGGAGACCACTCAGCCCCACAGTGTGGGCAGCCGCAGCTGCAGCAGTGCCTGCATACGCCGCCGCATGGACGCTCCTAGGAGGTGAGTCTCTGTAGTCTGCACGCTAAAAGAATTGATTAAAACTAAGCTCTCCACGGTTGTTATGACTGGAGGAAATACGAGTGTAAAGGCGACTCCACACTAAAGGAACACAGCCGTAGCAGCAGTAGCCAACTTTTGTGTGTGATTTAAATTGTGCTAGTTTGTCGTTTTCTTTGAATATTTCCTGTTTAGGTAGCGTGCCAGTCAGTTGAGCCTCCGCAGCCGTAGCAGCAGTAGCCAACTTTTGTGTGTGATTTAAATTGTGCTAGTTTTTGTCGTTATCTTTGAATATTTCCTGTTTAGGTAGCGTGCCTGTCAGTTGAGCCTTCGCAGCCGTAGCAGCAGTAGCCAACTTTTGTGTGTGATTTAAATTGTGCTAGTTTTTGTCGTTATCTTTGAATATTTCCTGTTTAGGTAGTGTGCCAGTCAGTTGAGCCTCCGCAGCCGTAGCAGCAGTAGCCAACTTTTGTGTGTGATTTAAATTGTGCTAGTTTTTGTCGTTATCTTTGAATATTTCCTGTTTAGGTAGCGTGCCAGTCAGTTGAGCCTCCGCAGCCGTAGCAGCAGTAGCCAACTTTTGTGTGTGATTTAAATTGTGCTAGTTTTTGTCGTTATCTTTGAATATTTCCTGTTTAGGTAGTGTGCCAGTCAGTTGAGCCTCCGCAGCCGTAGCAGCAGTAGCAGCAGTAGCCACGAGCCTTAGCAGCTGTTAGTACCGGTCGCCGATTTTTGTGAATTCATTTGTAGTTCGGTTTTTGTCTGTTTCAGGTGTCATGGCTTGTGCAAAGTGTTCTGGTAGGCGTCTGGTTCTCGAGGAGATTCTTAATACTATGGCGTCTCTTCAAGCGCAGGTATGGAGCATCCTAGACGAGGAGCGGCAGTGCGTCGAAGAAATTCCGCAGCCAACTGCAGTGGAACCGGCAAGTTTTGATTTTGAGGTTCCAGTTGCAGAAAACGTCTGGCATCGTGTGGATCGGAGAAAGGCGTCGAAATTCCCAATTAGCCGAAGGGAATATGATACCTTGCCCCTAAGTAACGCGTTTTCTGTGTTGCAGGAAGTTGTAGATTCAAACGCGAATGGCCCAGAAGAGCAGCAGGGAAGATTTACCCGCAGACCCCGAGCCTTGCCAGGAAAAGGTTTACTGGTCATTGGCAGCTCCAACGTGCGACGGCTGGAGAAACCGCTACGGGAATTAGCCACGAAGAACGGTGCAGATCCTCATACTAACTTTCATTCCGTTTCTCTTTCAGGAGCAACCGTACCACGTGTCATGGAGGCCATTCCAAAAGCCATTAGGGAATCGAACTGCCGTCAGTTAAGAGTAGCTGCGCACGTCGGCACTAATGACTCGTGTCGTGTTTCTGTTCCAGATATAGTTAAATCCATGGACAAGATGGGCCGAAAGGCGTATGAAGCCGCCCGGGAAAATTCAGTTTCATTACAGTTCTCAATTTGCAGTGTGGTGCCGCGTGTCGATTGTGGGGAGGCTGTGTGGTGGAAGATCTTTAATTTAAATAATAATTTGCAGGAGCTGTGTCGCAAAAACAACTGGGGCTTCGTCGACCTTCGTCCGATGATAGCTGCCAGCTGGGACGCATTTGACAGGTCGGGCGTCCACTACACACCTAGAATGGCGTCCAAGGTGGCTGCTAAAATTTGGAACCGCCTTGATATGAATTATTTTTTAGGAACAGTGTGAGGCCCGAGGATCCTTCATTTCACCGAAGAGGATGTGCTGATAACATAGAAGCTGGTCCCGGTAGTGATGGCGCGAATAATTTTAATATTACAGCTCCAATTACTTCACCCATTTACCGTCAGAGTGCGAGTATGAAAAATGCTATTTCAGACACAAATAACAATACGAAGCAGCTAAGGATAATGGTACTAAATTGTCGGAGTATTAGAGGGAAAGTAGCGGATTTTCACGCCTCAGTTGCGACTAATGATGTCGATATAATACTAGGAACCGAGAGCTGGTTGACGCCTGAAGTTGAATCTAGTGAAGTATTTGGCCCTCATTTCAATGTTTTTCGAAAGGACAGAACTGTCTCAATGGGTGGGGGTGTGTTCGTGGCCGTAAGTAAAACCGTTAATTGCTCTGTCGTAACTGAAACGGAAAATTTTTGCGAGTTAATATGGGTCAAGGTAAAAATTGGCAAAAATTTAAAGTTCGTACTCGGGTCATTTTATCGACCTCCGGATTCTGATCTGGCTAACGCGGAATACTTCAGAGAGTCACTTAATAACATTTACAAAAAATTTCAAGGACATATATTGATCGTGGGTGGTGACTTTAACCTACCGTCGGTTAGGTGGGACACATACACGTTCAGGTTGGGTGGAAGAGATAGGTTGATAACCGAAACGTTCCTAGAATCATTTGCAGAAAGATCTCTTGAACAGATGGTCGAAGAGCCAACGCGTTGCGACAAAGATTCCTCGTCCATTCTGGATCTTTTTCTAATTAGCAATCCTGATATTGTAGATAAAGTTTGTATAGAAGACGGTATAAGTGATCACAAGGCGGTTGTGGTAACGTTAAACTGTAGTCTGAGTCTGAAGCATGACAAAGAGAAACTCGTGTTTTGCTTCGATAAGGCAAACGATGCGGGTATGGTTGATCACTTTACGAAGAATTTTGAAACGTACATGCTAAATACAAGTGTTGAGGAACTTTGGTTTAATTTAAAAGAATTAATATGGACCGGTTTAAACCAGTTTGTTCCTAAGAAGTGTATTAAGGTCAGTAATAACTTCCCTTGGTTCAATAGGGAAGTGAAACGTTTGCTCAGGAGGCAAAGGCGTTTACATGCCGCGGTGAAAAAATCGGGGGACTCATCTAATCGAGCTAAATTAGTCCAGTTGCGTGCGGAAGTGCGTAAGGCAATGCGCGATGCGTTTAAAGAATTCCAAGCCAGGAATTTATCCGAAGATCTCATTACTAATCCAAAAAAGTTCTGGTCGTATATCAAAGTAATAAGAGGCTCTCGTAAGGTTATGCCGTCGCTGATTAAAGAAAATGGTGAATTATCAGAAACAAGCGTAGAGAAAGCAGAAATTTTGAATGATATATTTAAAAAGGCTTTTACGATAGAAAACTCAGAGGAGATACCGATATTTAACAATCGTACCGACAAAATTATGAATGATCTTGCTATTGATGTCGAGGGAATAACTAAACTGCTTATGAATGTAAAAACCAATAAGGCTCCCGGACCCGACGGTATTCCTACAAGATTCTACTCAAGATACGCAAAGGAAATTGCACCGTATTTGATGAAATTGTATACCGTCTCTCTGGATCAAGGAAAAATACCAGCCGAATGGAAGACCGCTATCGTAACTCCAGTGTTTAAAAATGGGAATGTTAATGATCCTCAGAATTATAGGCCGATCTCGTTAACTTCAATATTTTTCAGGATTTTAGAACATATCATCTATTCAAATGTCATGCGGTTCTTGGATGAAGGTGAGCTTTTAAATCCAAATCAACATGGATTCAGAAAAGGCCGATGCTGCGAAACACAACTTGCACTTCTAATTCACGACTTGTGCCGAATTATAGATGAGCAATCCCAGGTTGATTTGGTTCTATTAGACTTTAAAAAAGCTTTCGATAATGTGCCTCACACTAGGTTACTTAGGAAACTTCGCGGTTACGGCATATCTAGACAAATATGCGACTTGGTTGCAGACTTCCTGAAGGGCAGAACACAGTGTGTAGTTCTCGACGGTGAGCGTTCATCACTTACTGAAGTGGGGTCTGGAGTTCCCCAGGGAAGCGTGTTAGGGCCACTGTTGTTTCTCATATACATCAATGATCTATGCGACATAATAGGGGGGATGAAAAAATTATTTGCCGATGATGCTATAATTTATCGCGAAATCAAAACCCAGGACGACTGCGCTTTGTTACAAGACGATATTATGAAAATAATTGCGTGGTGTAAAGATTGGCAGTTGGAGTTAAACGCTAAAAAGTGCCAAATCATGCGTGTAAGTAAAAAGGTGACACCATTTAACTATGAATATACGATTAATGGCACTGTCCTTAGAACGGTAGATTCCGCTAAATACCTAGGGGTAACAATTCGTAATAATTTGTCGTGGAATGAGCATATCGAGAATGTAATGGGAAAAGCAAATCGTATGCTCCGATTTCTAGGTCGTAATTTAAATCAATGCACTCAGGAAGTTAAATCGATTGTATACAAGTCACTAGTACGTCCTCACTTAGAGTATTGTTGTTCTGTATGGGGTCCCCATCAAAAGGGGTTAATGGAGGCTTTAGAGAAGGTCCAAAGAAGAGCCGCCCGATTCGTGACAGGTATATATAGTTGGAGGGAAAGCGTAAGTGCGATGTTGAAGGAGTTAGGTTGGGAAGACCTGGAACACCGAAGGCGTTGCTCTCGACGGAAGCTAATTGAAAAATTCAAGTCAGATGTATTTCGGAATGACAGTCAGCAAATATTGCTACCAGCAACATTCATATCTCGAAATGACCATGAAAATAATATAAGAGAAATCAGGGCCAGAACCGATTCATTTCTATACTCATTTTTCCCACGAGCGATTAGGGAATGGAATAGAAAGGATTTACCGGGCGAGTAAACTTAAAATCCGACAGGAGTAGCTTTCGATAAAGCACTCCAGCCATCCTGATCTGGGTTTTCCATGGTTTTCCCAGATCACTCCACGCGAATGCGGGGATGGTTCCACACAATAGCCCATGGGCGCCTCCTGCCATATCCCTTATAACCCTTCCAAACCATAACCATTTTCGATAGGTGCAATGCACCCTCCGCCACACACTTTTAGTGAATCGCGGAGTAATAATAATAATAATAATAATAATGACCTTCTTGTTGCTAACTGTTGCGGTCTGTTTCCAGAAACAGTAACAAATGGGAACTTTCAGAAACATTCCGTCCGCACCAGAAAACCTAATTTAGTAACAGTTTACTTGTGTTATTGTTTTCATTTGCAATACGCCCACAGCGTGACAAATAAATTATTTTTCATAATTATAAATTTGTTACTATGTAATGATATGGTGTCAGCGGCAGCTACAATTTATATTATTTTGAGTATAAAGGAAAAAAAAACATAAATACTGGAGGAGACAAAGTCTTTTGGAGGGTAATCAATATGTAGTCGAACGCCTCATAGATTCTCTAATAACTAAACTAACTTAGTCTACAATCCGAAGATGAGTCCTTTAGAAGGAAGCATACTAAGCCATTGTGTCATTTGGTAGTTCGTTATCTCTGGGAACTACAGTTTAACGTGGAACGTCCTGGAGTAGCTAATTCGATCAAATAAAACTCTTAAAAATTCTGCACCCACCAGAATTTAAACAGAGACTGGACCCCGAACTTCTAAAATCAACCGCCTTAACCACTTAGCTACCAAACCGTTCTTCCTTTTTTTTTTAATAAAGGAAAATAAAACAATATCTATTATGACAGTAAGTATGTGAATGAGTACCAATGATTGAGAATGCTTACTTTCCTCAACTGAACCGTTTATTCAAAACAAAGAACGTACTACAGAGACGAAATATCTCCAATAAAACATTTAATGCAGACTTCAAGGATTCTAGCTACTGGAGATTCACTTGTTTCCTAGACGTACCTATTTAGAATCTCGATACAATAAATATCCAGAATTTTGCCAGATGTTTTTGATGCTATTACATTAGTTATCCAAGATGAAATAAGGATAATTTCTGTCGAAATGGTTAATATCTAATTCATTTAGTAATTAAATTATATTTCTTTATAAAAATTTAGTTAAATTTATGAAATTCCACTCGTCTAATAGAACGTTTATGTAGTAGTACATAAACAACTAAGGTAACAGCACTAAGGAACTAGCTGTCTGCACCAAACTAATGACAGTTTCAAACACGACTATGTTTACCAATGTTTCTACATTTCCTTTCATCTTTACCGCTACTTTTGGAGCAGTTAACTTCAAGGAACTTTGGTTTTTGTTTACATAAACAATCAGGAACATTTGGAAACATTGAGCAGCATGAGGGAACAAGTTGCAGGAACACGTAACATCAACAACATGTAAGTGCCTCTGTGTTCCTTTTGGTGTTTCATTTTGAAATTTATGAGCAACAAAATCCATATATACAGAAAGAACCAGTAGCATCATCTCAATCTGCAGACTTTGCACAACTCGTTGGGTTGTTGTTAGGTTCCCAATTTCTGCAATGTGATATGAGCTTTCCTTAATTAGAGAGAATAATTAGGTGACTAAAATCACTTGGTCAGACCACGAAGAATTAGATGGTTTAACATTTCCAAACTACAGGAAAATACCCATCTCATCTTGAAAACATTTAAGCTGCAGTTCTTTCGATTTTGAGATTAAAGCATTGTTAATTAAATAATTCTACCAGCAGTAACGGGAGCTCTTGTTATGACGAAATGATAATCACTGTTTCAAAAAGAATCACTCGATTTACTTTGTACTGGATTCGTTAACAAAATCCACATTTAAATATACAATAGCACTTCTTGAATTAACTGCAAACACAAGCGACATATACATTATAGCCTCCATAATACGGGGTTTCAGATACGCGTCCGTACGTAACGACAATGTAGCGCCAGCACACAATCTGTGCTCTAAGCTATTTATAATCGCCACCGACAAAGATTTTTAATACTAGATAACGCTTGTAAGCTTATGCTAACTCCAAGGGCTATACGAGAAGTTTGTGCTCAGTTGGTCCGAAGATTGAGTTTGTCTTATGAAGGAGAAAGTTGAGAACAGGGGTTTAGAATTTTTTCTGCACCAGCCCTACAGCACCCACATAGTATATTTTATGTCTTGTGAAGGAGGAATGAGAGTTAAACACTAAGAGGCGATAGAGAATATCCTGTATTCGGAAAGTTGAAACGGAGTTCTAACGTAAGGATATTTTCAAGTTCCTAGAACAATAAAAAACTATGTGCTAAGTTATGGAGAGTATAGACGGAATTAAAGAAAAGTATCTAAATTAAGATGAAGTATTCGGGTTATCTAAATCAAAAAGTAAAATTTAAAAAAAAAATTGTTGCTCATTAATTTCAATAAGCGCTAGTAGCACACGTTACTTCTTTCGTTATTGAAAGTACAGAGAAGAGCCGCTCGATTCGTGACCGCTTGCTACAGTCCTTATGAAAGCGTCACAGAACTGATTAGTAGACTAGGTTGGGAGTCTCTGGTAGATAGATGACACACGTTTCGTTTAAACTTATTGGAAAACATGCGTACTCCCACTTTCACTTTTGAGTGTAGTGAAATACTTCTTCCACCAACCTATTTGAGTCGGAAGGACAGGAAAGATAAAATTAGAGAAATAAGGTGCCGGACTGATTCTTATATGAATTCTTTTTTCCCTCGTACCATTAGGGATTGGAATGCACAGCAAAGAGATTAGCTTTGGTGCTGAGCACCCTCTGCCACCCACAATTTTGTGAATTGCAGAGCATATATGTAGATGTAGATTGCGTAAGTAACTGTTAATATTTCAATGAATATAAGGTCACTCTGGTAAATGAATGATAATAATAATTTAGCGTGATATCTCGGTTAGCTAGCGTGGTCTGGTCAGCTATTGTTGCATCTGATATAACATTAGCACAGTAGATACGTTACTTAAGGGCAAAATATCGTGGATTTGCTTGAAAGATAACTCAATTACATACGTCGTGGCAGAAGATGAAGTGCCATCTGCTAGTTAGTAAAAAAATCTCAGGTTAAGAATTTGGTCAGAAGGAAATTTTACGAAATTTTTTTGGCGAGAACTTTTGGAATTTATTTGCTGTACCTTATCTGTTTCCTGACATTTATGATTAGTGCAGCGGTTATTATCCATATAATTACTCATTTTACTATTTAATATTAGCCCGTTCCTCAGTTAGTTGTCGAAGAACATCTAGCAGAAATATGATTTGTGCCAACCTGAAGGAGAAACTCTGATTATAGCTTCATTCTTGTCATATATCTCAGTTAATTCTTACAATGGAATCACATGATGGAATCTTCCTTGTTATGTCCGAAGCAGAGGAGTTACACTTGCTCATTGATCATGAAAGCAAGCTAATTCCATTACACAATTGTTTTCAAGCATTGTATAATAGTAAATTACCGAGTGGGGTAGGTGAGTGGTAATGCTCTGGCTTCGCATTCTGGAAGTTGTGGTTTCGAATCTCCCTCCGGCCATCCAGATTTCTGTTTTCTATGGTTTCCCCCAAACACTCGAGACGAATGCCGGTACAGTTTCATTCAAATACCATCGCTGATCTCCTTCTCGTTCCTTGTCCCAGTCCTTTCCCACCTCTAATGACCTCGACTTCGGTGAGGCGTAATGTCACAAGGGGGAAAAAAAGTTAACTATTGTTAAGCTGTCAGACAGTAAATCAGTTTGCTAGCTCGGAGCATTTGGTGGAGATCAGCCTGTCAGTTCCTTGTAAAGGTCGTCGGTTCGTTTACTGCCACTTAATGAACGCGGAAGGTAAAACAACTTTTTCATTCCGCTTGCCTCCGTAGCGTAGGGGCTAGAGTACTGGCTCCGCGTACCGAAGGTCACCGGTTCGAGTCCGGCCTAGAGCATGGGTGCTTAAGTGTTGTCTGTGTTAATGTCCTGCGTGTGTGTGTTAATGTCGTGTGTGTGTGTGTGTGTTAATATCGTGTACGTCCTGTGGTGTCGATACTTAGTAGCAACAATTCATAACGGAAAATGATACACTGTATGAGTCATGGTGATCACATTTGTGGGAAAGCAAATTATCGGCCAACAGCTGGGATCAAAACGTCTCACTACGAAGGGAACAGGATCTGCTATCTGTCGCCAACGAGACCACTTGACAACAAAACAAATTTACTAATCTGGCACCTCACAATTTGAAAACTTTTACCTTTAAACTGGTAATAATGCTGCGATATATTCTTCAATTTAATAACACTGAGATGAAAGCAAGGTGCTGTGTTGCAGGTGGTGTCAACTGCCGCACCCTGCCTGTGCTGCTCTCCCTGAGTACCCTTCTGGGCCAGCCCTGTTCGTCGCCACCAGACTCCCGCCGGCGCATGCTGTGTGCCTCGTGGGGCTGGCTGTCTCTGCTGCTAGCCTCCGCCTACAGTAGTTCCCTGGTCGGCTGCCTCAGTGCGCCGAGATTGGAGCCGCCGATAGACTCAGTCCAAGACATGGTACGCGCAGGACTCTTCTGGGGAAACACCTACCAGCAACCTCTGGAAGCGCTCCTAGACATGCAGGTAGCGTAAAGTTATTCCTTCCATATTAATGGACACTTCAGAAAGCATGACGACAGCAAAATATAGGGATACGGTTTGACACAGCAGCTCCGAAAATGTCGTTTACGCTCTAAATCTAATAATATCACATGATAAGTAAACGATCTGAGAATGATTTTAATCCAAGTAAATTCATCAGTTTTTTTTTTTTTTTTTTTTTTTTTTTTTTTTTTTTTTTTTTTTTTTTTTTTTTTTTTTTTTTTGAGAACGCAGTACGCCGTAGGGTGACACACCTCTGTTTTTAGTATTTGGCATCCAAAACTGCAAAAATTGAAACCATTATAATCTAGTCATAACCGTCCTTATGTCACTACCTTATATTCCACCATCACACCAACAATGTCTAAATATTGCAGGTATATTTTACTGACTGCAAAACAGACCTGTACACAAATATTCCAAATAATACTAATCGTATTAAAATTAATATCCGTAAGAAAACGTATTGAATTCAGAAGGTACAAAATTAATCCATCGGCAGATATGTGGTTGAAAGGATTAAGAGTTTCTTTTGCCTCGGGTTATGCGGCTCGCCTACGATGATGACAGGATGAGGGTAAAGGAAAGAAATTCGTGATACTGGAAAACCGTAGTGTGGAGGTTTGGAGCTGTACTTGAACACGTGTCTCCTAGAATACCAGGCCTGAACTAGGTCATACATTTTACCACTCTTACTAACAACCAGTCTCAGTGACTTTTGTTGAAGTTTACACGTAGCATACATTAGATCTAGTTTATGAATTTCTGGTAACCTAAGCTATCGAAAATGGAAGCACACGACGAAATTGGTGCGTAAGTGGTAACACCCTGGCCTCGCATACGGAAGAACGTGGGTTCCAATCCCCGTCCGTCCGTTCAGGTTTGGGTTTCCATGGTTTTCCAAAATCATTCCAGATGAATGTGGAGTTGGTTCCTTCGAAATGCCATGGGAGATTTTTTCCCCCCGTATCTTGCTCCTAGTATTTTACGCCTATAATGACCTCTGCGTTGACGAAGCGTAAAACAATAAAAAAAATATGGAAGCTCACTTGTACAGGCTGAGAATCGCACATAGCTCAGAAGAGACAGAGCGTGAATGAAGAGAATACGGTTAAAATGTTAATAAAGTCCAGTGCTTAGTAGTGTTCGGTAACTTCTGAACGATAAAGAACCTTTATGGAATCACTCATTTGTTCGCCTGTCACAGACTCGTAATTTCTCTGAGCCTTTTAAGTTAAAAACTTTGAAATTTTGTGCTATTTTATTTATTATTATCCTTAATACGATACCAGGTGTAATTTGGAAAATTGGTTGATGAGAATAAATTATACGGAGTTCAATGGTAGGTTGAGGAAAAAAATCTTTAGATAATCTTCGTGGGTACCAAATGTAAGCTTCCAACAGACAACTCTCAAAATTGTTAGAAGTGTGTTTTTTATTCCACAGTTTCTATTAGAATTTGGCAAAAAAAACATAATAATCTAATTTATTACTTTATTTCTAAAAGTACTGTTTCGAAAATTCTTTCAAAATAGACTACCATTCTGAATTAATAGTTTTCGTAAAATAATTAAATGATTAATTGTAGTAAGTTTGGTACTACAAAATACAATTTTTCGACAAAGAAAATCATAAAACAATTGGATTAGAATTTTATGTATCGGATAGTAAATATATTGTTAAAACAATTTTTTGCGTACGCAGAATAATTTTTAAACGATTTTTTTTATTTGATTTATAAATACCCCATAAAAGTCAGTTAAATAATTTATTTGATTTAAAATTCGTTTGTTCTTGAATTATTTTTGTTTAATTTTGTTTTAATTGTGAATTCAATTTAATACATAATCTGTGTTCCAGACCGCTTGTCGGTTCTCTTCAACAATGGAGCAAATAGACTGTAGTAGATTACAACTGGGAATCAAAGTGGCAGATGCTTTTTACTGGCTTGACTATCCCGTTCCTGGGCAGCGGTCTTGGAAATTTCGCAATCACCGTGAAACATGATTTGGGCAGAAACTAGTTTTTTTATCTCCTTTCCTGAATAATAGTAATAATAATAAAAAGAACAGACAGAGCTTATGTACATCGATAAATCGTTAAATTTCTCTACTACTAGTAAAATAAAACCAATTTGCTGTGCCGTTGTAAAAAAATTGTAATGAATTTATTCGAAAAAAACATTCTTTACAGATAACTGTACAATCCAGCATGATGTAAATATTGTATTGTGCAGAATCCATGGCACGCCGAGTGGGCCGGGATGGCCGTTCCAGAGCGCCGGGCTGAAGACCGAGTCGCCCGTTTGGCTAGCGGCAGGTACGCCGTGGTCGCCTCCACGCTCGGTGAACACCTGTTCGTCGAGGGAGTCTCTCTCGATAGCGGGCAGCTCCGCGGGTTGCGGCGAATCAGGGAGTGTACCGCGCGCGTCTGGCTGGTGCACGCCTTCAGGAAGGGTTCAGCCATAAGAGAGGATTTCTCGTGAGTCGCTAACTGCCGCATTGCAGTATTGGTATTCGGTAATCAATTGAGTACCATAAGGGGAAGCAACTCACGGTGGGAGTGGTACATCTACTTCTGTATTCTACATTACATATACAGGGTCCGGCAATAAAACCTCCCACATTTCACGTAGCCGGTGTGCGGGTTGTTGTGAAGATACTGATGTGGAGTGTGTTTTGTTTTAAAGAGGTGTACCTGCCATTTTCAATGTGCTCCATGTGATGGCTTGGTGAGCATCGTGCGTTTGTTGTGGACGAATTTATTTGTAACAGTTGTTCTGAGATTTCCGGAAACGATTCGAACGTGGCCTACATGATCGTGTCCCCGATAGAAAAACTATTCAACTGTGGGTGTCAAACTTTATAAAGACAGGTTCAGCACTAGAAAGAAAACCTACAGGCCGTCCTCGGACTGCAACAACGCCGGAAAATTTGGCGCGTGTGAGTGTGTCTATGCAACATTCACCAATATTTGGGGACACTTAAAGCCTATAGTGTACAAACATCGTCCACAACACTGCAAACACTTAAAGAGGCCATTACCCAAGAATTGGCAGCCATTCCAAGAGAAATGACACGAAAATGTATGGAGAACTTTGTGGGTAGACTTTGTCAATGTGTCAACAATGGAAAGCAGGTATAATTTTTAAAACCAAATAATTAAAAATGGCAAAGTATGTATTTTTCATAAATAAAAGTAATTATTCTCTATCGTATTTAGTTTTTATGTGACAACACATTAAAATGAGGGAGGTTTTATTGCCGGACCCTGTATAAGAGCTGGGCAAAATGCATCAGGTTTATCTACGAGCTTTTACACTGCACTAGCTGATAAATTAATGGAACGCTTACACTACGTACCATCATGCATACGACAGGTAATCTAAACCTTAAAACAGGATTTTATTTGGGGAATATACAACACTCTCCCGGAATTAAACATATGTATTCACAAAAAAAGAAACATACGACATAAGTGCAGATATCAAAAATTGTTTTTATTGGAAGCTTCATCGAAAAAATGTTGACCTCTACTGCAGAAGGAGATTCTACCGTTTTGTAATTATTATAGTCAACAAACTTATTGCGCTGTTTTACGAAATTCTCGAAGAGCTATTTATCATTAAAAAGTGGAATATGCGTGCAATATTTCGTGAGCGTGGCTCAGGAATTTCTAAATAGCCCTTGTATGTGTATTTAAATATTGCAAAATATTCAAACAAAAATTTAAACAAACATCATCAAATCAGTAAATACTTGATAATGGAGTTGTAAAGTTATCTTTGGAACAACAACGTAACAGACATGTATTTAGTGCTTTGCCGGATCCATTCTGATTATTACGTCTAAAACGGAAGCAAGGTTCCGACTACTTGGCTTTAGCGCCAGTAAGGGACTCTATGAAGAAGACATACTTACACTCCAATATTCCTCAGAATGTTGTATTAAGAAGGTTTAAACGTGCAGTGATTGCTAGCCAGATGAAAGCTTCTTTGTGTTCAGGTTAGCAGCAATTCCAAAACCAAAGTTTATTTAGTCACGTTATTCAAAGCGACACAGCTTGTGGGGTGTGAAATAAAGGCAACTGGATACTGAGGGGAAACAATAAGTTTGCTTTGTTGCATGTTATTTTCTATCATGCGATTCTAGACGGGTTAAATGCAATCCTTCATGCCTTTCCACCATGAGATTTTATATCAGAATCTTTGCTTTTCACTAAAGTTCTTTCCCTCATCTTTTCCCTCCAGTGATCATTTAGTAATTCCACACATCTTAAAATTTAACAAAACACTTCACTCCTACTTTTGTAAGATCCTTCTACAAATTTTATCCTCACCTACCATTAAAAAATAATATACAAAGTGCTTCACTTTCTCGTTTTTCTTGTATTCGTAAATTCCAAGAACCTCCATGCATACAGTTTTAGAATGGTATTTCTGAGATCGGGGGCAATATCTAAAGCTAAAGGCGTTCGTAAGATCGTTCTTGCTGTAGCCCTCAATTGCAATTTCATTTTTTTAGTAACAGTATTCTCTAGAGCCATCTGTTACACCTAATCCTATTTCTAATTTTAATCTATTATTGTTACTTATTCCGCTACATTTAATTACCTTATGTCTTTGTCTGGTTCAGATTTAATCCAAACCATACCAGTATTTTTTTCATGGCTTTCATTTATTTCTCAGTATCTCCACAGAGAAATGGCAGAATATTGATTATTTCTCCTTGAGGTATGTAAAGCGCTGCCATATGCGTAAAGTGCCACCATCTGTGGAATTTTTTAAAAACAATTGTAATCTAAAATAACGTTGCTACAAACTAAACTATTGAGAGAACCTTACTAAATAATTAAATTGTATGAAAATCTAAAATACTCCACATGAAAATATCCAAAACTGTTTAACGGAAGAAATATGTTTCCACGTAACCGAAACATACCAAATATCCGTGCAGCTCTGCATTTTTAAGGAAGCCAAACACAAGAACCATAAAATATTAGATAAAACGAGAGGTCTTATCATACAGTGCAATCAGAAATAGCCGCCTCGACAACAGTACCTGCATTCAAAGCGCCATTTCAAAGATACTCTGCCAACGTCATCGAGTCACTTATTAAACTATCCAATAATTTCTGTAGGTAAAGTGTCTCAACGAAAGCGGTTATCATCATCATACGTTCGTCCAAATATTCCGTGTTTTTATGTATTGTTCCCCTCTCACCTCGAATACCCAGTATTGAGTGATAATTACTTCTCTGTCAGCCGGCCACAGCAAATTCAACCGGAGTCCCACTATTTAGAATGTTGGACAATTAACCAGTCAACACTGGGCTGCGTGCTACAGTCTGGAAGAGGACGGCATTGTCTGTTACTGCTATCGAATTGTGTGTCAAGCCATTTTGGTGTAGTGATGTGAGTTGAGTTCAAGATATTCGAGGCTTATGAAACGTTTCAGATCTAGGTAAGCGACAACAGAGGATTTTTTTTTATTTATTTGGCGGTGATCTTTAACACGAGCAGTCTCTGTGTCATATCCGTGCAATATACTGGTAGCTATTCTGCTTCCAGACAAGCCCCCTGACTTTTGCACTGCAAGCACAATGTATGATGACTTTTCCGTCATCTGGTAAATTCTCCCGTCTGTTGGTCTTTCATATTATAAACGTTCTGTCATTCTTCAGTTACTTAGGACGCAGCTGCGTATCGAACTGGGTGCAGTGGAGAATTCAATTTTTTTAGGAGAACTTTTTCCTTACCGAGGTGACTTTATGTGATCCTTTGGTTTAAAAGCATTTAAAACGGCTAATAATAATTTTGCTAGTGCTGTCAATATAAATGGTTCAATAATATATTCCAGACTTTTAATAGAATTTTAAAAGAGGTAAATAATAATATATTTAGAGAACTCAGTTTACATTTACTTGTTCAGTTTCAAGAGGAAATTCATAAGTGTAAATTTCTGTTTCCAGATTAAATGAATCTGATTGGATGCATTCTTTTGAGAAAAATTGATTAACGGTTATTTGAGCAATTTCTTCAAGACAAGATGAACCATCTGGTCATTTTTGGGGGGGGGCGAGGGGTTAATCAGACAGTTACCGCCTGCTAATGACGATCTGATTTACAGCAATAAAATTCAAGGAAATGAATTTCTCCTAGAAGCAGAATTATTATTTACATCAAGTATTCAAAAATATTGTATTTTCTCCATATCATTCCAACAAAATGAATGTTAACAAATATTTCGAGATATACTTGATCGTATATGATGAGAGTACAATTGAAGACATAAACTTTTCCATTGCGAGAACGTAATTTTTTCAACGATGGAATTAGACTATTTGTAACAAATAAAGTTGTTAACGAATTTAATCATGAAAAATTAAAAGAATTGTGTCAACCTGTTGCTTACATCTTAGCTATTCATAAAGGTTCCGCAGCAAAATCAGCAAGTTCTGAATTATTAGGTGGATTGGAATCATTTATAACTTTTTCTATTGGATCTGAAGTTATGTTACGCTCAAATTTATGGGTCGATTAGTAAATGGAGCTTAGGTTATTTTGTTTATTAAGAAAATCTAAGTCCGACTGTTAAAGTGATAAAGGTTCGTTATGAAAATTATATTCACTCAACTTATTACGATTCCACCGAAAACTAAATAAATAGATAGAATATCACTTGTTAAAGAAAACAATTTCCTTTTCGCAATCATAATTCATAAATCTCAAGGTTGATCGCAGGATGAAGTTGTTGGATATTTGGAGAAAAATAAACTTATGTTGGTTTAACAAATGCTGCCTTATCCAGGGTAGAAACATTAGAAGGTCTAGCATTAAATAGAATGTTTTCTTATGACAGAATTATTAATATTAAAAATTCGAGTGTGTTAAATTGTAGAAAACAGAAAGAAACTCGAAAGATAAATTTTATATATGATTAAAAACCAATTTAAAGTTCAATTGTTTTTTTTAATATTTAAAGATTGCGTCTTATTACAGCGTTATTACTTTTTGTCAATAAACTAATATCACGGTTATTGGTAATGTTTCGTGAAGCTTAAATATTAAAATTGTAATGATTATTATTTAATTTCTTTACTTGAATATTTCTTATGATAAAACCTGACGAACCACCACAATGTTTTTAACTAGTATGTGGCTATTTGAAATGTAGATTTGTTAACGTTGTACTCGTAAAGAAATTGCTGATTTTCTTTCTAGTCACCGGTAGCCGAACTTCTCATGAAGGTTTACTAGGAACTGCTAAAAAGAGATTTCTACGACCTTTTAATAGGTATCTGGTTGTATGAAATAACTCTGATAAATCATTTTCTTATGTTTATTTTCCCGTACGCTCTATAATAATATTGTATAGTATATTACAGAACAAGACCGTCTCCATCTAAAGATACTAAGTACAAATGTTCCAGCGATTCTAACTTTCAATTAACTTGCAACTCCACTTTCAAAACTTAAAACTGACTCGTTTCTGCCGTTCGCTTTAGCCTATATAGGCGTAACAGAAATTTCCAGAATAACACATAGAAAGCTGACTGATGTTTCTGGAACGGCATCAATACAGATAACAATCAAAATCACATTTAAACAATCAGAATTAATACAAAATCATTCAAAATCAACTTAATTTAATTAATTTAATTTAATTGCAATGGAGCACAGGCTCCGGTGGCAATTTCCCTATACACCCATCTTCCCCCTATCCTGCACCGACCTACATTTTCCCCCTACAAATTTTATCTTTAAATTCTTTCAAAGTTTTCGGTAAATTATTCATCATTTCTCTTGGTAACTCATTCCAATCCCTGACACCCTTACCTAAAAAAGAGAATCTTCCCACACCCTTGTGCCTGAAATCGAGTGCCAGATTGTGGTCATGGTCATCTTTTCCCTTCCATGCACTACTTTTCATACCTATTGCAATATCTTTCCATGCCTCATCGCCAGTATATGCCCTGTACACTCCCATGACCCTCCTCATCCTCCTGTCTTGCAATGAATCCCATTCCAGCTCCTTTATCATATCCGTCACTGATTGCATTCTGCGATAATTTCCAGAAAAAAATCTAGCAGCCCTTTTTTGCACCCTCTCAAACTCCTGTATTTGATACGTAAAATGAGGGTCCCATACTACACTACTATATTCGAGCAATGGTCTGACCAAAGTTTTGTAACCCAATTCCTTGACTTCTCTCGTACATCCCCTCATCACTCTCTCCAACAAGTGCAGAAGTTTGAAACCTTTTCCTACCACCTTTCCTATGTGTCCTGCCCAGTTAAGTTTGTTATCAAAAGAAATACACGGAAATGAAAGATATTTACAGGTATTTACACACAAAATTATGACCACAAGCCAGTCCAAACAGTTGAGAATTGACCTCCAAACATCGTGGACCACCTGAATTATTACAGTTACAAATTTTCAATCGATTTTTCATGAACAATACATATCACGCAGCATTTATGCAGTTTCTCTCCATAATACGATGTTCATTTACACAAATTCACAATTAATTACATGAAAATTACACAGAATCATATTTAGTCAACTCCCAACTTGCTGTACATAATT
>JARYHS010009186.1:73457479-73660819 GCA_031002005.1 Vandiemenella viatica | reverse complement strand
CGAGGATATAGGTGTCCCTTGTAAGTGAAACCGTAGCACATCTAGAAGCAGCAACAGCAGTGTGCTATGCACACATTTGTTCGGAGTTGACAGGCAAACCATAAAATGTAAGACTAATATGAATATTGTGGTTATATGAAAAAAAATCATTTTATAACGGAAATAAAACCTTGTAAATGCTTGAAGAACAGTTGAAAAACTTCAACACTATTTATTTAATAAGCGTTAAAATTCAGGTGATATCCATTCTCTTTAAAGTTCCTTTCTGTATTTAAGAAACTTGCTTTGTTGCAGTCGTATAATATGTAATGTACACACTTAGGATGATGTTAGAATATTAGGTATGCATATATTATTACCTTAAATTTACCTTTAATAGCGTATAGAGAGAGTTAAAAAGAAACTAAATAAGGTAAAAAATTGACTGCGTAGATTCGGTACGTACGCATATTTTACAATTTTAATAAAATATTTAATCAAAGTTAATTATAACTATTTGTAATAAATAAGGGCTGAGTGAGACAGTAAACATAAGAAGTAGTATGAAAAATATAGAAAATTGGAAAAATCCACAATTGTTGAAATTTTTTTTTTTTTATTGCTTCATGCCTCATCGAACTAGCGTCTTTAGAAACCGGAAAAAAATGGGTGAAAGGAACGGGGAGGAATTTGGCCAAGAGTTTTTGAAGGAATATTCCGGGTATTTTACTTGATTAATTTTGGGAAACCACGAAAATCCGTGATCTAGATGGGCGGACTGGGATCCGAACCCGTACCCTCCTAAGTACCAGGCCAGAGACTTATCGCCCCCCCCCCCCAAAAAAAAAATCATGCTCGGTAATTAATCATATAATCGTATTGTGTTAGACGTTATGCATATTCATACGGCCTCAGTTACACATTTATATCGTTTTCCTCTGTTCACCATATCTAATGCTTTAATTAACTATCAGAGTAATCCACCGACAGGTAAGGTGTCATAAGAGCCGCATTTGCCCTTTTGAGATGAGACCACTGCCCCACTTTAGATGTTACATACTGAGGTATGCCAGAGACAGACTTACCTAATCTTGCGACAGTCCCGTCTCTACCTCATCTACATAAGCCTGTCCGGGGTGAACGCCCCCACTGCTCTGCTACATCACATATAAAATATTATTCATGATGTCTTCTCCGGGCCATTACAACAGACGCGAGGCCTCAACATGTAAATTTTAGAGCTCGTGTCGCCGGAATACCGTCCAGAGAGCAGTTCATAACACCACTAACACATGAAGAATCCAGATACCTATTCAGCCAAAATACTACCTTATTTGAGTTCTGAAGTGCATACAACCATGTGCTAGTGAAAAATTAGTTGATAGAATACTGCTGGGATAAATTCGCTACCTATGGGACAAGCTACCGCTACCAGGTGTTTCAAAAATGACCGGTATATTTGAAAAAATCGATAAAAACTATACAGGCAGCGATAAAAAAAACCGTTTGTTGCAATATGCTTGGGACAAGAGTAAATTTTCAGGCAGACAACTTTCGAAATTAGTTACAATTTTCAACAACAGGTGGCCTCTGCAGGTGATTTGAAAGATATAGATCAGTGTTTCCCAACCTTTTTTGGGTCATGTCCCACTTTTAAAAAAAAAATTTGCCGCCCCCCCCCCCCCTACATAATTTTTAGTAAAAAAAATTAGTTGTTATTCAAGAAATTCATATAGGATGGTTTTTGAAAGAAAACACTTTAATATTGTCATAAAACACAGTAAGTAAAATTAAAAAACATATAATGAAATACTAAAATTCAAATTCAAAAGATTTTTAATAAAGATTTATTATGGCAATTTAGTGTGATCCTTGCGCTTGATGCTGCTACATAGAGATTTTATATTAGGCTCCAATTTAGTAAGCTTTAATCTCAAGTCTCCACGTTGCGTTATATCCAGTCGATTTTTTTTTTTAATCAGTTTATTATTTACTGCACTAAATCCAGATTGGGCTAAATATGAAGATGGAAAAGGTAATAGAAGTTTTCTTGCACGTTCTGTTGCATTTGGGTATTTGATTTTAGTTTCTTCACAAATCCATGCCATTGCACCTATATCTAGCATTGCATTTAAATAACCGTAAGAGAAAGCAGTAAAGTCGTATCAAGTCAAGTTTCTAAATTGCCCCCCTGTGGGGCGTGGGCCCCACGTTGGGAAACACTGATATAGATGATTGTGAGATTGCTTTGGGCTATTCCATACATACAGGAAGCGGCGTAGATTGGCCTCCCTATTCGCCAGTGACTTCTTTCTGTGGGGATACTTGAAAGACCAGTTGTACCACCACAATCCAGAAACAATTGAACAACTGAAGCAGTGCATCTCTTCTGCATGTGAAGCCATCCCGCCTGACACGTTTACAAAGGTTTCTGGTAATTTCATTTTGAGACAACGCCATATTATTGCTGCGCATGGTGGAAATGTGAAAAATATTGTGCTTCAGATTTTTCCAGACTGCAGCGCCACTGTTGTTTAAAATTGTAACTAATTTCGAAAGTTTGTCTGCCAGAAAATTTACTCTTGTCCCAAGCATATTGCAGCAAACGGTGTATTTCTATCGCTGCCCGTTTAGTTTTTATTGATTTTTCAAATATACCGGTCATTTTTGAAACACCCTGTACTACTTATTAAGGAGACTATGTGGTAAAGTGAAGTTGCCTGGTTCGATTCGTGTTTAAATGATGCTAAATGTTTACGTGTCCTTATCTTGACCTATACATTCTGGTATGACTTGCTCCGTGAACACATCGTGGTCCAGATTCTACATCAAAACATGTCTTACAACTGACACTTACTAAGTGATATCTCCTTTGGCAGAATTCAACCAAAGATCGCGTTGTGGGTCTAGATTCAATTTTTCTTTTTTAATTTATTAAAAGGCGTGTTTCTAAAGTAAGTTTCGCTGTCACTTATTACCGTTGCAATGCCGCGATTGTCATTGCACGCATGCCACTTCAGTTCTACAGTTGTTAATCTTGCACGCACTGTAAGATTACTAATCCTTGTATGTGGCTCGTGGTGAACTATTGACATACCGGTATTCAAGGTAATTGACCGGCCCCGCCGACTGTGAAATACTGTCGGTCGTGTTGACATGGTTTGTTTGAATCTCTTTTTCGTTGGCGATGAAGTGTGCCTCCGTTGCATGGAATGCTGCTTCAATTCAGGTTTCGCGTGACACACTCAAGTTTCGTCACCTTTCACCATATGGTCCAGCAACTCATTGCTTTTCTCGCACCTAAATGGTGAAGACATCGAGCTGACGACCACAGCTAAATACCTCGGCGTGATTCTAGACTCTCGTCTAACCTGGAAACATCACATTGAAGAGATACGACGAGAATTTTCAGCTAGGCTACAAGAGTTATACCCAATACTCAACAGGGATAGCTCATTGTCAGCCATCACCAGCGTCAGTGTTTACTGCAGCCTAATACGTCCAGTGATCGAATATGCGTGCCGTGTGGGGGTACGCATCCAAGGCCCAACTGAACCGTCTACAGACGATGCAGAACAGATCACTTCGGCGAGCACTACATGTGCCGACCCGGTTTCCGACAGCAGACCTGCATGAAGAAGCAGGTGTCCCGTTGCTCCAAGAAAGAATTCTGAAACTAACCAAATAAATAACGAAAGTCATCCAACCCTCTGATTGCCAGCCTCGGCCAGCATTACATTAATTTTGACAAACACAAAAGACCATTGTCAATTCTAACTAATAACTGAAACAAACAAAGCGCAACCAAAAAACAAACCACCAGTAATGACATTTAATCTGTAAGAGTGAAGGAAATGTCTAGTGACAAAACCTCCACCTCTACTGCTTGCAAATGGAAAGCAGAAATTGCTCGCGCCTTTCTCACGTGTGGAAAGGTCAATGCGCTGGAATCCCGTTTGGTTTTGTGTTCCTCGGTGAGCATCTTGGGCACCCATAGTGAGGACAATTTTTTAAACTGTAATCGACCAGTCACAATGATGGAAAGAATACTCCGTGAAATTTGCACAAATTATAAACCTCCTGTCATCTTGAATTCTTTCTTTGACTGTACTCACCAAATCATCATTGGACAGAGACGGCCGACCGTTACGCTGTTCATCATGAACGGTCTTTTAACTTCCTAACACATCTCCTGACCATTCAATCACTCATGGCACCTTCTTCATACACATCACGAAATAGACGATGAATCCAAGCTGGTTTGACGTTTCTCACTCTCAAGATACGGATAACAGACCGTATTTCACTGTAGGTGGGGCCGGTCAATTGCCTTGAATATGTCAATCGCTCTTTACAAACAACATACAACGACTAGCAATATTGTACACGTTGTTTTGCTACTGGAGAGCTGAATTCAAATGCAGGCATCGACAACCGCAGCATTGCAACAGCAGTAATCTATAACGGAACTTTACGCCTAACAGTCTTCTTCTATTATTTGTTTTGTTCTGTTTTTGTTTTGTTTTATATTTGCTTTGGAATTTACAGCTTGTCAACATCGTGGTAATTACAGCCTGGAGAGGATGAAGGCTAGGGACGCGAAGATATTCAGCAATAACCTTCGGGAGTAAGATTGATTTTGGGAAACATTGGAAACCCGAAATTCGGGTGGTGAGACGAGAATATGAACCAGCTTCCTCCCGAAACCAGGTCCATATGTTACTGCTCACCCACCAACCACAACACACATCCGTTTAAAAAATTTCTGGTGTATGCTTTTTGGATAAACGTATAAAATTAAATATTATTTTTATTATATTATTATTTTAGAATTTTTCTCTATTTGTCAGATTTATGATAGCTTTGCTTACGAATTAACGTAAAAATTTCGGAGCCGATTTTGATGTAGTTTTCACAGTAAGTCAACTTCTGTTGGAGCAGGAAATTGAACTCTAGTCTGAACAACAAAATTTTAGATTCATTGCGCTCTGGAATGTAAATGATGATTGGAATATCACTAACAATTCCAATATTTTTGCAACTTTTTTTGCATTTGATTTTTGTCAGTGATAATATTCATGGAGGCAGGTAATTTTTCGAATAGTAAATATCTTTAATTTGTGTATGTACAGAAAAAATGAAACAAATATGATTTTTCAAACTAGAAACAAACATTTACTTCAAAATCAACTGAAAGTACACGTAAAGAAGACTTAGATGTTATAGAATTTACAGTGAAATGTATCGTCGAAACTCCAAGTAATAATGTGCAAATATGATTAAGTTCGGATGAGCCAACATTCTGGGATAGTGGTATTGTAATTCGAGGTGTTGTAAGCAGCAAGTGCGTCTTTTTGGTTTACATATACAATGCCCCATGTTGTTTGTTGACCCACCGGAATTTATTATAAGTGCATATTATTTTTTGGCTTTTCTGGGTCGTATTTCTTTGCAAATGCCACGTCATTATCCTCTTTACAAGTAGTTAGACATTCTGTCGAAGTACATCTATATTTACAATTTAAAAATCATATTTTGTTCAATTTTTCTGTTCATTCAAGTGTTAGTAGTAGTGACTGTATGGTAAATTACTCACTACTATCATTTCGCGAAAGCCGCAACTCGACGTCTGTGACTGTTGCGGAAATATTTTAGGTGTTCACCTTATCTGGATGACTCTGTATAGTATCACGGTAATCGTGTTACTTACGTCTTGTCAAGAAAAATACCCCATTTGCTTCAAATGTAAATTCGTGTGATCGTTATGACCTGGCGACATGGTTTCTTATCGATTACGCACTCCAGCTCTATCCTAGCTGTCATAGCCTAACACGGTAATCCTATGGGGTACAAGGGACCTACAGTTTAACAAGGAAACCGAGCACGGAAACGTTCTGGCGTACTTCATATTAGACAGAAAGCTGTGCCAGAGGTGGTGGTCGGATTAAGAGCCTATGAATCGCCGCCGAGACAGGAATTCGAACCGGGAACCTTTCGATCTCCAGTCAGACGCCTTCTTAATTTAATTTAATTTAATTTAATTGCAATGGAGCACAGGCTCCGGTGGCAATTTCCCTACACACCCATCTTCCCCCTCTCCTGCACCTACCTACATTTGCCCCCTACAAATTTTATCTTTAAATTCCTTCAAAGTTTTCGGTAAATCATTCATCATTTCTCTTGGTAACTCATTCCAATCCCTGACACTCTTACCTAAAAAAGAGAATCTTCCCACACCCTTGTGCCTGAAATCGAGTGCCAGCTTGTGGTCATGGTCATCTTTTCCCTTCCATGCACTACTTTTCATACCTATTGCAATATCTTTCCATGCCTCATCACCATTATATGCCCTGTACACTCCCATGACCCTCCTCATCCTCCTCCTGTCTTGCAATGAATCCCATTCCAGCTCCTTTATCATATCTGTCACTGATTGCATTCTGCGATAATTTCCAGAAACAAATCTAGCAGCCCTTCTTTGCACCCTCTCCAACTCCTGTATTTGATACGTAAAATGAGGGTCCCATACTACACTACCATATTCGAGCAATGGTCTGACCAAAGTTTTGTAACCCAATTCCTTGACTTCTCTCGTACATCCCCTCATAACTCTCTCCAACAAGTGTAGAACTTTGAAACCTTTTCCTACCACCTGTCCTATGTGTCCTGCCCAGTTAAGTTTGTTATCAAAAGTAATTCCAAGATATTTGCATTTCAAGTCTTCAGCAAGCAATTCTTTCCCCACCTTATATTCATAATTAACCTTTTGTTTTTTATTTGTGTATCTAATAAGCTGACTCTTCTTTGCATTTATCTTCATTCCATGTTTACCAACCCAATTAGATATTCTGTCCAGATCACCCTGCAACTGTTTACAATCCTCTATCGTTTTGATTCTTTTATACAGCATTATGTCATCTGCAAACAATCTAATTTCAGATAGTAAACAATAAACACAATTATTCATTAGAATAATGAATAGCAATGGTCCCAATACGCTACCCTGTGGCACACCCATTTTTACTTCCACTTCTTTTGATACTACATTTCCTACCCTAACTTTCTGTTTTCTACCTTTTAAAAATTCTTCTACCCAGCAAATGACTTTCTTATCCACTCCAATGGTTTTTACCTTATTTACTACCATTTTATGGCTTACTCTGTCAAACGCCTTAGACAGATCTAGTTCTACACTATCAATTTGGCCTCCCTTGTCCATTTCATCTGAAATATCTTGCATATATCCCACCAACTGAGATTCGCATGAATATCCTTGCCTGAAACCATGTTGCCTGCTTGAAAACCAATTACGTTCCTCAAATATATTTCTGATGTGGTTGCATATCAATCTAGAGCCACTAGTCCGCTAAATGTTAGAAAGAAATGGTGATGGTACAGGGCGTTCGCCGGAAAACGCTACCCTCCCAGTCTGTTGCCGTCGGCAACTTGCTCGGTCAGTGGAGCCAGCAGCTCCCGCCACACGGCACCGTGAATCACCGCACTGTTTAACACCTCCGCTGCCCCAACAGTGCAGTGACGCAGTATAATGGGACACTTACATTGTTAAGAACGGTTTCTTTGCATTGTAGCTAGTTTGTGACTTCAGTCTCTTATTAATCAGTGTTGTGAATAAACGTTTCTTTGTGGTTTGGCTGGTTTGGGGCTTCATACTCTTACTAATCTGTACCGTGTTTGAGTGTGAGTAAAATTATGCTACGTTACAGTTTGCAACAAAGAATATTTCTCTACGATACATATGTGAAGAAGAAGTCGTTTAAAATGTGTCGCAGTAAATTTCGTCGCGAATTTCCTGGCGCTTACTGCCAGCTAAATCAACAATTCTGTGTCTGGTTAAAAAAGTAAGAGAAACGGGTTCATTTTTTAACAAAAAGAAACTGTCGGTCAACCGTATTCTCACAGAGGAGAAAATTGACGATATCGCTTTTCGACTAGAACAGTCACCCAAAAAATCATTAAGTCAGTTAGGGCAGCGTGTGTCTCGAAATATGTTCAGAAGATGTGAAATGTGCATTACACAAGAGGGTCAACACTTCCAGCATCTTTTATAAGGTAAGCTAATGAATTACGTCACATTTAAATGCTTAGCACATACAAGTTTATGAAGTTTATGAAGCGTAATTATTATGAAATAGTCCGCGGCCGACGGTCGAACAATGCCGGAAGCTGACCGCTCGCTCGCCGGGAGCAGTTTCTTCCTTGTAGCGCTAACAGTGGGTTGCGTTTCCCGGCGAACGCCCTGTATATAAGTCATTCGCCGGAAAACGCTACCCTCCCAGTCTGTTGCCGTCGGCAACTTGCTCGGTCAGTGGAGCCAGCAGCTCCCGCCACACGGCACCGTGAATCACCGCACTGTTTAACACCTCCGCTGCCCCAACAGTGCAGTGACGCAGTATAATGGGACACTTACATTGTTAAGAACGGTTTCTTTGCATTGTAGCTAGTTTGTGACTTCAGTCTCTTATTAATCAGTGTTGTGAATAAACGTTTCTTTGTGGTTTGGCATGGTTTGCGGGGCTTCATACTCTTACTAATCTGTACCGTGTTTGAGTGTGAGTAAAATTATGCTACGTTACAGTTTGCAACAAAGAATATTTCTCTACGATACATATGTGAAGAAGAAGTCGTTTAAAATGTGTCGCAGTAAATTTCGTCGCGAATTTCCTGGCGCTTTACTGCCAGCTAAATCAACAATTCTGTGTCTGGTTAAAAAAGTAAGAGAAACGGGTTCATTTTTTAACAAAAAGAAACTGTCGGTCAACCGTATTCTCACAGAGGAGAAAATTGACGATATCGCTTTTCGACTAGAACAGTCACCCAAAAAATCATTAAGTCAGTTAGGGCAGCGTGTGTCTCGAAATATGTTCAGAAGATGTGAAATGTGCATTACACAAGAGGGTCAACACTTCCAGCATCTTTTATAAGGTAAGCTAATGAATTACGTCACATTTAAATGCTTAGCACATACAAGTTTATGAAGTTTATGAAGCGTAATTATTATGAAATAGTCCGCGGCCGACGGTCGAACAATGCCGGAAGCTGACCGCTCGCTCGCCGGGAGCAGTTTCTTCCTTGTAGCGCTAACAGTGGGTTGCGTTTCCCGGCGAACGCCCTGTATATAAGTCAACGATAAAACTATACTGGACTCTTTTCTGTTCCACATGGCAGTAGTTGTGTTTGAAACCTAGTGTACAATCTAAAACCTGCCATGTTTATATTAATCCCTTGGAAGTTACACTTTGTGCTAATGTATTTTATGCATGTTTGGGTAACACGCTAACCTGCTACATTTCATAATGAAATTTTTGCTGGTATACTTCCGACTTTAGGCACTCCGGTTTGTGTCAGTTGCGTGATTATCAAGTAACTGGTGTCTCTGGTACAAAGGAAGAACCCTTGCACATGAAGAAGACGGCAAGAAGTTGCGTTTCCACATCTTTCAGTGTACACCATGAGTTTTTCAGAATAACAATAATTTACATTTCTTACTAGCTGTTTGTAACGCCAAAGTGCGAATTATAACAATATCTGTAAGCTTCTGATTGTATCATATCGCAGGGGCGATGAACACTATAGCAGGAGTTGAGAGCAGGAATCTCGATTGTTGTATCAGGAGTCGAGTGCGAGAGTAGGACGAGTCGGACGTGCCAAGATGACACAGGCCGTGCACAAGTTTAATGTGAATTACAATCCGCTAGCATTGTCGCATAATAACCGTGACGTTTAAGGCAGCGTGGAGAGAGAGGACATGTGGGTGTATGGTTGTGAACAGACACTGAATCGCGAGTGAATATAAGTTTGTTGCATCTACAAGAGTTTGGAACAGTTCTTCTGGGCTTTAATGACTGTTCGTGTGAATTTTTATTCGGGATACGACTCACTTTCATCAATACTTTTTACGAACCTAGCGACTTCCGCGAGGAAGTTTTAAAAATGTCTGGTGGCTAGCGCTGGCGAATGTATGTTGAGTTTAATAAAACTTCTGTGATCCATGATTAACTACATGTGTGTGTCGATTTTCGTCTGTAGCATGTTGTAGTACCTGAATGTGATTTATACAGCCTTTCGTTAGGCATAGACCACTGGACTGGCGACCGCGTCAATAGAATCCGCAAATATGAAAAGGTGGGACAGCTGTAGTAGTAGTAACATCATATGAAACATTGATTTTAAACTAAGCCACAGCAGCTAAGCTGAGTTACTCGTTGCATCGCCAGTGTGGCTCAGTGCCTTAAGGCAGCGCACATTGGACCGAGGAGCAACAGTGGGTATCGTCGCCTCGGACGTGCATCAAATGCGTCGCCCGGGCACTGAAGATCGTCTCCCGCTCTACACGTTCCAGCCAACGGAGCGTGTACCGCGGGCAAAGAAGACGATGACTCTCCTGGGACATAAGGTCCAAATGGAAGTAAAGAAGAGACCACCGCTCGCCCTGGCTCAGTGCTTTCGTTGTCAGGGCCATGGTCACCTGGCCCGCGACTGTACTGGACAGGAGCGTTGCGTGAGATGTGCGGGGACTCACAATGTTGAAAATTGCAACATTCCAAGAGATGGAAAACCTACATGCTGCAACTGTATGGGCAACCACCCAGCCTGCTACAGTGGGTGTCCAATGAAGAAAATACTACGTGTTGACAAATCGACTACCACCCAACGCAAGCCACTCATCGATCCTCAACTCCGGCACCAACCTAGACCTTTGCGGCAACAGCCCATTCTGCGGCAGCAGCACAACCAACGTGCCACACTGAACACTGACAGTAGATACCAGCTTGACTCCATGACGACGCCCTGCAGCAACAGTACCTGCTAATGACTCAGGTCATAGCAAATTATGCAGCCTACCAGGAAGTGACACATTCAACAATGCCACAGCCCCAGAGAAGACAACATTAGAAGATCTGGAAGGAGATGCAACCAATTGCAAGAACTTCCTCACACTCTGGGACAGCAGACAACCCAGAAGATTGTGTCCTGGCCTGGCCAGGCAGGAGCGAGTACTAATCCCCGCGTTCCGGCCATCCTTATTGTGGTTTCTAGGTAATTCCTCGCAGTTATCAAGAAGAATGACGAACAGTCACCAATAAACTATACACAAGCAAAAAAATACACGTAGGGCACACAGAACATACTTACACGTTTTACAGGCAGATGAATTAACACCCGCTTCTCCCATAAAAACTACGACAGGCTTAGAAAGCCGGTACTTTGACCATGACGCAGTCTTCAAAAATATAATAGCAGAACAGACCGATAGTTCAAATTTTTTCTAGAAGAGATTGATAGGCTAGCTCATGCCCACTGGACAGAGCGTGGTGGGTGTACGTTTAACGTTCTGGCCTCGCATTCGGGAGGACGAAGGATCGAATCACCGTCCGGGTTTTCCATGGTTTCCCCAAATCACTCTAGGTGATACTTCAAAAGCCGATGGCCAAGTTCCTTCGGGCGAGGCGTAAAGCCATTGGTAAAAAATAAAAATCTTCCCCACTATTTGGTTCACGTTGACTATTCATGTGCGGATCTCTGTATAAAAATGATTATGTCAAGGTAAACACATTACGAAAATTATAGTAAATAAATAAATAAAAAACTATTGCTTAACTATATCGAATAATATGTTAACAGTTGTACGTCGAATTCACCATAAACATATTTTTTTTTTTTTTTTTTTTTTACTCAGGCTTTACGCCTCGACGTCGAGGACTGAGGTGGGAAGGTTGTTGTTGTCGTTGTTGTGGTTTTAGGGCGCGTCGACATTGAGGTCGTTAGCGCCCAAGAGGTGGGTAGGGACTGGGGTAAGGAACAGGAACGAATTCTGCCACAGCCTTTTGAAGGAATCATCCAGGCATTCGCCTGGACTGATTCGGAGAAACCATGGAAAACCCAAATCTCGATGGCCAGGCGGAGGATACGAACCCGCTTCCTCCAGAGTGTATAAATATTTTGACTGCGCAAATTAATTAACCATTAAATTTACTTATTTTTCGACTCTTCTGTATTAATTTCTTCGCTTTTTAACGATACGTAAGAATAAAAATTCCTTATTCCGCTCCTGACATCGTGGGCTGTACCCATCAAAATTCTACTTGTTTTTCCGGGAAGCACGCTCAGCGAAAAATGGATACTATTTTCATAGCACTTTTGTTTAAATCTCTCAGTGTCTAGACGTCATTTCACCGAACGTGGTGGGCGAGCGGTAACGCTTTCGCCTCTTATTTGGGAGGACGTGGGTTCGAATAACCGTCCGGCTGTTCAGGATTCAGTTTTCCATGGTTTTCCAAAATCACAACAGGCAGATATAGGAATGGTTTCATCAAAATGACATTGCCCAATTCTTTCTCTCTCGATACTTGTCCCTAGTTCTTTCCCGTCTCTCATGACCTCGACGTAGACGAGTCGATAAGCCATTAGAATGTAGGTTCTCAATGGGAGGTGACTCCCCTCCCCCCTCTCCCCCCTCCCCCTCAAGTGGGGACCAGCTCTTCTCCATCCGAAGTACTATATTTCTTTCGTCGCCTCTTAGAGCTTAATACCTTTATTCCAAAGTCACATACTTAGTGAGTTTTCTCTCATTGTTAGTACCGAAAAGTAGGGGTTTACGTTATTAGCAAGAAAATTGTGGCGGGAAGGGGAGAGGCATGAGAATTTTTCTTTTGACGGAAGCGAGACGTGGTATAAAAATATTTAGGAAACCCAACGTTAGGAAAATGAAGACAATGCATTAACATAAAATACACGATATTTTACTCCTGAAATCATGGGCTTTGCATTATTCGAAATCCTATCAAAATCAGACCATCAGTTTTAGCGTGAATCGAGTTCAGCGAGATGTGGATTTTAATGTGTGGACTATTCTAACTCAAATCTCTCATCTTCCAGCCCACTTTATCCCCACGACCAGTGACTGTATATTTTTCAAAAATCGTCAAACTGCAAGCAGGTGTTTTTCTGTGTACTCTTCCAAATAGAGAGACAGAAATACAGATTCTGATTCCTTTTCTGATCCGTAACTTGTTTTCTTCACTGATATTGTAAACGTACAGATATTTTCCCGGTTACAGCCATGTTGTATGTATTGACTAGCAATTCACTTCGTTTTTTTGTCTTACAATAGATTATTACATTTATTTATTGCGTATCAAAACCGTTAATGATAAAATAGCAAGAAGACACAGAACAAGAAATTAAAAGAACAGAAAGAAAGCATGTGCAGCAACAACACCAATCATCCATATTATAGGTGACCGAAAGACAGCAACTCGAACGCCGTTGCTACTGGCGTTAAACAGGTGTTCCAAACTTTTTTTTTTTACTCTTGAGATAACAGCAGTTGCTAAACAATCTTTCATCCTGGTTGAATCACTTCTTAGCTATTTTAGCGCTCTTCATGATTGTTGGTTCAGATTTTCATCTGCGGGTACAGCTCCTACAGTAAATAAATAACAATTGATCTACTAGAATCAACCTGGCTCGCCACAGATTGAACCAGCGATTCATATAATACAGCCGTCGTGCTTAGGAAACCTTTCGCAGATTAGTATTTGTCTGACAATTTCGTGTCCGAAAATCAGATGAGCCGCATTTTGGTTAACTTTACTCCGTATCGGTTTTGCAGCTAAGTCACATCTTACGAGGGTCATACTGAAAGTCGTTAGCAACATTTTTTTTAAATCTTAATTTTTATTTTTAATACAAACCAACTACATTTTATTAATTTACACTTTTATTTCAGTTTTCAACATGTAGCAGCCACACTACGATTTATATGTTTCAAATTATTTTAATACTAGCTGGTACCCACGACTTCGTTCGTGATTGTAAAGAATTCATATTGACAGCTATAGACATCTAACCACCCTAGTGCACGATGGGAGACTCGATACTATTACCACTCACAAGTACCAGTCTTCTGCGCTATGTAGTTCCGGCAGCAAGGTAAAATTTACGGATACACACAAGTCTTTGGATGAAACACGAAAATATTCGTGATCGACCAATTTCAAACACCATATCTCACACACTCCCACAGTTACCGAATTTCGGCCAACGTTGTGATCGATGGGGGACTCTGTGTTACTACCACACACAAACGCCAGTGATCTGCGATTGATAGTTTTCACTTAAAAGTGATACACCGTGACACATGCGTCTTTGGCAGAAATTCGAAATTGCCGCAGGTCGACCATTTTCATCCCCCATATCTTCCACACCCCCATAGCTACAGACATCTAACAACCATAGTGCACGACAACAGACACGATTCTATTACCACACATAAACACCAATGCTCTATGCTATGTAGTCGTGGTAGAAAAGTGAAATCTGCGGAGACACATGCCTTTCGTCGAAATACGAAAATATCCTTGGTCGGCCACTTACAACCACCATATCTAGCACAGTACCACAGTTTTTGAAATTCGGCCGCTGTTGTGATCGAAAGGTGACTCTGTGCTACTACTACACACAAACGCCAGTTATCTGTGATCTGTAGTTTTCGCTGAAAAGTGATACACCATGACACTTTTGTCTTTGGCAGAAGTATGAAATTGCCACAGGTAGACCACTTTCAACCCCCATTTCTCCCACACCCCCATAGCTACCGACATCTAACAACCATAGTGCACCACATGAGATACGATTCTACTACCAAACACAAACACCAATGCTCTATGCTACGTAGTTGTGGCAGAAAAGTGACAAATGCGGAGACAGTCGACATAGGAAAATATCCTTGGTCGGGTAATTACAACCACCATATCTACCACATTACCACCTTTCTGAAATTCGGCCGCTGTTGTGATCGAAAGGTGACTCTGTGCTACTACTACACACAAACGCCAGTTATCTGTGATCTAAGGTTTTCACTGAAAAGTGATACACCATGACACTTTTGTCTTTGGCAGAAGTATGAAGTTGCCACAGGTCGACCACTTTCAACCCCCATATCTCCCACATCCCCATAGCTACCGACATCTAACAACCATAGTGCACGACAGGAAAGACGATTCTACTACCACACACAAACACCAAAAGTCTATGTTATGTAGTTGTGGCACGAAAGAGAAGTATACGGAGATACGAATTTTTGGTCGAAATATGAAAACTCCCTGCACAGGACCAACTTCAATCATTATATCTCCCACATCCCCACAGCTATCGGCATTCGGCCAACGTTGTGCACGACAGGAAACTCCATGCTACTTCCACCCACAAACATCAGTGATCTGTGCTAGGTAGTGGTGGCTGAAAAGTGAAATATAGAAAAAAACACGTCTATTTTTATATATATATAAGATTAATTTCATTTATGGTCTAAATTAGATTAATAAAACTGATCTCTGGCAGCCCAAATTGTATATGATTAAATTAATATACAAGGGTATTTATGTGAGAGGACTCAGCGCAAATATGCGAGTGTAGGATTTCTGTTTAAAGCAAGGGCTGCAGACCTCGACGAAGGGGTGAAAGTAGTACCGTGAGCCCACCGCAGTGACGCCTAGGGACAATGGACAGTCAGACTGTCGCCGGTCAAGGCCATCGTGGCCTCAGGGTTGTCATAAGTTAAATCAGGGCTTATTCTTTCTGCCCCGGCATGTTTCTACGCCGAGAGGAGGGAGCCATCTTTCCCAAGAGCGCAGGAGACACTTCTGGCTTGGCAGCAGTCCGAGACGGTTCGATCCGGGGTGCGTCGGACATTAACCGTCCTGTGGTCGCGGTCGCAGGCTGGTGACCCTCGTCTGGACGCTGTATCGACATCGCACCGAGATAGGCTGTGCGATAACCACCAGCGACGCCGTCTACGAGATGGTAATTTGCACTGGCCAGGTCTTGAATCATTTGGTTCTTTGAGATTGCAACAGATCCGTAAGTGACTTGAGACGGAGACCTCTGCTCATCAAGCAGATCCAATTCTGAGCTAGCTGGCATCTTTCTTGAACGTTATGTGTTGTGGAGGCCCTGGCAAATCACAAGGTCCATTATGTTTTCTTTAATTTAACGGTGCCGCGAGATTCATTTTCATTTACATTGTATAACGTCCCTTGGTGACGGGAAATTTTAGCGTGTGAATTAGCCAGTTTTGGGCCGAGCAGGAACATTCCCCGCTTCTTTGTCATCGGCGAGAGCTAGGTGACTCTTACCTGCGCTGAAAGACCGAACGATTTATGGCAGGCCGAAAAGTTAAAAGCTTTACGCATTCAATGAAATTCAAAGGACAGTATAGAACCTGTGCCGAAAGAGGATTTCCTGGTAGAGTAGTAAGTTGAAACTAGAGAAACGATGCTTCGGAGAAAAAGTCAGGTTGCGGAACACCTCTGTTGGGAACCAGCGAATCATACAGTATGTTACGAACTTTTATGAACCATAAATTTTATGTTACATGAAGAGTGCCAATGGAGGTCGAGGACGCCCCGCCAAACGCTCTCACTGGCTGAAATTTCCCGCGTGAGCTAAAACTCCGGAGCCTGGAGAGGAGAAGCAAACATCACGCACGCACCCCGGGAGATTGCCGGAGAGGTCACTACCTGCGGGGAGCTAGCTCGCCAAGTGACCTTGCGCCCAGCTGATCAACAGATCCATCTGTTTTCTCCGCAACTCCTCTGCTACGGTAAAGAACTCCGGCGATGTATAGACACTCTTGCATCATTCAACCCTAAGCAACGCTCTGAGATTTGAATCATGCTCTAAATTGTTCAAAAGAAACTTTTAATATTCAGTTCTGTTACATAAATCAACCAATTTTATATTCAAAGAAAATAATAGGTGTTGTTAACCCTTCTTTCAATAACTTCCTTTCCAATGTACCAGTATATCATTTGAATAGATGAAGATATGTATTTTTAATGGGAATTTCAAAAGTATAATTGCTTTGATAAAATGTATTTCAGAATCGGAATGTCGCTTCTCTCTGATAGAGAACACTTCCGTTCTTGGCGCCTACTCAGGATTAATTTTGCAAATTAACTTATTAATTAATAGATCTCATTATTTAAATTTTTAATAACGTCTTAAAAACCAGACGCTACTACATGTACATATGTTTTAATTGCTGATATTTACTATAGCTTCATATTGTGCATATTTGTCATCTTTTAATAATTTAACTTCATTAGATATTTCCCAAATCACATTAACATAAATTCATTCAATTGTTTGCTTGGATAAATTGGCCACTTGTAACGTCTAGGCTTTGTGTTTGACATTCCAGTGATCTTATGTTATAGTAGCCTAAATTTAAATATGCTTAGGGGTGTAAAAGCCAAATGAAAAAAATAAATATCAATGTCAGTTTCCTTGCAATCTGGCAGAGTTGAGATTCTTGCCAACCCAAAATTAATTCTTTAAATAAATAAAATTTATATAAAATCCCCCCCCCCTTTCTATAGCCACTCATTACAAACATAGTCTCTAATTTTTTTACACACACTTTTTCCATCATTCCACAAGTTTGTAAATACCCTTACGACAGAACTCCGTTCTAGCAGACCGCAGACACTGGCGTGCTGCTTGACGAATATCCTCTAGAATCTCGTTTTTTTTATATTTTGTTTGTTTTCTTTTATTGGTCCTTGGTTTCAAGACCATACAGCCAGCAAAATGCTGTGACATAATTATTACATTGGTCTATTAAAGCTGATGAATTACATATAATAACATCTTTCAAAACAGTTTATTATACATCTAAAGATCACATTTATAATACGCATTTGGGGTTATTAGTAAAATAGTATATTATAGACAATATAACTTATTTCAAAATGGTGCAAGTATTTTGATATTTGGATAAGCAGTAAATTGTTTGTCACACTTATAAACTACTAGAGCTAATGATTAAAAAAAAAATCAAAACAATTTATAGGTGTACATCACATTTAAAATACACATATGACATTATTATAAAATAGTACATTATAAACAGTAAAACTTACAATATATACACTGCATTGCTAACATTTCAGAATAATAAAACTATTTTGCCATTTGGATAAGTAGTACATTGTTTATCACACTTCCAACTTGGACTGGTTTATGTTTTTATTTGGTTGTGTTCTATAAACGTTACAATAGCCTTGTGTACTCTTTGGTCTTCCGTAGCTAAAAGGTTAAAGATGTTTGTTGGGAGATTTATGCCTAGTTGTTGTAGGACTTCCAGCAGTTTGGTGGACTGCTGCGAGTGTCTTTAGCACGAATATATCGCATGGTTCACATCTCCATGGCTTGTCTCGTCACAGCCGCATAGGATAGTTGATGTTAGATGCAGTCTGTATAAGTGATTAGAAAAGCAACCGTGGTTGAATTTTAACCTAGCTATAATGCTCATAGTTTTTCTTGTTATGTGCGACCTTTGGTACCACTGTTTGGTTCAGCGTCTCGTTGTGTTGGCCTAACGTCTCTACCTTAACAGTACCGAAATGTTCTTATTTCCAAACCGTTCGATAACCTAAGCTTTGAATTATTTCTTGCACTGCTGTATATCCTACTGCGTGTTTCGCAGCTATGTCGTTCTCAGCGAAACGCCTGTCTTCTCCAGTGATCGCATCTACTCTTCCCTTGTTAACCGACTTCAAAAAAAGGAGGTTCTCAATTCGTCTGTATTTTTTTTTTTTTTTTTTTTTTTTTTTTTTTTTTGTATGTATGTTCAGCGATATCTTCGCCAATTTTGAACCGATTTCAATGAAATTTTTTTAGTGGCTAGGGTATACCTTCAAAGTGGTCCCATATGAATTTCATTGAGAAACCACCCCTTCTACCCCCACTCACCCCTTAATTTTTATACAAATCCACATTTTTTATTCGATCTCGATGAAACTGTGGACATATATAGTCAAAAATAAACAGAAAAATACTGTCAACTTTTGGTTTAAAAAACTGAAACCCTCTTCCCCTATCCACCCCCTTAATTTTTGCAAATTTTCTTTATTCAAAGCTACAGTCGACACCATTTATCTGATCTCCATTTAAGGTGGCAATTACATGTAATTTTTCATGGAGAAGGTTTCTAACAAAAAATAAAAATAAAAACCACCCCTTCTCCCCTTTACACCCTTAATTTTATAGAAACCTACATACCTTATCTGATTTTTTTGCATTCCGTGCAGGCAGTTCGAGAGCGCCCGCTATGAGGCTTTTCTTGGACACTCGTCTTCCCATCTATGAAACGATTCACCCATTTCCCAGCACGGCTGGTGTACATGCAGAGATCTCCATAGGTACGTTGAAGTATGAGCTGGATTTCAGGAGCTGATTTTTTAACTTTAACAAGGAATTCATTGACAGCACACTGTCGAATCGAAACTTTTCTGTCCACCATTTTTGAAAAAATTGCCTGCAGTCACGTGATATCAGCAAACAACGTCACAATTCAACAGCACGTCGTCTACATATTGTAATTTACGACCATGCAGTCATTTTGTTACACTGTTGAAACATTCATCGTTTACAATAAGTTGCTCATGACTTTCAGTACGGCCTTCGTATATCATGGGCAGCAATTCTAACCAGTCAATGCAATTTCTCATTTGACTGGATAAAGTCGGGTCTTGTACTTAAGGTACTCGCACCGACGAAGTGAACCAAATTTCAGTGAAATCATAGTCAGAATGCCTTAAATACAGCGAATGAACCAGTGGAGTCACAACGTACAGAAATAACTTTGGACGCTGTTTATGTGTATCCCGGTAAACAATTCCACTTCTATAAATAACTCACATCTAAAGGGATACTAATTTTCAGACACTATTCTCTAAATAACTCAGCTTTCCAACGTCATATCAAAATGAATCATTCCCTACTTTACTACTTACTATTCTGTTAGAAGCCGCATCAAATTTCGATTAGTAGTTTTGCGTGCACGCGTTCAGTTTCGGCAACGCAGGTAAAGAGACATGGGCGCCGGGAGTGGGGTGCAAGGGGGTGCACTTGCACACCCTGCTATGAAAGGAAATACACAGAAAAAGATTGACAAACAAAACTTTTATTATTAAATTCACTATTTGAATAATAACTTAATGAGCCTAGGTTGTTGTCCAAATTTGTTCAATACCTTTTCAATAAATTCAGCATCCTTAGTTAATAAGTGTTATATATAACGTATATATAAAAAAAGATGCACCCCCTTAAAATAATCCTGCCGGCGCCCTTGTAAAGAGACACACATTTGGTATTTGAAACATTGAAGGCTTACCTAGTATACGTATAAATTGCTTAAAACATTCTCGACGCTCCCACCAGACGAACGCAAGACGTCGCATTAAGCCTTCCGCGCATGGGAGGGCAGATAATATTTTTATAATTCTTTATTCTCCAGTTTTCTGATGACGCACTAAGATTTTATAAACCTACTTTTAGTCTTTGGATCAAGGCACGCAAAGTATTTGAAACCCTATGAAAATCTGTCCGGTTGTTTTATGTGAATTACGCTCAACGAAACGAAAATTGCTTCTCGCAGTAGAATTATTAATAGCTGTCCATATAAAGAAGTTTATTACATTATGTTAGTGATTTAGTGATTTGGTATCAACTTTTAAGATTGATCCATTGCATCAATAACCTGGCAATTTCCTGATAGCAAAAGACTTAAACGTCAAACACACGGCGTGGAAATGAAATTCGAAACTTGCAAACCCCAATGGCCGGCGACTATTGAGCAAAACGATGCTGTGATGCTACCGCATGGGTCCCAACAGAACCCACTTACTTCAAAGGAAGAATCTATGGAGATGAGTTGGACAGAGGAACCACGAAGGTAACAACAAAGACTGCACATTCATCTGATCACCTACCTGTTATATTCTACATGGTAGTAGGAGCCTCCATCCAGAGGGGAAAACACAATAGAGACCTCAAGTACACAAACTGGGAGAATTACCAGAACCATCTTACAGATCACATTGCAAATGCGCCAGCTCCTAACGAAGTTGGCACCTGCGTGGCCACGACTGCTGTCACAGAACTCATCAACGCTGCTGCAAATTTCGCAATTCCTCCCACAAGAACGAAACAAGAAAGATCCAAACAACTGCCTCTAGACATTAGACAAACCATAACCTATAAAAACCAGCTAATCAGGGAGTGGCACACAACCAGAAACCCAGACACCAAAAGAACAATCAATCACCTTCAGCGGAAAATTAAAGCTGAGGTCGAAAAATATCGGCAAAGAGATTGGACAGGATTTGTTGCAACCCTCACAGTAACCGATGGATCCGTCTGGCACCCCACCAGAAGCATGTTACAACAGTGCCAAAAGATGCCACCACTAACCGTTCGAAACAACATTGTCTCCGAGTCAACAGCAAAAGCAGACGCACCCGCTGAAAATTTCGAGATCAATTTTCAACCAGTGAATGAGCCCAGAGATGATAATCACATAGCCTTAGTCTACAGAGACTCGAAGCATACTTAAATTCAGAAACACAGGAGGAAGACGCCATAGATCCAATCACCATCAAGGAAGTCACTGTGATGCTTAGTCAAGTTGCCACAAACAAAGCAACCGGACATGATGGTATCGGCGGCTTATTGCAACGGCATCTACCACCTGCCGCAATTACCTACCTCACGTCTCTCTTCAACCAAATCCTAGCAACCGAGGAATACCCAAAAACCTAGAAACTTGCAGAAATAGTACCAAGTCAGCCAAAAACAAACGCTCACCAAAATCTCACAGACCTGTAAGTCTCCTACCTACAATATCTAAAGTTTTCGAAAAACTCTATGCCAAAAGACTTCAACAACATATCAAAACCGAGCGACTACTACCCAACGAGCAGTTTGGTTTCCAGAGAGAGCATTCTACTACACAACTACTCCGGTTAGTAGAACATGCTATGAGTGCCTTCGATAAAAAGGAATATTTCGGTGCTGTCCTCCTGGATGTGTCCCGCGCTTTTGATTCGGTATGGCATTAGGGCCTACTATGCAACTCTTGATACAAGGGGTACCACTGCCACGCGTCCGTTTAATCAAAAACTACCTGAATGAGTGAACTTTCCGCGTAATCATAGAAGATGAAGTCTCCTCCATCAAAAACATCAGAGCCGGAATACCACAAGGATCCGTCCTCGGCCCAGTTCTGTATAATCTGTATACGGCAGACATCCACAAAACAGACCAGACCCACTCGCGGCATTGTATGCCGATGACACGGCTGTTTTTGCGAAGAGCATCAGAGCGTATCATGTTGTTACAAAAATCCAAAGATGCTGCGACAGCATCGAAAGTTGGGCGAAGAAGTGGCGCCTTGCTTTCAATGAGTCGAAAAGTCAAGCAATTATGGTGACTAGGAGAAACATACCTCCTTTACAGACCGTTAAACTACTCGGCGAGGGTATTAAGTGGACACCTACTGCTCTCTACCTAGGTATCACAAAGATAGGAGACTCACATGGAAACCGCACATACAAAACATACGTGCCAAAGCAATGAGGAGGATGAGACAACTATATCCTCTACTCAGTCCCAAATCGCCACTCCAACCATCTACAGCAACCACACTCTATACCTCAATGAGAATACCGATACTCGAATAAGCGTCAACTGTGTGGGGCAACGCAACTAAGACCAATCTGAAACCTCTCCAAGCAATCCAAAACAGAGCCTTATGGTATGCCTACAAGCTGCCGAGAGAGACACCTTCAGCCGTGCTACAACAAATAACTGGTCTCCCACCTCTAAAGGAACGCTTCAGAGCTGCGGCGAAGAAACTGTACTGCCAAAGGAAGACAACCCGCTGATTCAGCAGCTGGGCTCGCAAGTAGAATACAACCCAAATACTAGATGGCCGGATAAACTGACGAACGATAATGCCACACAAATGACAGCCAAGTACGATAAGAACACATATACAGGGTGTTACAAAAAGGTACGGCCAAACTTTCCGGAAACATTCCTCACACACAAAAAAAGAAAATATGTTATGTGGACATGTGTCCGGAAACGCTTACTTTCCCTGTTAGAGCTCATATTGTGGACGGCTGTGATACAATACGCCATTCTCCAGGGCTGTATCAGCGCATCAGGGATTCCATGCGACGGAGGGTGGATGCATGTATCCTCGATAACGGAGGACATTTTGAACATTTCCTGTAACAAAGTGTTTGAAGTCACGCTGGTACGTTCTGTTGCTGTGTGTTTCCATTCCATGTTTAATGTGATTTGAAGAGAAGTAATAAAATGAGCTCTAACATGGAAATTAAAGGTTTCCGGACACATGTCCACATAACATATTTTATTTGTTTGTGTGTGAGGAATGTTTCCTGAAAGTTTGGCCGTACCTTTTTGTAACACCCTGTATAAGGAAAACCTAATCTTAAAATGGAAGGTGCTGCAGAAATTTGCAAAATCTTTCGCTTACTCTGGGGACTATGAAACCTCAGGAGAATTTTCCTTGGCTACGTTAGTGATACTACCATGCTATCAAAAGATGCACTGTATTGAATTGTATAAGTAATGAGAGCAAGCAGTGTTGCTACCTTAAGAAAACACAAGTCGCTAGACCTGGTCTCAAAACTCACTAGATTGCGGGATATTTAGAACTAAAAGATTCGCTAGAAATCACTAAATAAAATAAAGGAAAATTCTGAGGTAAGTAATATACTCGTAAAATTATGTTAGTAATTATTATTTTCATTAAATTAATCATAACATTATATTAAAAATCAACTTCAAATTCCTTCAATCGATATTTTTCTTTATCATCTTGGACTATCGTTGGAGTTGCAGAACTGTGGAAGGATGAGATGAATCGTCAGTCTTAAATTTGAAAGAGTATCTAGTATCTTTACCAAATGCAGCAATTAAATCAGCCGGAATCTCATAATTGTAGCAGTTTTTTCACAATTTTTAACTGATTCCTTATAAATGAATGCTATCAAGAGTATTTACAGCTATCCTAATTCTCAAATTGTTTTTAAGAATGATCATTGTACTGAAAATCCTTTCTACTGCGTCATTCGAGTGAGAAAGTGATAGGATATGGCTAAAGTAGATAACTCCAGAAAGGCATTTATTCCAGCGCCATTCTTATACTGTGTAAGCTAATATATTCCCTTTTCAAAATATTATGCAAGCCATTATTTATCCGAGTCATGACAGAGGCATTACCAACCCCAATTCCAATCAAGTTTATGAAATTTTGCAAGGTTGAATATCACTAAAAATCACCAAATATTTTTCTAGTGATAACATATTTAAGATTATCGCTTTCGAGCTTCAAAATTCACAAAATCTAGCGACAAAATCGCTAAGGTGGCAACACTGTGTGCACGCGTATCCATTGTTTAGATTCGTAGAGTCGTTTGTGTGATTATTGTAGTAAAGTATTGTTGTCAAAGGTGACTGAAGGAATTCCGTGTTGCGTGTGTCGAAGTTGAATAATTCCTTACTTCTTCGCGATTGCTGGCAGTGAATAACATCGTCCATCTATTGACGCAGCTGATCTCGAAGTTGACATCTTTCAGCTAATTCGAGTGTCATCTGATTGAGGCGCTCACCATTCCTGCGGACAAGCGTCGTAAGACTCTATACCTTGAAGATACCAGAAGAACAGCCAAATTGATGACACACCTAGAGTGAAGATATGCCGCGTCATACTGATCTTGGAGTAAATGTCCGCCGACAAAAACTCCACTAAACTCTGCTCAATGGAGCAGATACTTGGCTGTGGCTGGCGAATTAAGCTCGGTCACCCATCAGTGAGTGCCCAGCGGGATCGGACGAATGGATGACGAGAAAGGCACGCGCTGCACCTCCGCGCCACGCACGTCGAGCGCTTTGCTGGATTCGGCTTTGCCGGCGGAAGATGTAGCAAGTACCACGACCCGGCAAGCGAATAAGGATTTGGAAATGGACGAAGACGCTACACCAACCACTGTGTTCAACATTCAGCGTATACGCGGTGACGTGTATTCGGTTAGCAGAAATATAATGCCGAAAAAGCGTCCCACTACTCCACCAGAGAGGACATACAACAAACAGCCTCGTGCCGTCAACTACAAGAAGGATGAGACGCGCAAATCTACTGGAGTCAGCCTGGCAGTGGCGAAACTTAATATAGCAAAGAAACCAAATAAACCTATGGCACAAAAGAAGAAGTCGATGGAAGCCACTGACAATTCTGAAGCTTCGGCCTCTGGGCGTAATGGAGTCAGAAGGCGTCGTTCCCGTACCCAGAATTGGCAGCCAGATAAGGAAGGCTTCATAATGCCGAAGAAGACAGGGAAGCCCCCACCTTCACTGAACCCAGCTGCGATGGAGGTGGAAAACCGTTTCACAGCCTTTACAGTCGACGATCCGCTGCGAATAGAGCCGAGATGCGATTCCATCCCACCTATAGTAGTGAAGTTAGTAGAAAACTACAAGACTCTTCATGACCGGGTGACAGCTGTCATCAAGAGACCATTCGCTGCTAAACAGCTGGTGGCGACAAAATTAAATTCAACATGACTACTGCCGAAGACTTTGTGGGCGTCACTTCTTTCCTCAACAGTGCAACATCTCGTATTACACTTTCCCAACTGGATCGGTGAATTTATTCAATGTGGTGTTTCGTGGCATTCCTAGGATTCTGCCAACAGAGACATTGAAAGACAAGCTGACAGAAATTGGTTACGACTAGAGGTCCGTAGCTCAACTTCGTCGTCCCAGTAGTAACGAAATAATGCCGCTTTTCCTAGTTGTGTTTCCAGACCTTGCCGGAACTCGCATAATATTTGATGTTGACAAGCTCTGTCATCTCAGAGTATCGACAGAGAAATTACGATCTTCGGCTGGACCTCAGAAGTGTTTTAACTGTCAGTTGTTTGGTCATGTGGCACACCATTGCAAAATGCGTTCGGTGTGCGTCAAGTGAGCAAGGCAACACGACGCAAAGAACTGCCACACGCAGGAAGGCCGTGATCCCCCAATCTGCGGGAACTGCCACAGTGGCCACGTTGCTAGTTGGAAAGGCTGTCCAGACTATAAGTGAGCCCGCAATCGTCAAAGAGGAGTGGGGACAGAGGCTCCGCAGAGGCGTCTATAAAAACAGCAGTAAAACCAACAACAAATGTTGGAGTTCAATGAACTATCAAATTCTGACAACGAAATCTAATCGCCGGAAACTAAAAACAATGATGTAGGAGGGCAAGAAACTGCCATCTTCCATAGTGCAACCAGATTTATCCTTCGCTGAGGTAACCAAAGAAGTGATCGATTCTTCGTCCCCCCCCCCCCAAACAGCCACAGACTTCTACGCAGCCGGTGAAGGTAGACCCAGCAGCAAAGTCTGAACAACCGATGGCGTTGCAGACTTTACCACCAAAGCGTCAAAAAGACAAGGTCTACCACACCAGCAGCCAGAAGAAGCAGCAGAGACGAACGGTACCAACTTTGGGAGACTAGTCAATATACTTGAGAATATACTCAGCATGATAGTCAGCCTCCCAACGCGGTTCGATAAAATGTCTTCGGATATAACAGCTACAGTGACGTTGGCGCTTGCCAACACCACCATAACCCAACAACGCAACCATGAATAGGAGGCCACACATTCATAGCCTCACTTTCTGTGTGTGGAATGCTTACATCATTTATGGAAAATTGCTTGAGTTTCGACAATTGCGACTGGATGAAGATGTGGACATTTGTCTCGTCAGCGAGTCCCACTTGAAGCCTTGCCTTCGGGCGGCAGCACCAAACTACTGCTGCTACCGGAAAGACCGATTGAGGGCCGGTGAGGGTGCGCTGTACATAAATCACGGTATTCCCCATTACCTCATCCTCCTCATCAGCATGTAAAGCCTGTCGTGGTTAAGGTGAAAACATCCTCAGGTGCTGTCACCGTCGTTGCAGCCTACCGACCACCACGCAGAGTGCTTGTAGAAGCCGACGTAGCCGCCCATATCACATTTCCCGGTAAAATCCTAATTTGCAGAAATAGAATGCAAAGTACCAGGATTGGCATAGTAGAACTACTAATCCGGCTGGAAACCTCTTAAGATGCCGAGACGATTGCTACTACATATGCATATGGGCACCTAGTGAACCAGCGCATCATCCTGCAAATGAAAAATGGCCTAATGTTCTTGCATTGTTTTAACAAAGGGAGTCACAGGATTTGTTTCCGTAACAACACTTAACAGACTATCTTCGGACCACTTTCCTGTGCTACTTGAGGTCGACGTTGGAGAGTGGCAGCCAAAGAATCAACCAATTCCTGATTACAAGTGATCCAACTGGGACCGGTTTAGGCAAGTCATAGCGACCAAAGTGGACGGGAATATTGAGGAGGCTCTATGATTCTTCACCAACACCATAAATAAAGCTACCGAAGTCGACACACCACTGGTTCATCCACGCATAGAGCGTTCCTGTCAGCTTCCACCGCACCTCCTTGCGCAGATTAGAAACAAAAATCGGATCGCCAAGGAGTGGAAACTAACGAAGAACCGTGTCACTCGCCGCCTCCTCAATCAACTGCAGCGAGAGCTGAAGGCAGCATTGGTAGGGCACAGATATCGTGAGTGGTCCGCATGTGTTACAATGCTGCGACCAAACGATGGCAACATGTGGAATAAAACTTGTCGACTCACCCGCCGGAGGTAGCTGATACCATACTCCACGGCAAACGCGGACTTTTATTTCTACCGGGAGACAAGGCTAACGCGCTCGCTGATAGATTTGAGAAAAATTTCCAGCCTGTCGATGACGACTTTGGCGACCGCCACATTGCCGCAGTACGTCGCGGACTGCGACGGTACTTGTCAGCCAACGACGACCATGACATCACCGAGATTGGACGGCACGAGGTAGCTAGCTACATCGCCGGTTTGAATCCGCGAAAGGCACCTGGGCACGACCAAGTGGACAATCGAGCACTCAGAAATTTACCAGCAGAAGCCATCAACTACTTGGCGCGACTCTTCAACACCATCCTGCGAAATCAGACTTTTCCGAGAGCATCAAAGCATTCCACTGTGGTCGGTATGCATAAGGCTGAGAATGTTCCTGTCTTTCCCCAGCATTACCGGCCCATCAGCCTGCTCTCCGCGCTCAGCAAAGTGTTAAAGCGAATTCTGCTGAAGCGCATTGACACATACATCCAGGCTGCAGGCGTTATACCCGATCATCAACTTGGGCTCCGTAGAGGGCATTCCACAACGCAGTAGCTGATGTGTGTTGTGGAGACAGCCACAAGGGCCTTCAACGAGAGACGCTATTGTGGTTTGGTGTTGCTCGATGTTGCCCATGGATTCGACTCAGTGTGTCATACAGGTCTGCTCCGCAAGCTGTACGAATGGGGCTTGCCTGGTCCCTAAGTGAAACTGATCCGCAGCTACCTATCGTGGCGCACATTATGCGTTAGGGTTGGCGATGCCATATCAACATTACGGCGCATTCTTGCAGGTGTACCACAGGGGTCAGCGCTGGGCCCTGTTCTTTAAACCATCTACACAGCCGACATTCCAGCACCTGCGAATGTGAAAATGGCCACGTACGTCGACGATACAGCATTCTTTACATCCAGTCGCAGCAGAGCCATCGCCACGAGACGACTGTAAAGCAAGCGATTATGCTGATGCGACGCCTAGGATGCTGTGATCATCAACTATCACACCCGCAACTTCAGCTCAGAGGTAAAAGCATCCCCTGAGCACCAACTGCTCGCTACCTTGGTGTAATACTAGATTGTAAGCTGACATGGCGAGGTCACATCAAGGACATCAGGCAAAGGGTAAGTTCTCGGCTCCATTCTCTTTACCCTATACTTAACCGGGGAAGCTCGTTGGCACCACATCTAGAAGTTGCCATTTATAGCTCCTTGATTAGGTCGGTAATTTAGTATGCTTGCCTCGTCTGGGGTACGCTGCTAATTGCCACCTCAGAAAGTTGTAGGTGTTGTAACACAGAACACTGAAGCGGGCACTACATCTGCCCGGCCGTTCCCCCACTATCGCAGTCCAAGAGGCGTCGGGAACAGCGAAGCTCATTGACAGATTCCGGCAACATGCCTATAAATTCTACACTGCAGCTCGTCACTCTGCCAATCCCCTGGTCAGTTGTCTCGGCGAATATGGAACTGCCGCTGACAAACATAGCAGGCCGTTGGTGTTGATGGAGTGCTAAGGAACAACTAATAATACGCCATCAAGACGACCAACCAGACGTGAAGAGAAGACCACTCAAGAGAAGACTGAGGGAGGAAATGTCTCAAAACAATTACCCCCGACCGACCAGCTTTAATGCTGACACTGGCGAAGATGAGGTATTGGTTGGTTATTGCACAATTTAAGATCGAAAATTACGAATTTACGATGGTCACCTGTACAATAAACATGATTAGGAACACAATGTTTTGTTTATTGCTTCGGAAGGGACGTAAACGATTTATCTTTATACATTTTAAATCAATAACGGGCTACGTATGGGCAAATGAAAAAATATATTCATAAATATCATATCGATATTTACAAACGGTATCGGGAAAAAATATTGATTTGTCGAAATTTTGCCTAAAGCTAGTAAATTTTTTAAAATTATTTATAAAATATATCAAAAATTTAAGAAATTTCTGAAAATGAAATATACATATGGAAATTATAGAATATTTTTTATCTGTTTTAACTATCAATCAAATCAGTATTCATCTGATGTAGGCATCAAAAGAACTCTCTGATGTCTGGTGTTGACAAAACTACAGAAGCCACTCTTTCGGACGACAGACACTTCGTCAACGCATTAATATCTATTCATCAACGAAAAAACTTCAACCCACAACTTGGCAACACAAATTCTTAATCAATATTCTTCAGCTTGATTAAAAATAATCTAAACGATAACATTAAAATATATTGGAAAAAAACGACAGAGACGCCAACGTAAACCTGTTAAAATTTAACATCCTATTAAACCTGTAAACCGTTAAAGAAAATCTGTTAAATTACGACGAATTCAAAGTTTCAAGACGCGTTCAGAACAAATATATATATATATATACTTTCTTGTGTTGCATATATATTGGATACTAATTTGTGTTCATATAAAAGTATCTTATTGGTACTTAAAATTGATACTACAAATAAAATATCGATTTTCGGTATGGAGAATAAAAATATCGACTATAAATATCGATTATTTTATTAAAAAAATATAGATTTTTCGATGCATCTATATATTTTGCCCAAGCCTATAACAGGCTATGTTTTTATTACTGTTTGTTATGGCAACACACAAAAACTCTTTGGAACAGATTCTGATTGTGTTTTCACCTATTGAAAACTTACTATTTTTGTTGTTGCTTATGGATTTATGCCTCGCAGGCGTCGAGGTTATCAGAGGAGAAAATGGATTTGGAGCAAGGGAGGGAAAGTAATTCAGCCAAGGCCTTTTGAAAGAACCATACCGGCTGCGTTTGGAGTGATTTAGAGGAACCGTTGAAAACCGAAATCTGGAAGGCTGTACATAGAGTGTGAGGCGGAGGGTGCATTGCATCTATCCGAAAGGGTAATAGTTGGGAAGGGATATACGGGATATGGGAGGCTATTGTGAAAGAACAATCCCAGCATTCGCCTGTAGTCATCTGGGAATTGAATCCGTGTTCTACAGAATACAAAGCCCTTGCGTACCGAAGCAGAATCTTCATGTGAGTTAGTAATAAAACATCGACCAGTACTTTGCAATATCGAATACATTCTGCGTTGCTTTAAATAGGTCGTCTTCATTGGAAGAAGTGCACTGGGGCATTTGTTTCTAGTTTGATCCTCACCACATTCGCAATTTATTTTGGTAGTAACAGTGCTACCCCATTCTTTTATGTTACCTTTGGTCCTGCCTGCAATCGATTGAAGGATTTCCAGACATTTCCGTTTTCTGTACGACATGCTGCCAGGCTTCCCTCAACTGTCAGTGGTCTTGACGTGTTGGGGACCTCAATTTTCCACAACTGTGCTCTTACTATTTCAGGTGACCGAATTAGTTCTCATAATGATTGCATGAAGGTTTTCCTGAATATCTGGGCTGATGGTGAATGGTCGTACAGTGGATGGACGCTTTCCATTTGATGTTTTATTCTTTCCTTGTTCACAGCCATTTCTCCTCGGCTCTGTAGCTGATGAAGCTTGTTAGCTGGAGTAGGAGTTTAAGACCTCGTGTAACCATAAATTACACATTTCAGGCAAACAAAAATACACTTCTAACACGGAACACAAGTTATACGGTCCACGGACATTTGGTAACACCTCATCTCCCCCACCAAATGAACGACAAGACAAATATCCCGTCAGAAAATTGATCCTTCCGTTCAGATAAGCGCAACCTCGGTAAAGTGGATGTGTCGCGCAATACGTAAAAGTAGATACGTTTATGCCCCGTTTACACGGTGCGAGTTGACTGGAACGAGTATACTGTCTTGGTGCGCGCGCAGCATTGTATAGTCCACTCTCCTCGTGTCAACAGGTACGTACAAGACCGACAGTTGACTGAGGATAGTGGACTCGGTTCGCAACCATCTTTTGGCGTTCGAGTTTAACAATCAATATGGCGACAATAAGTCGCGTAAGCGGAGTGAAGCAGAGGCATAAAAATCTTTGGAACTGCATGAAAATAAGGAAATTACGTAGAATGTTAAGAAAAAAATTATAAGAAAAAGGCTAGACTCTGCTATCAGAAAATTGCTTCATAACGGTATCATTTGTTATGTATCGGAAAAAAATATTTCACAATAGCTCTTCAAGTTGAGATACAGATAGTCTTAAATGATTACATTTTCATATGCAACTTTAAAAAAAAAAGAAAAAAAAAAAGGCAAAAAGCGCTGAGGCATATAAAGTATTTATTTTTATATCACTCTTATAACCGTTTTCTATGTTTCATTTTGTTATTCTTCATATCATTCAACATTATAATCAACAAATTAGCTACGATGTTAATTTCTTCCTATAATATGGACATTCTATTTTCAACAAGATCACAAGATAGGAGTAGAGAACTGTCCTGACTGTGGACTGTCTTCAAATTATTACTAGCATGCTAGGCCACTCTCTTACCCCCACCAACGACGGTCCGGCCAACTGTCGTTCATGTCAATTCGCATTGTCCTTAACGTTGATAATAATAACCTGGGTTTTTCAACGTAATGTTAACTATGTGTTGATGATATTCAAACAATTCCCTGTTTATAGTTCCGTTTTTAGTTAACAGTTTTTCGTCGAAGTCGTGAAAGAAACAGTTACTTTTAAGTTCACGGTCTTCTACTGTTTATATGTTAAAATGATATCTAGGAAAAGACTTACGTGGGCGCTGACTGCTTGAACCACGTAGCACTGTGGTTTATTGCGTGAATAGCTGTTTCCTTGAATAACATTTGCTTGCAATGACATTTCAATCCACACGACAAATAATTACCAAGCTTAATTACTTGGATACGTTTCAAAAACGCTAACCTAAAAACTTTTTTCAGTTGTTTTATAATGGAGCTTTCAAAGTTCTAATACTGTACGTTACACAATTTTATCTAACTTCCGGATAGGGAGATAAGCGAAAAATTGTAAATTAACTCAAAATGTCAGCCGGGGAACTTGACAAATATCTTCCTGGTACTTAAGCGACCCCTACGCGATCAATATTATTGTGCAATAATTACTGTTTTACAGTAATATTGAACGCGTGTAGGACAGATTTAGAGGTTTTGTAATATTATTGAGTGAATCAAAAGTTATAAATATATTGCGGAATCTGAATAATATTGCGCTGTCTGTGCGTGTTTTTGCATAGTATCCCCTCAGTTAGTCTCGAGACACGGGTATGATCACTACTCCGTTTCTAGTTTTTGCTCTAATATTTTTTTTCCTTGTTAGATTCTTTCTTTTGAAAATGAACGCAAAAATGTACAGAGGGCATTTATTATGAACCGCATAGACCTATATACGACTTTACCAGCATTGTGGAATGTCAATCGGCTGAGTATAAAAACAGCCAAGAGAAACGTAAGACTGAACAAATACAGAGAATAATATGCTGCTGCTTAAATGGAAGACCTTACAAAAAGAGATTTAATTTCAGTAAGACCAACAGCAGATAATAAATGGAAATAATAAACTATTTTTAAAAAAAAGTTGTGTTGAAGAAGTAGTGGAGCCTACATTATGATACTTCAGCTGGATAAGTTTAATTTAATTTAATTTAATTGCAATGGAGCACACGCTCCGGTGGCAATTTCCCTAAACACCCAACTTCTCGCTATCCTTCACTCACCTACATTTGCCCTCTACAAATTTTAACTGTAAATTCTTTTAACGTTTACGGTAGGCTATTCGTCATTCCCCTTGGTAACTCATTCCAATCCCTGACAGCCTTACCTAAAAAAGAAAATCTTCCCACACCCTTGTGTCTGAAATCGAGTGCCAGCTTGTGGTCATGGTCATCTTTTCCCTTCCATGAACTACTTTTCATACCTACTGCAATATCTTTCCATGCCTCATCGTTTTTTCTTGAAGACCAGGATGCGGTCAGCTCAATAAACACGATGAAAGCACTGGAAGAGCAGAACGAATCACTGAATTATGTACCTTCATTTTTCAATTTTATTATTGGGTATAGTAATAACAGTAAACCTTGAGTTAACTAACATGTAACTCAAGAAAGGTTAAATTGCATAGAAATACAATTCAAAATTTACCAAAGCAATACCAACAAAATTGATATTGCCAAGGAAATTTTCCCTTATTGTTAAAATAGTCAAGATAAGTATCGGTGATTCTTTTGTGGCTCTCATGAGGATTTCTTGAGGACAAAGGTTGTAGGTATACTAAATAACTTTAATGCGGTTTTTCCGCAATCATTGAGGGAAACGCTGGGACTGTCCCAAGTCTCCGCCTCATAAAGTATACAATTTCACATACAAAAATACGATTATTGCACACAAAACATAGTTTCACGTATCGAATAATTTTTGAACTATGTAACATTCTCTTCTAAATACTTTTTCGTTACTTTTTAATAGTAATGTCTAATTTTGTATTCACCTTTCGGTTTGTCTTCTCTTTAGTTAATTCTTCGTTTTTACACATAACATTTGATTACTTTCAGTCTTTAGTTTCGTTGTATTTCGGCTCTACAGTTTTAAATAACAGTTATAAGGAAAAATACTTTATTAAATAACACCGTTTCTGATATTTACACACTTGAGCTTTTTTATTCAAGTCGTAGTTCGATATACTTTCCATTATTAACTGGTTTAAAAATAGCCACCTGATTACAATACTATTACTGTTATTTTGCAAATCACTAGAAATTTGTTGGCGGATGATGCGATGCACGTATCGTAACGTGTAAACGTATATGCATTGGAAACGAAATACAGTATATAACGCTCTGGCCTCGCATTCGGGAGAACACCGGTTTTCTTTGGGTTTTCCGTGGTTTCCCCACATCACTCCAAACGAATGCTTCCTTAAAAAGGCCATGGCCGAATTCCTTCTTGTTCCTTGTCCCCAGTCCCATCCCGCCTCTAATGACCTCGACGTTGACGAGGTGTAAAGAGAAAAGGAAAAAAAATACTGTATATGACACGATGTGCCCAGGGGGTATCTTGGATTGTAAGTTTTCTCTATAGATAAATCCTTCCAACTCAAATCCATTATCACTCATGGGAAAAATTAATAAATAAAAGAATCGATTTCTGTTATTTTCTAGTACTATTGCTGATATGAAAGTTGCTGGTAGTAAAAATGTTTCCTGTCACCCTGAAATAAATCTGTCGTGAACTTCACAATTAGATTCTTACAAGAGCAGTCTTACTGTTTTCCAGATGTTTCCAGTCCTACTTCTGCAACATCATGCTTTCGCTTTCCCTCAAGCTGCGTATACTTGTAAAGAAACGTGGACATCTGCCAATGCCCAATAAATCTTATTGACAGGGGCCCCACGCAGAAGATAAATATTCCAAGTTAGGTCGCAGTAGTGCATTGTATGAAATTGATATAACTCCTGATGTATACTGTTTTAATTACAGCCAGTGGTGGTGTAGAAATTTTGCGAGCCAGGGAAAAAACTGTGAGTTTTCCCCCCTTCGAACATTTGTTTAGCTCCCCCATCGTCACCGCTACACAAATTTGCCGCCCTTCAAACACGGTTTTGCCGCTTCGCTAGCTCCCCCCCCCCCCTCCCACCTCACCATAGATCCGGAATAGATTATAGCCTAGGAAACGGAACATATGTTTTGCTTTCCAAATTCCCTCCTCAACTCGTACATTCAGAAAAAAACTCTTTTTCCCCAATTTCATTCATTTTTACCTTTCTCAAATAAGGGCCTAATTCACGTTTACTGTATAGTAACAGAGGCTTTGTAATAAATAATACAATAACTAATCTAGTCACTGTGCTTTAGTATTTACACACTTACTGTTATGACAAATCTTCCTAAGATTGCGTCAGAATATGCTGAACTATTGCAACTAATCAACATTTTCCCCCTCCGCCAGAGATACTGTGTATCAATTTTGTGGCTCAAACAACAAGATATTACTCTCATCTTGATTCTGAAAAATCTTCAGTATCAATGGCGTTTTTACAAATTAATTTTTATGGTATTAATGAGACACCGCATAACTTTGAAGGAAGATACGTATTCAGATTGCTCTACTTTGCCGTGTGGTAAGAGGCAGAAAGGCCACTGTTGATGGTCAGTGTGGAAACTCATTGTGATGCGTAACACTCTGGCGTAATACGGCAAGTAGGCTGAGATAGCGGTGGGAAGCGAACCAGAAGAGAAGAACCGAGGCATTTACGAAACTCTCCTAGCGCTTCGCCATTGGGTCAAACAGATTCTATTGCCAGAGGCGAGCTGTTGCAGCCAGAAAATTAAATCTTATCTCACATACAGTATCTGTTATTCATCTCTGTTCCGGCAATAAATAACAGTTTTCGTAAAGCGGATGATAAATCGGTTAACCTCTTGTACGTCGTGACGAAAGTGAGAGGAAGATAATTCGTGGTTTAGTTTCTATCGGTGTGCTATTTGTCCATACTCAAATCGTATTTGTGCCGAGATAATTGTATTTACTTCAGCATAACCTACGTCATAAATGACGTAGGCTGATTTCTAACATACACAGCCTGTAATTACCTCAAGGTCGCATTCGCATAAGGCGTTGACATCAAAATACCCATGCTATATGAGCAACCGTTTTAGCTTATGCTAATGGCGAATTCCATGCAGAATATTATTTAAATACTAGTTGTTCCCGCAATTTCGCCCACATGGAATTTGTTAATTCGCCAATAAATAACAATAAAAATGTTTACTAGGTAGAAAAAAACAAAACGAAAACAGCCTTTTTTTTTTGGTTTGAATATTTGTTTCTCCTATTGAATTTAGGTTGTACGTAAATGGTTTAGACACATTTGTGCACATCATTTGTTCCTACAATCCCTTGATCAGTTACAGTGATACGTTCCGTTAATTTATAAAATGTGGAAATAAGATTAAATAATGGTTATTCTGTGTGTAATGAATAGGAAGTGATGTTATAGTGTATCAATAACGTGTTTTGTTAAGAATATTTGAAAGCAAAGAAGTAATGTGTAGACCGATCCCGGAGATTTTATAGATTAAAATAATAAAGGAGAAGAATGAAAATGGATGGATGGAATAGAAGTGACTGAGCAGATCAGTTTGATCTGAAATTGGAAATGTTGCTGGTAGGGAGTTACCTGGCTATAAAAGGATAATGTATTATCCTAATTTAAACGGCTGTGGGCATAAAAGATTATTTATGTTATCGAAGTTGTGAAATGTTAATTGTTCACACTGTGTAAAGTTATGAATAGTGTTGAATAGGACAATAAGAATTCAAGAAAAATATTTAAGTATTGTTGATTTTATTTAAAAGGACAAATCGTAAAATAATTCCAAGTGCAGTATAAAAGTTAATTTAAGGTGAGAAGAAGGATGGATAGGAATTGTAACTGAAATGACGAACGTGGTAATACATCTTAGTATAAAAAGAAGTGGAAACACGTATATCCTCCCTGAAAGAAGATGTTAAAGAACAATGTACGGTAAAAGAAATGTTTTAATACTCTTAATAATCATTGTTAACTAGTCAGGGAGAGAATTTGAATATTTTATAATTGAGATAAAAATGGTAAAAAGTTATTGTTAATGTAAAAGAATCCTTAAGTCAGGGATATTCCGTAAGGTGTAGGTTATAAGGTACACTTCAGTGTTGTTCGAGTGTTATTTGAAGTGGCGATGATGCCGTGTGAACAATCTGATTGATTTATTTGTTGTTATATATACATACTATGATATAAAACCTGTAAGAGAATCGGAATGTTTGTCTGCTATAGTCTGTACGGTTTTAACACACCGTCATCACGACAAGGGGTTAATGTTTCCAACTGTCGGCAAGTAAATGAACTATTTTGGTATGTATAAGAACTTGAGAACTCTACGTATCTGCAGAAAAGACAAAATAACAACTACGGTTTTCTTTGTTGAATAAATATTGTGATGAACTTGTTAATACGTACGTAAGTCTTCTGTGTGCCACAATTCAATAAAACACAAACACTGTTTTGTTTTGAAGTATGTGGATTATGTGACGTTTTCTTGGTCATCTGAGTAATTTATTGGAATAGAAAGTATGTTAACAAAAGTCGTAAGCTAACACCATTTACAAATTTAAGAAACACAGAAAAGTGGCATTATTGAATGTGTTTCATTAATAACACTAATCACGAATCGAATAACTGGTTATTTTTAATTGACTTCAAAAACGAATATGTTGTCGACTCCTTTCGTGTTTTTTTTTTATTTTTTTCGTGTTCTCAGTTTTCTCAGAAATTATGACATTGAAATTCGTGAATCTTTTTAGGTGACAGAGAATGCCATCGAATTCATCCCACTCAAATTTCATCACATTTAATCTAGTATTTCTTTTTTTTTAATTTAAAAAATTAGTTAAATACATAATTGTACAGATTATTTTTTTTCAATTTAAAAAGGATACTCTGGGGGCGGTGTCAGTGAAATTTCGTCAGAGTTTGTTAACTACCTGTTTTAAATTCAACAAAGTATTTATTTTCAAGCATGTACGGTGCACATCGATTAGTCCTATATATATTCTATTGATAAGAGTTATTCCTAACATTTTAAATGCAGAATTAAACGAAGATAATTAGAGATTAGTTGATAAGCTTAAATTACTTACTGGAAAATAGTAATAAAATTTTCCACGAAAAAATCGCTTGAAAAAACTACACAAGAACATATTTTTAAAATTACTTCATTGTTGAGTGTGTTAACTAGATTACCTAAATATTATTGATGTCCAACGTTATATTATAACCACTTTTATCAATCCGTCTTATTTCTTACTGTGGCGAAATAAAATAATGATCTACCTAATGAAGGATTCCTTGGTCAGTGCAGTTATATTCTCCCTCATTTAAGTTTACCTTCATTCTTGGATTAGACAATTTTAACAGATAAATAACAATTGGGAAATCTGTAGACTATTGGGTTTACATATGCATTAGGCTCACAAAATTATTCTTGTTGATTCGACAGTGAGCATGAAGTTAGATTGCTAAGTATCACGAAGTAGTAAATGGACGAGATATTCAAAATCAAGTAGTAGGAAAAAAATTAATAATTACCGCGAAATCTCGTACTCAAAACAGGAAACACAATTCACTTGAAGAAACTTTCTAACTCAGCAAACTAAAAACTACTAATTCAATAAAAGATCATTTTGAGAAAAATAAGTTATCTTATCTCTGAAATATTGCAATTTTAAAAATTGCACCATGCATTTCCCATACTATTTCTAGGTTGTATTTTAGCATTCCTCTATAGATTAATGTCATTATTTGGCTGTTAGACTACCATAAAACTTACAGCTGTGATTCGTACTGGCATTGAATAAGAAAATGGTTATATCGCTTTGTATTTGGAGCTACGATTACGTAACGTTAAATATAGTGGACTTCATAAGACTTATAAACCACATATTAAATCACGCCTAAGTATAAAGTTACATGAACATTTTAAAATGAAAATGGCGCTTATCTTGTCTAATAAGTAGTTAATATTACAGTGGATTAAGCAGCAATATGAGAATCTAACCTAGATCTGCCGCGTCTTTATGAAACTGGGTACTATCGATTATCCACGTATATAATAAATTTCATGTTAATATATTGTTTTTCAAAAAGTAAAGAAATCTCATTACTTGCACATCCCACAATTGGAAGTACTAAATACCAAAGTTGGTCAGTTCCACCTCTTCCATCCGTTGTTGTGTGAATCAACCGCGGTGACCAATGTGGGTTTTTATTCGTTGTTAAAAATTTTAAAATCCATTGCAAACCATTTTCGGATCACAACTTTTCCAAATATGCGTTTGAAATTTACTGTTGAATACCATCCCTGAGTTTTAAATATAGATAATAATTCAATAATTAGAAAAGTAGCGAACAGCACAAGCTTAGCACGCATAATGATTTCTTAAGTATTTGCATCTCGTGAACATCGATTTGATTAAAGGAAGAATGGGTTTAGGTTGTAAGGAACATGAAGAAATCCTTACAACGCTTTTTTGAAGGAAGTATCCCAGCTTTGCCTGGAGTGACTTCGGGAAAGCCAGTACCTAGGTTTGATATCTTACCCACTATGTATTATGAACGTTGAATAAGCTATCACTTATTGAGGGTAATACTTGGATAGATTTGCAGCGTAAATGTAGGTTTATGTCTGAACAAAAAGACGTACCGCCATAGATTTTTGCCATAGCATCTGAGTATGTATTTCACGGAATTTATTAGAGTTAAAAAGGTATAGTTATTCCAGAAGATAATATCCAATGAAGCAGTAATCACTCAAAGATAATTTCAGAAGAATTTTGTTTAAATAAGATTTAAATCAATGTGAAACGACATTAAAGATGCAAAAATTCAGTATATATGTTAGTATACATAACGTTTAAATTAATAGAAAAATTTAGTTACACAACTTTTGGAAACAATCCTTTTTAAAAGACACTTTCCATCTGCAGTAATACGAAATGCTATTAATAGGAGGATGTTAAGTACAAACACATAGAAGTGGATGATACATACTGAGGGGTAACGTCCCAAATCCAAATTTCTGATAATATGAGTACTTTAACCGTGTACGCTCTCGTGGAGAGAGTAAGGAGTGCAAGTCGCTATTATTGCCAGAAAGCAATCGATGACCAGAGATAAGGCGGCGTGTAAAAAGAACGTCGTTCTGCGATTCACTCACAGATGCGTTGGAGGGGAACAATCAGGCGAGTCACGTTATTGAAATACGAGCCCCGCCAGTGATCAGTCTCCGTTTAATGATACATTACTCGCCGGATTGGTACGCAATTCTCGTAATCATACGGACTCCCGGCTATTACGTGGCAGTTGCGTTTGGCGGGTGAAGTTACGGCTCATCCATCACGGCACTCCTCGACGGGCCACCGAACAGAGAAACCGCTGTGGTTGGGCTCAGATTTTGACGGCCAAACCGCTTGGGTTGGTACCAATGTTCAGGCCTCGCATTCGGGAGAACGCCGGTTCGAATCCCCGTCTGGGCATACAGATTTGGGTTTTCAAAGATTTCCCGCCTCTAATGACCTCAACGTTGACGTTGCGTAAAGCCAAAAGTAAAAAAAAATAAAAAATGTGTTATTTAATTTCCGAAAACATGGAAATGAAAGAAAAGTTTGTGTTACATATTTGTATTTGTTAAATGATTTCCTTTACTATGTTCATCTAGATAGTGTCATGACATCATTGTGATTTAACATGTCTGCAGATGTGAGGCGGTTAATGTGACGTAGTCTTAAATGTTATGCATGAATTACGTTTTAATGAACCATCTTGTACTGATAACCAACTATGGCAAATATCGTATAATAACTTACCAAGCTATGCAGTTAAGAAAAATTTAAAGAATGTCTTTTGAGATTTTAAACTTTACTAAATACTGTGGAGTCTGCAGTACTTAGACATTGTTAAAACTATCTGCAAGGCTGAATTTCATTGACAATACACACATCAAAATCATACTGCATCAATATGGAACTTAGGCAAGTGCCCCATCCAGGAATAAATAGGCTTTTCATCGTTGTCGTTAACAGTACTCAACTGCATACTTAACAGTGCTACACTATATGTATTTCTCGAGGCGTAATTCCAATCTAGTAGCTCTAAATTTTAATGAAAAAAGATGCCAGAGTAATTAACAGATGTAAAATAAATGAAATATAATATTTCACTACATTCCAAACATGTTTTGCTACCAGTAATTGCATCGATTAAGAGAAGTCCTTAAGAAATTATAATTTGCATTCACATGCCTGTAAGGACTTGAGTTGAAGATGTCACGCTACTCGAAGAATACTATAGCTTTAAAGCAATTAGCAAGCATGACGTAGAAAAACCTTGTACTCAGAAGGTGAATTGTACAAAATAATGGATGTTACGTCAATAAACATTCCAAGAATACCTACCGGTGGTCATGGTAGACTTTTTACCGTAAAGATATTATGAAAACTTCTAAGTTTGCTAAAATACAATATAATAAAGTTATTTGAGATTTATCAAAATTATTAGTTACATTAAAACAAATTATTACAACATTTGCCTCTTCATTTTCTCCTTTTATTACTTACTCTTTTCTCTGTTACCATCAGAATCTGTCTCAAGCGATGAATTAAATCGGAGTATAGGCCTGTTCTACTACAAAGGAAAACTATATATTAATAAATTTCAAATGTTTTGTTTTACCGTGTTAAAGTCCAAATTAGCCTTTACAAGTATATCTCATTGTGACACGTAAAGTTTTGTGTGTTATTTGTTTCGGGCTTTATTTTATTTTTAAATAATGATCAACAACGTTGAATCTAACGCCCCGTTGGTATTTATTCACGCACCTTCTGTTGTACTACATGGTTTTTGTCTCGAGGTAAAACGTTCTGCCCTTGAGTTTTAATATTACAACCCATACTCGTTTACGTATGACAAAAACTTTCCTTTTCCTTACAGTTAAACTAACATGCATGATTATCAATTCTCTTCCGACTGCTACTTTTAATTGTTCACGCAATATCCATGGAAGCCTCATCGCCAATGTACACACACAGCATTTTATTCACTATTGCTTGTCTTCTAGTGACTCCCAAACCAGTTGCTTTATCATATCGATTACTGATTGCTAATTCTATGTTCGTGTTTGTCCAAGATTATATTCCTTATTTGTTGTTAAGCGAAGCTATAGTTGCTAAATCAATTATGAGACAATCTCGTTTCATTCTTCTGATAGTCAAAGAACGTTTGAGCACAAAATAAAAATTAGTTATTTCTTACTTTGGTTGAAACCTTCTTTCACATTTTCTGAAACAACTTAAATATTAATACAATATAGATGAAATTGCAGATAAGAGGTCCTGATTCAGTTCTATGAAATACGTATTGTGGCTACCAAGTGTCCCAAATACGTATATCAGTTTACGAGGTTCCAAATTGCTTATAAAGAATATGCAGTTAAAGATTTTAAATCAGCTTGGTGTAAACAACCTAATCCTAAAATTAATCCACTTTAAATTTAAGACATATAAAAATAATTATGTAATAACCAGAAAATATAATTTTTTCATTGCAGGAGTAAATGCGTAACCATCGAGCTTTAATATTACTTCAGTGAAAATTATTCCAACGACACCGAAGCTTCGACATGTTTTTGGAAGTCATAAATGAATAACATTTAGCATCAACATTATATCACAGAGGACTGTATTGAATCTAATCGGTGAACATCATCTTTTCTCTTGGTATTTTAGTATAACGTCTATTTCCCCCATTTTCTTTCTCTGTAATCTTCTCCCGACCTTAATTATTTCGTCGTCAAGAATGGGTAAAACTTAAGCAATAATAAAAATAGTTTCCCTAAGTACTTTAACGCTAAGCCACAAAGAACCTGAAGGGTCATAATAGCATATCACTTTCAAATCCTTCAGATCTGTCATAGTACTAGGTATTCAGTATTAGGAGATATTGTGATAATAATTAACAAGAATCCTAAGAATGATCTTAAAATTAAAAAGCACAGAAAAACATATCCCAAAAACTTAATAACGCTATGAATGGTAATAAGAAGCTACATGATTGGCACTCTGTTGAACGTTACTTTGTTCCTTCAGAACAGAACCAACGTTAATGATGAAAGTTGTTAAAAAATTTCCTGAAAAGAAGTAGCAAATTGCAAAAACGAATCTTCTAATAACAGTTGCACTAATACAAGTTTACACAAACTATTTCGAGTATCAACTAAATGCCACATTTGGAGCCATGCTATACGAACAGAAGGCAGAAACAATGAATTGCTAATGATATTGATATATTGCTTCAAGCTTTACGGATAGTCGACGTCGGTGATATTAGAGCCGTGAGAGGATAAATGACAAGTAATGGGAAGAAATTCGGCCTTGGTCCTTTAAAGGAACCATTCACTAGAAGGGATTTCAGTAAACCATGGAAAACGAACATTTGAATGGCCGAACGGGGATTTGAACCCACATCATCCCGACTGCCAGACCCGAATTACCACTCAATCACCATTCTTGCTAAACGTTACATGTAGCTACGAAAGAGAGGAGCACAGATAGAAGGTGTTAGAAAATACCGGTCGTGGGAATAACACGGTCTAAGCAAAAAGTTGCTCTGTCATCTCGCGATGTAAATCACATGAAGTAAGTTGTAGCTAGAAGACCAGCATCCAAGCTATCAGCTGCGTTACCGCCGTTCAGTGCAAGGTTGATTGATGTGATAGATACGGTCCCATTGCTGACCGGTTTCTGCGCGATCGTATTAGAAGTTGAGGAGAATGCCTCACGTCTGAAGATTCCAGTCACGCCACACTAATTCGCTGACCCGACCGACCGGGAACATTATTCCGTTTGGAGGAAAGTTCAGGGCTGCGGCGCGGGAGCTCGTGTTCGCGCGCCATGACAGTCACATTCCACGAACTACCACGGCAAACCACCTGCCGAGAACAAAGAGTCGGCACACACCCGCCAAATTATATGGAGACTCATCGCACCGCCATTAGCAGTCGGTACTAGTTAAATAGGCGTTTAGTGCTCCGGTTTGGAAGGACACTTGTTAGTTTCACTTTTTATGAACTACTTTCACAACGCTGAATCGTAACTATATGCTTGAATATACGAAATATTCGTGATTTTTTAAGTTTCAAATAAGGTGAACCAGTGACTTCGTCAACGTGGAATTCAACTTCGGCAACGAGGAATTTAACTTCGTCAACAAAGAATTTAACTTCGTCAACATGGAATTTAACTTCGTCAACGTGAAATTTAACTTCGTCAACGTGGAATTTAACTTCGTCAACATGGAATTTGAGATTGAAGTAATTAATTCTCTCATGAACTATGAAATAAATGTTCATCAGGTAGCTACAAAGTAAACTTAGGGTAACAACTACAGTTTTTAAATTTTCTGGGTTTCCTTCCCTTAATTTTATATTTTGATTTGACGTAAATGTTTTGCTTATATTTAGGACGTCATTTTAATCTAGCACAACTAAAAAAAATGACCCTCCTTCGAAAGATGTTATGGTTATTCGTAACCCACAGGCAATCATCACTGTTTACAAAGCTTCTATATAAATAATATTCAACTAGCAATATTATGCATTAGATTAACACACCTTTCCATATCTTTAACAAGGTAAAAATAAGAAATAACTATTTCTAAACTGGATGACTTGTTCACCTTGTACGATGTGAAAACCCGTCGCCGCGTGTAAAAGGAGAAAATGTAGTCTTCTGTTAGCGATTAGAGTATATTGCCGTAAGTACGAGAGCACGATAGTTACAATTACTTACCTGCACAGAGGCAGAAAACAATAATTACTACTACTTTGCTTTGTAGATTTTTTGACGTTGTTTTCCGTCATTACGTAATTTATAGGAATGAAATGTATCCCAAATGTTCATGTATGTCATCCTATTATATAAAACGCTAACGTGGCGTCTGCGTGCGTCGTCTATAGCTGCTACACGTATTGGCTACAGAACGGTCACGTGATAGCCGTCACTCGCCAATCAACAGCCACCATATTGCATTCCTTCCTTCATGTTGCATTTTGTTTATTTACTACAGTTAGATGCAGAAACTCGTGTAAGGAGAATGGTGTTTGATGTTTATGTTATATTATTTGGATCAGTTATACACCAAAATTCATGTAAGGAGAAGGGATTCAATATTTACGCTATTTTATCTGTGTCAGTTATAAGCCCTAGGTTAAACCATTACCTAAGATTTTTTGGCTGACGGTAAGAAACAGTGAAGTGTATTTAAAACTCGGAGAAACGTAATTATGTATTGGTCAAATAAATAACAGTTATCCGTTTTCGAAATTATAGTCTACGTGATCTTAGGTAAAATGCATTTATTTATGCAAAATCCTAACCAAATACTCTGATAATCTAACCAGAGTAACGTGTTCATATAACAAAAGATATCATTAAAAATGACTAATTCGTTTCTCCTTTTAAACTTTTCCAGAATAAATTCTTACTACCATTATATATGATACCATTAGTTTTTGATACATATGTTAACTATTAAATGGGATTTAATATAAACTTTTGATTAGATTTAAACAGTCAAGGATATGACTATTTACAGTGTAAGCGATATGACACTCGGAATACAACAACGATATTATTGCCGCAAAAGAGCAGTGAGTAGAGATATTAGAGCTACAGATAGCAGGGAAAAAAATTAATGCGAGGCAATTATGTGTCACAAAGTTACAATTAGTACCTTCGTTTAAATTTACAAATTGCTTTTTATTTATCCACGACAACCAGATTTAAAAATTCATGTAAGGAGAAGGATATTGTATGTGTACGTTATATTACCAGTATCAATAATGAGTACTAGGTTAAAACACAACCTACGATTTTTTTTATTTATTTTTTTTGCCAGAGATAAGAAACGATAAAGTTTATTAAAAACTCAGAGGCAGTTTACACAAAATGTACGAATCACGAAATATATCATTAAGATAAATGGTAGTTATCCGTTTTTGATATTACACTTCCCGTCATTTAAAGTAAAATAATGTAAATAAATCGGTATTACTGGAGATCGCGATTCTGCCAGGAATTGCTGTGGTAAAATGGAAGAATCCTGTAGAAATATTTTCCGTAGTACATTTAACTGTATTGTGCCCGTCCAGGATGTATTACAACCTAATTTCTGCTTGAAAATAATGTTAGTCTACAGGCTGTATTACAACGGAATCACTGCTTAAAAACAATATGTCTTGCGATTGACTACAGCATTTGAGAGTAGTAGAAGTTATGATTTTCGAAAGCAATATTAATGGAGGGTTGTGGTTAAGTTGACCAGAAAGCCAACCGACACATTTGATTACGGCGTAATTCACTCTGAAATGAGTTTTACAAACCAATTAAACTGCTTTCATATGCGCCAAGTTACTGAAGGTATTAATAAATGCGGGTGAACGTAGTTCGTACCTATCGTGTTGAAGTGCGCCTGGACTAGAAATAAAACTGATATTACATGGATAGCAAAAGTTTCTGGATTCCTAATTTATTTTTCATTTTATTGGTTCTATACATCCGCCATCATTAATTCAGTAGAAGTTACTACTGTATTGCTGTGTAGAACATTATCAAATCAAGGCCACTAACATTATCTAATAACAATCCCGTATAATTAACCAACTGCAAAATAATAATAATAATAATAATAAAATGAACTGCCAGAATAGAGCGTTCAAACAGTCATTTTTGACGGGCTAGAACCTAGTACGCTATATGCAAGTTCCATCATATACGTTCATGAAAATTGATATTCCCCCCTGTTTATTAACAATAGTGTAAGTTGTACATACTACATTTCACTCAAATTTCATCTACAGACAAGACTTCTTTGTAATTTCATTGCATGTATGGCTTATCCACCAGCCACTGATTGCTTCTGAATGCAGTGGGTTCTACATTCTATCTATATGAGTTATGTAACTATACCATACGCTGCTAATCTCCATCTACTTTAGAAGATGGGACTGAAAAGCTCCTTCACTAACTTTTGTCCTTGTAAACCTTAGTTTCATCCCAGGTTTATCCCCTTTTTTTCAATCTCTCTTCACGTGTTTATGTCGGTTTTTCTTTACCCTCGGCCTTTGACATTGGATTTATATGTTTTACGCGAATAAGTGTTCGTAATGTCCACCTACTTCCTCTTACTGTATGACTACCGATAAAATTGTGTTTACCAAGAGATTAGCTTCTACAGATTTATTTTTCCATAAACTAATATCTTCCTCGAGGAACGTCTGTTTATAAGATAACCATTTTGCTAGAGTAGCAGTGAAGTATCCACAAATCCTGTACTGCACGAATCTCTCCCTCTATACCACAGCCTGTCGATTTGATGCGTGGTCTGCGAATCCCAGTATTTCAAATGCTATATGGTGAGTTGTTTCTGACTGAGTGATAAGTTGTTTATAAAACTACTCGAACTTTCTTGTAAAACCTATCACAATAATTTTCAAACAGCCATTATTAAATATACTGAATGCAGTTGTGTCTTCGAGACAAGTATATTCCCCTTTCCAGTTTTAGATTATATTCTAGATTTCCATTAAATACTTGTTGAAACTTAACCTTACTGGGTAAATGGTGACAGTAAAGCAACGATGGATTTACTGTTCTTTATAGTAGCAGTGGCCAATTTAGTGGATGGTACAGGTAGGCATTTATATATTTCTACAAATATTCGTAGGAAAGCAAGATTAATTTATTCTGAGACAAAGTGAAGAAGGCGAGACACTCTTATGAAAATTACAGGAAAGGAAGTTATGACGAGGTTACTAGGGGAGCGTGCACAAACCACGTAGCTCCATTTTGGCCTACTGTGAACCCCCCTCCCCCCCCCCCCCACGTATCCCCACGTGGCTTTTGCCTCAACCCCCCCCCCCCAAGTAGCACGTAGCTTTTTTCCCTTTTGATTCCAGAAGACATTTTATACTGTTTTCTCCCGTCAGACGATTGTAAATTATATAAAAGATAATTAACTGAGGGAAGTAAATATTCACATGCTGTTGTGTGTTCTATTCCTCATTTTAACTGTGAAAAATGTTATGAAAGGAAAGCTACGTGGCCTGGCTCGGAACCCCCCCCCCCCCCCCCCCACGTAGCCCACCGTAGCCTTCCAGCCAACCCCTCCCCCCCCCCCCCCTGGAACGAGCCACGTGGTTTGCGCACGCTCCCTAGAGGGGAGTCAGAAAATAAAGAGGCTGCAGTACTTGACAACTATTTATATATAACGTGTTTCGCGTTATTGATGATCATAATTCCCAACTTAAGATTATTAATTCACAATGTTTTACACTTCACATTATTCTTTGAAATTAGTGCACATACTATTCAGTTAACATACTAGATCATGGTAGTACTTTCTCCTAATTGATGAACGAAACGTATCTGATTTTTTTTTTTTTAAAGTCATCGATATTGTTTTTGTGCATTATTTTTTACCATCATATCATCTTGTGCAAGTAGAAGACTACTTGCACAAGATGATATGGTGATAAAATAGAAAAATTACCTAGTAATCCAGTGCTTATAATTCGTATTTTCCCGGCATAGCAAGAAATTCACCCAGTAAAATGTTATCAAAATGGAGAAAATAATTTACAATCTGGGACCAAATCAATTTTTAATGCATTTTAAGTTCAGAGATAGTAACTAAGTAAACAATTTTTATATAAAATCTACTTGTTATACATAAAGACACTGTGGGGTCCATTGTTCACAATTCCGTCTACAGCCCTCATAACACTGGGTCGAACTCCAAATTTTTTAAATAATCTTTTATACTCTATATTATGAAGTAATTTCTTCTAATTTTCAGCCAAAAATAATGTTTTGTATTTCTTAAAATTGTTAGATTGTGGACCATATACATTTATGATAACCACTTATTTTTTATTATCTTTAGACTCCGAACAGTCCGAAATTTTTACGGCGCCATAGCCTTTGACATCAATTTTTTTCGAAAATTAAAGAGTGTTGGCCTAATTTGCTTTACAGAGCTCCGTTTTAGGTGATTATCAACCATTATGTTGAAGTTGACTGAAATCAGTTGGCTGGAGGTCATGACCGTTCCTTGTCTGGTACAAGTACCTTTAATGCTTGGTTACCGCTTGGCTAAAATGTGCAATAAGGCATCTCATAACCATTAAAAAGGGAAAATCTCATTCCAACACGCAAACATAGCGTCTCTTTAGCGAGGCAACTGATACACGCGTTAACTTTTATTGGCACTAAGCTGCAACTGTTACACTCTTCCGAGAGTTTAAGGATAACTCCTCATCGTAACATGGCTTCGGACTAGAGGCAAGGCAGAACATTGATGGCCAACTTCCGCTGCTGATTCTGTTGAAGTATTCATAAGCGTAGAAATATTATCTACTGATCCGCCACCCCATTATGTCCTTAGCGGAAAAGTCCTACAATTTAATAATCTATTATTCACCACTACATTCGAATCACTAAAATAAATATGTAAAAGCTATGCAGATAATAGAACTATTTTCGTAAAAAACTTTATACGGAATCACGTCTTCGTAATAAGAAAGTGGCTTATTATTTACCTCGATAATTAAGAATTAAGAAAACACAGTTTTTCTAGTGAACCTAATTAAAAAAATTTCTGCGCAGAGCAGATGAGTAAAATAGTATTAAAATTAAAAAAACCAAACAGAGTTCCAAATATCAGTTGGTTATTAGTTACTTTTCTTTCATTAAATATCACACTTTTAAGTGTCTGGTAAATATTTTGAAAAGCGTAAGAACGTAATTATATAAGATCGTACATAGAGAGATTAATTATCTTATTACGTCACGGAAGAGAAAAAATGATAATCTTTCGGCATAAATAAGGAATCACAACTAGAGTTACTTATAAGTTATATACTAATATGAAGCAACCAACCAGTTCCATCGTACAGTATCATGACCGTTTTAAATGAGAAATTCCTAAATAATGGTATTAACTATTATAGATTTAACACATATTTCTGTTTAATATAGTTGTAAACTGTTTACTGATCGTTTCCTCTACTATTTTCCCCGGTTTTGCATTAATGTCTCATAGAAACAAATAATAGAACGCTTACGTGTTACCTAACAGCACTAGATTGACGCAAGCTCATTTCACCAAGCTAAGACTAATGTATTCATCATTCTAGTCGACCATCAGAAAGAGGAATAAATTGAGCAGGTTACCACAATGGTGTTGAATTACTAATGCACTACTTATAATTTTTATGAATTTACATTATTATAATCTTTGTTTAGGTCATTACACCTCACCATTAATATCATTCTACGCTATTAACCCGCAACTGTTGAAAATTAAATTTTATAAACAAAACAAAATATCGTCTACAAATAGGTGTTGTATAAATGACTTATTCCCCAGACATGTTTCGCCCTTATCGTGTGGAACATCATCAGTGGCTGTAAATGTATATTTTTACGTGTGTATTGTAACAATTATTACATGCAGTAAGAATCATCCATCATACATACACTTTCATGTACACTATTCTTACAGATATACGAGGTGTGTTAAAAAAATAATGGGAATATTATTTTTTTTAATAATTTTATTTATTGGTCTACATTGAGGCTATTCCCTTCAAAAAAGTCACCATTAGATTATTATACACTTATGCCAGTGGTTCTTTCAGTCCCCAAAAGACTTCCGGAACTCCATCTTTGGGAGAGCTTTGAGTTCTTTCAGCGATTCACTATTAATCTTATCTACGCTCGTAAAACGACTGCCCTTCAAGTTTCTATTTATTTTTGGGAACAGACCACCACATAAAGTTTATCATCATATCTGTTAGTATATGTATGTTTTGATTTGCACATAATAATTATAATGATACACATGTAAAAATATACATTTGCAGCCTCTGGCGATGCCCGACACAATTATGGCGAAACTAATTTGTGGAATAAAAAAACAGTCACCACAACTGTTGTTTGTAGATGGCATTCTATTTGTAAAAATTATTTACACTTCAGCCACACAGAGGTCAATAGAGACGAGAAGGAATTGGCGACAAGATATGGGAAGGAATTTGGCCAGTACCTTTTCAAGTACCCATTCCGGCATTCACCTGGAGTGATTTTGTAAAACCGTGGAAAACCAAAATGAAGATGACCGGATGGGCATTTGACCCCGCGTCCTTCCGAGAGTTATCTTTCAACCACCAGGCTCGGTTTCTATTAAGTTCTAGTACTTGTAATAACTGTAGGCTCACTACCGAGAAACTTTCGATTACAACCAGCTCTACTCTATTCACTTTAGTAGCTATTTTGGCAGTATCAGTAGTCATCAAGTATCTAAACAGGCACAGCTGAATCACTTCTTCTAACTGTCGTTGCAGCAGGTTGATGATTTTGACGATGGAATGAATTCGAAGATCGCATTTTGTTGAGCATCAGTGTTTAGAAGCTGTGCCTTCTTTTTCAAAAAAAAAAAAAATGCTCTAGTACAATACCTCTGAATATTCCTCTGGATTTTATTTGTGTTTTTATGTTACTTCGTGAATATTCATTAGCTTCGTGCAGTATTGAGTGCATCCATCTAGCACAGACGTCAATAATACATGTCAGACATTTGATGTTGACGTTTTAATCCCACATTCCTCGCGTGTTGGAGTGTTGTCTGCTGTCAAGTGTCAACGGCATGAATAGCTAATTATGACCACCCTGTCAGAAACCACTTAACTTAGCAGAACCTACGGCATCTTACGTGCCACTTCAGATGGGGTCTGACTCCTTCGGCTCACATTGTACCATCTACATCAACAAGAAAACAATTGCTACATTCGCAACAAGAAACTGGAATAGAGTCGTATATTGAATAAGGCTTATTGAAACATACTGCTAAATATCACAGAGCCTTCAACACTATTTTAATAGTCAATATTATACAAGGTATTTAAATACCTGTTTGCTGTGCCAGCAAAGAGCATAAAAGTCCTATATGAACGTTGATATGATTTGCGTCACGTCATTTCATTTTTAAACGTTTATTTGTAGGCTTTTCAGCAGTGACACTACACAGACAGCTTATTTTGATGTTTTGTATGTTGCTGTTATATAATAATAATAAAAGAACTCTATTTTTGAGATTCACTGGTTATATTCAGTTATATTCATTGGTACAAAAAGTTAACAACTGGTGAATATGAAAAAATAGACCATTATGTAACATAAAGTCTAACTTCGCACAAATACTCCTATACCTAATAATCGTTTGCATGCTAAGACACTGTACGAAAAACATGTGTCAAAACAGGATTAAGGATACCACACTTGTTTTCGCACTTCCCACGCTTTCTGTCTGACTTCCGAATGGAGTGACTAAGTGCCTATATTTTAACACGAATAGCTAGATTACGGAGGCACAGCTAAAAAGCTTTATTGTGTTTACAATAATGGAAGTTGTAGTGTTTTTCAGGCAGGGTATATGAGAGGAGTATAATTTTTCGTTAGTAATGTATTTAGATGAATTTTGTGACTGTATGAAACGACACCCGATTATACATGAATGAATATTATTTATTCCTAACAAAGATGAGTAATACTGAAGTTAGGAGAGCTTACGCATTGTAATTCTCTTTAAAAGTACCCTCTATTTACTATAATTGCTCCAATAGAATAATACATAGTTAAAGCTTGTAAGAAATATCGTATTTTGGTCCTCTTCTACAAAAATGACATCTTACTAGAATTGATTCAAATCTTCTTTTTATATACCAGCTGAAATTCAATAATTAATTCCTCTTTGTGCCACAACCACTCATAATAATCTCTCCGTTCATCTGTATTCTCTAAAGATACTACTCCTTTTCTTTTGTTATTTGTCTTTCTAACCTCCAAAAACCTAAACAATGCAAGATTAAAAATTACAGGAACGTATTTTGTGGGAGACAAGCCCGTTGTTCACATGCTGCCAACGGACGTCTAAATCACGATTAAAAAAAAAATTCACACCTGTTGGCGTAAATGGCATAGGAACCACCAATGGTTAAACACAAGCATTTATCATGATATTTTCCGTTTTATTTTAAATTTGTAAGTGCCTGCTGCCCGGCTGACCATGCCATCCTAGTCGCCAAGCTGAAGGACCCCCCGCCAGAGGGGCAGATCAGGACGACTGAACCCACTGAGGACACACCGCCTCCAACTACTGAGGACACAGCGCCGCCGCCTCCAACCACAAGGAACGCCAGTACCCAGTGCAGCAGAAGGGCCCACAAACTAGACAGTGTTTCAAATGCCAGAGATTTGAACACTTAGGTGCGTGCGCTGTGGGGAGGGGCATCAGCCGGCGGCCTGCCCCAGACCAAAGGAGAACCCCACCTGCTGCAACTGTGGGGGAAATCTTGCCGCCTGCCACCGCTCCTGCCCTGAAAGGAAGCGACTGCAGCGGGAAAAGCAAGCGGGACGACCTCTACCCAGAGGGGCTCAATAAGCAAAGTTCGTCAGACTGACAAGGAAGCTGCCACGACCAGCCACAAAAGGCATCGTCACGTCCCGAGCCCTGACAAGAAACTGCCACGCAGAACCTCAACTCGACCGCAGCCGCCCAGCTGCTGCAACCATGCCGCAGCAAATGGCGAACTGGGGTCGAAATTGACGAAGCTCATCGAGCTGCTAACGCAGCTCCTTGCAAGAGACTCCCGACATACCAGCGAGCCCGGCAGCACTAGTGCTGCCGACGCCCGCAACTAAGACCGCCATACCATCATCGGCAGGCCCCCGCTGCCGCGGCCGCCACCATTAAATGTTCAACGATCAGCCAACCACGAAGACAAATCAACAGCTAGGCCATAACCTACCAACAGCAGAGGAAGGAGTAAATGTCAACCGACAGCAAACTCCAACGAACCAGCTCCAAATGGCGGAGCTTCAACTGGCTGCTCTGACTTAAATTTGTAAGTTTTTTTGTGAAGTTTGTAACACCGCAAACCAGGCGAGCAGTGTACTAAATAGTTGCATCTGTTGACAGTTGTTCGTTGTCTAGAGGAAAGTTCTGTTAAAAAGGCTGCGAGAGATTTTTATCAAGGCAATGATTGGTCACAATGCTATTACTCGTAATTTATGTAAAGCAATCAATGTACAGCGATAATAAACACGATTGAGAGTTTATTTTGCTGTTGTGGAATGTTCGGGAAGTGGTAAAAAATGACATAAATAAAATCGATTCTTTCCATAATTTATGATGCGAAAATTATTTGAAGTGATGTGGTGACGGTGAATCAGGAAACTACAATCTTATGTATAGTCCATTCTCCAATTTCGAAATGTCTTAGAAAAAGTTGCAGGGATATTGTTTTTGATGAAGACTTCCACAGCGAAAGCTTAATTTTATCCTGACCAGTGCTGCATAATGACTTATGCCCCGTTTACACGATGCGAGTTGAATGGAACGAGTGTACTGTCTTGCTGCGCGTGCAGCACTGGATAGTCCACTCTCCTCGTGTGAACAGGTACAAGAAAAACAGTTGACTGAGGATAGTGGACTCTGTTCACGACCAACTTTTGGCGTGCGAGTTCTACAATCAAGATGGCGACAACTAACAAGTCGGGTAAGCGGAGTGAAGCAGAGGAATTAAAATCTTTAGAACTGCATGAAAGTGAGGAAATTCCGTGGAATTTTAAGAATAAAAATTATAAGAACAAGGTTTTTAGAGACTATGCTATAAAAAATTGCTTCACAGCCGTGTCAATTTTTATGTATCGGAAAAAATATTTCACAATAGCTCTTCAAATTAAGATACAGTTAGTCTTAAATGATGCAACTCAATGTTTTCACTCGCAATTTTATTGTTTTTAAAAAGGCACAGACGCATTTAAAGCATTTCTTTTTAATATCCACTCTTTTAACGTTTTTCTTCGTTTTATTTTATTAGTCTTCATATCATTCAACATTATAATCAACAAATTAGGTACGATGTTAATTCCTTTCTGTAATATGGACATACAGTACTATTTTCAATAAGATCACAATGTAGGAGTAGAGAACTGTCCTCACAGTGGACAGTGGACTGTCTTCTAATTGTTCCTTGCATGCTAGTCCACTCTCTTACCCCCCCCCCCCCTCCCCAACCGATTGGTCGACCAATTGTCGTTCCAGTCAACTCGCATCGTGTAAACGCGGCCTTAAGGTTCAGTACACAGCGGTGTATGTTTGACAGTGCTACCTTTCTTCGGTAGAGGAGTCAAAGACAACAATGAATTGCTAACGGTTATTTTGAACAATTTACCTGAAACACTTAAAATTTTATTTAAATTCGTCAAAAGAAAATATAGGAAGGTAGAATAATTGAACTCAAAGAATTTAAGATAAAAATAAAAAATCGTGAAATGCAGATGTTGGCTAAATTGCCACGGGAGCAAATGCAGAATTACAATTAAATTAAATTAAAAATTACCATTTGTAGTTTTATATTCACTATTTGTACTGTTAGTATTTGTTCTTCATAATATGTTAAATCCGAATAGCAATTGCAAGATGAATTAACACTGTACTTACAATTCTTTCCTTTAAATTTATTTTGTTTTTTTCTGTTCCAGATCAGTGCATTCCTCATTCTTCTGATATTCTCGAGTATTTTCAATTCCGCTAATTTGTAATTAAATTGCACAAAATAATTTACTCTAATTTGATCTGGAATAACCAGATTTATCAGATCAAAAGTGTTTTCCGCTGTAATAAAATATCATACACTTTGTCTATGTGTTTGTTTTAATTTAGCATACGATTCTCTTGATTTTCGTGATAATATTTTTTATTTCTATTATATCTTTTTACTCGCCATCTTTGCATAGCTGGAATCCTATTTTAAAAATAAATATCTCCTCTACTAAAACACTTTTATCTAGAAACTGTAGAGATTTAATGACAAATCAATCTGGACTATTACTAAATCTTGTGAAAATTTATAAAAATTATATAAGAACAGTGTTTTTAAAAAATTCTTCGATTAATAATAGAAGGAGAATTAATATCATATCATACTCCACGAAAGCAATGCTCACTCAAAACAACGCTGAATCATTTAAAAAATTAATATTTACATTCATATCATAGACTGTTTTCACCCATGCTAAGAGTTCCTGTGGAAAGTAATTGTCTCCCACAGGAATACGGCGGTGGCAGCGACTATACCGACGCCAACTATGAGGAAGGCACCTTGCAGGTCCTGCAGCGTCAGTGCCTGTGGAGGTCTAGGCTCTGAGGACCTCCACCTGTCGGAGTCCACACAGCGATCTTTGAGTTGCAGCACCAGCCGCCGATGCCAAAAGTCAACGAGGCCGGCCGCCAACATCCGCATCATCATCGACCTGGTGATGGGCAGGAAAAAACTACGTCATGGCTGGAAACACAGTATAACAACACTCAGACCCAGCCCTTGCACGAAATGTCATTTGAAAAATTATGTACAGCAAGCTGGGAGTTCATTAAATATGATTTTGTGTAATTTTCATGTAATTAATTGTGAATTATTGTAAATGAACATCGTATTATGGAGAGAAACTGCTGCATAAATGCTATGTGATATGTATTGTTCATGAAAAATCGATTGAAAATTTGTAACTGTAATAGGTCAGGAGGTCCACGATGTTTGGAGGTCAATTCTCAACTGTTTGGACTGGCTTGTGTTCATAATTTTGTGTGTAAATACCTGTAAATATCTTTAATTTTCATTTCCGTGGGTTTCTTTTGATAACAAACTTAACTGGGCAGGACACATAGGACAGGTGGTAGGAAAAGGTTTCAAAGTTCTGCACTTGTTGGTGAGAGTGATGAGGGGATGTACGAGAGAAGTAAAGGAATTGGGTTACAAAACTTTGGTCAGACCATTGCTCGAATATGGTAGTGTAGTATGGGACCCTCATTTTACGAATCAAATACAGGAGTTGGAGAGGGTGCAAAAAAGGGCTGCTAGATTTGTTTCTGGAAATTATCGCAGAATGCAATCAGTGACGGATATGATAAAGGAGCTGGAATGGGATTCATTACAAGACAGGAAGAGGATGAGGAGGGTCATGGGAGTGTACAGGGCATATACTGGCGATGAGGCATGGAAAGATATTGCAATAGGTATGAAAAGTAGTGCATGGAAGGGAAAAGATGACCATGACCACAATCTGGCACTCGATTTCAGGCACAAGGGTGTGGGAAGATTCTCTTTTTTAGGTAAGGGTGTCAGGGATTGGAATGAGTTACCAAGAGAAAAGATGAATAATTTACCGAAAACTTTGAAAGAATTTAAAGATAAAATTTGTAGAGGGAAAATGTAGGTGGGTGCAGGATAGGGGGAAGATGGGTGTGTAGGGAAATTGCCACCGGAGCCTGTGCTCCATTGCAATTAAATTAAATTAAATTAAGTTGATTTTGAATGATTTTGTATTAATTCTGATTGTTTAAATGTGATTTTGATTGTTATCTGTATTGTTGCCGTTCCAGAAACATCAGTCAGCTTTCTATGTGTTATTCTGGAAATTTCTGTAACGCCTATATAGGCTAAAGCGAACGGCAGAAACGAGTCAGTTTTAAGTTTTGAAAGTGGAGTTGCAAGTTAATTGAAAGTTAGAATCGCTGGAACATTTGTACTTAGTATCTTTAGATGGAGACGGTCTTGTTCTGTAATATACGTATACAATATTATTATAGAGCGTACGGGAAAATAAACATAAGAAAATGATTTATCAGAGTTATTTCATACAACCAGATACCTGTTAACAGGTCGTAGAAATCGCTTTTTAGCAGTTCCTAGTAAACATTCATAAGAAGTTCGGCTACCGGTGACTAGAAAGAAATTCAGCAATTTCTTTACGAGTACAACGTTAACAAATCTACATTTCAAATAGCCACATACTAGTTAAAAACATTGTGGTGGTTCGTCAGGTTTTATCATAAGAAATATTCAAGTAAAGAAATTAAATAATAATCATTAGAATTTTAATATTTAAGCTTCACGAAACATTACCAATAACCGTGATTTTAGTTTATTCACAAAAAGTAACTACGCAAATTTGTAATAAGACGCAATCTTTAAATATTAAAAAAAAACAATTGAACTTATTAAATTGGTTTTAATCATATGTAATATTTATCTTTCGAGTTTCTTCCTGTTTTCTACAATTTAACACACTCGAATTTTTACTATTAATAATTCTGCCATAAGAAAACCTTCTATTTAATGCTAGCTAGACCTTCTAATGTTTCTACCCTGGATAAGGCAGCATATGTTAAACCAACAGAAGTTTATTTTTCTCCAAATGTCCAACAACTTCATCCAGCGTTAAACCTAGATATTTATGAATTGTGATGGCGAAAGATAATTGTAAAGGAAATTGTTTTCTTGAACAAGTGATATTCTATCTATTTATTTAGTTGTCGGTGGAATCGTAATAAATTGAGCGAAAATATTTTTCATAACGAACCTTTATCACTTTAACAGTCGGTCTTAGATTTTCTTAATAAACAAAATAACCTATGCTCCATTTACTAATCCTTTTTCGACCCATAAATTGGAGCGTAACTTAACTTCAGATCCAATAGAAAAAGTTATAAATGATTCCAGTCCACCTAATAATTCAGAACTTGCTGATTTTGCTGAGGAACCATTATGAACAGTTTAGATATAAACAACAGGTTGGCGCAATTCTTTTAATTTTTCATAATTAAATTCTTTAACAACTTTATTTGTTACAAATAGTCTAATGCCATAGTTGAAAAAATTACGATCCCGCAATGGAAATGTTTATGTCTTCAATTGCACTCTCATCATATACGATCAAGTATATCTCGAAATACAGGGTGTTACAAAATGGTACGGCCAAACTTTCAGGAATCACTCCTCACACACAAACAAAGAAAATATGTTATGTGGACATGTGTCCGGAAACGCTTACTTTCCATGTTAGAGCTCATATTGTGGACGGCTGTGATACAATACGCCATTCTCCAGGGCTGCATCAGCGCATCAGGGATTCCATGCGACGGAGGGTGGATGCATGTATCCTCGCTAACGGAGGACATTTTGAACATTTCCTGTAACAAAGTGTTTGAAGTCACGCTGGTACGTTCTGTTGCTGTGTGTTACCATTCCATGTTTAATGTGATTTGAAGAGAAGTAATAAAATGAGCTCTAACATGGAAAGTAAGCGTTTCCGGACACGTGTCCACATAACATATTTTCTTTGTTTGTGTGTGAGGAATGTTTCCTGAAAGTTTGGCCGTACCTTTTTGTAACACCCTGTATATGTTGACTTCATTTTGTCGGAATGATATGGAGAAAATACAATATTTTTGAATACTTGATGTGAATAATAATTTTGCTTCAAGGAGAAATTCATTTCCTTGAATTTCATTACTGCAATGTAGACCGTCATTAGCAGGCGGTAACTGTCTGATGAAACACCCCTCCCACCCCCCACCCAAAAAAAAAATGACCAAATGGTTCATCTTGTCTTGAAGAAATAGCTCAATTACCCGTTAATCAATTTTTCCAATTTTTCTCAAAAGAATGCATCCAATCAGATTCATTTAATCAGAAACAGAAATTTACCCTTATGAATATCCTCTTGAAACTGAACAATTGAATGTAAACTGAGTTCTCTAAATATATTATTTACTTCTATTAAAATTCTATTAAAAGTCTGGAATATATTATTGAACCATTTATATTGAAAGCACTAGCAAAATTATTATTAGCCGTTTTGAATGCTTTTAAACCAAAGGATCACATAAAGTTACATCGGTAAGGAAAAAGTTCTCCTAAAAAAAAATTTATTCTCCACTGCACCCAGTTCGATACGCAGCTGCGTCCTAAGTAACTGAAGAATGACAGAACTTTTATAATATGAAATACCAACATACGGGAGAATTTACCAGATGACGGAAAAGTCATCATACATTGTGTTTGCAATACAAAAGTCAGGGGGCTTGTCTGGAAGCAGAATAGCTACCAGTGTATTGCACGGATATGACACAGAGACTGCTCGTGTTAAGATCACCGCCAAATAAATAAATAAAAAAATCCTCTGTTTCGCTTACCTCGATCTGAAACGTTTCATAAGACTCGAATATCTTGAACTCAACTCACATCACTACACCAAAATGGCTTGACACACAATTCGATAGCAGTAACAGACAATGCCGTCCTCTTCCAGACTGTAGCACGCAGCCCAGAGTTGACTGGCTAATTGTCCAACATACTGGGACTCCGGTTGAATTTGCTATGGCCGGCCGACAGAGAAATAATTATCACTCAATACTGGGCATTCGAGGTGAGAAGGGAACAATACATAAAAACACGGAATATTTGGATTAACATATGATGATGATAACCGCTTTCGTTGAGACACTTTACCGACAGAAATTATTGGATAGTTTAATAAATGACTCGATGACGTTGTCCGAGTATCTTTGAAATGGCGCTTTGAATGCAGGTACTGTTTTGAGGCGGCTATTTCTGATTGCACTGTATGATAAGACCTCTCGTTTTATCTAATATTTTATGGTTCTTGTGTTTGGCTTCCTTAAAAATGCAGAGCTGCACGGATATTTGGTATGTTTCGGTTACTTGGAAACATATTTCTTCCGTTAAACAGTTTTGGATATTTTCATGTGGAGTATTTTAGATTTTCATACAATTTGATTATTTAGTAAGGTTCTCTCAATAGTTTAGTTTGTAGCAACGTTATTTTAGATTAAAATTGTTTTAAAAAATTCCACAGGGCGTGGCCCTTTACGCATATGGCAACGCTTTACATACCTCAAGGAGAAATAATCAATATTCTGCCATTTCTCAGTGGAGGTACTGAGAAATAACTGAAAGCAATGAAAAAAATACTGGTATGGTTTGGATTAAATCTGAACCAGACAAAGACATAAGGTATTAAATGTAGCGGAATAAGTAACAATAATAGATTAAAATTAGAAATAGGATCAGGTGTAACAGATGACGCTAGAGAATACTGTTACTAAAAAAGTGAAATTGCAATTGAGGGCTACAGCAAGAACGATCTTACGAACGCCTTTAGCTTTAGATATTGCGCACGATCTCAGAAATACCATTCTAAAACTGTATGCATGGAGGTTCTTGGAATTTACGAATACAAGAAAGACGAGAATGTGAAGCACTGTGTATATTATTTTTTAATGGTAGGTGAGGATGAAATTTGTAGAAGGATCTTACAAAAGTAGGAGTGAAGTGTTTTGTTAAATTTTAAGATGTGTGGAATTACTAAATGATCACTGGAGGGAAAAAGAACTTTAGTGAAAAGCAAAGATTCTGATATAAAATCTCATGGTGGAAAGGCATGAAGGATTGCATTTAACCTGTCTAGAATCGCATGATAGAAAATAACATGCAACAAAACAAACTTATTGTTTCCCCTCAGTATCCAGTACCCTTTATTTTACACCCCACAAGCTGTGTCGCATTGAATAACGTGACTAAATAAACTTTGGTTCAGGAATTGCTGCTAACCTGAACACAAAGCAGCTTTCATCTGGCTAGCAATCACTGCAGGTTTAAACCTTCTTAATACAACCTTCTGAGGAATATTGGAGTGTAAGTATGTCTTCTTCATAGAGTCCCTTACTGTGGCTAAAGCCAAGTAGTCGGAATCTTGCTTCCGTTTTAGGCGTAATAATCAGAAGGGATTCGGCAAAGCACTAAATACATGTCTGTTACGTTGTTGTTCAAAAGATAACTTTATAACTCCATTATCAAGTTTTTACTGATTTGATGATGTTTATTTAAATTTTTGTTTGAATATTTTACAATATTTAAATACACATACAAGGGCTACATAGAAATTCCTGAGCCACGATCACGAATTATTGCACGCATATTCCACTTTTCAATGATAAATAGCTCTTGGAGAATTTCGTAAAAAAGTGCAATAAGTTTGTTGACTATAATAATTACAAAACGGTAGAATCTTCTTCTGCAGTAGAGGTCAAAATATTTTTCGAAGAAGCTTCCAAACAAAACAATTTTTGATATCTGCACTTATGTCGTATGGTATTTTTTTTTTTTTTTTTTTGTGAATACATATGTTTAATTCCAGGAGAGTGTTGTATATTCCCCAAATAAAATCCTGTTTTAAGGTTTAGATTACCTGTTATTTGCATGATGGTACGTAGTGTAAGCGTTCCATTAATTTATCAGCTAGTGCAATGTAAAAGCTCGTAGATAAACCTGCTGTATTTTGCCAAGCTCTTATATATGTAATGTAGAATACAGAAGTGGATGTACCACTGCCACCGTGAGTTGCTTCTGCTTATGGTGCTCAATTTATTACCTAATACCAATACTTCAGTGCAGCAGTAGCGACTCACGAGAAATCCTCTCTTATGGGTGAACCCTTCCTGAAGGCGTGCACCAGCCAGACGCGCGCGGTACACTCCCTGATTCGCCGCAACCCGCGGAGCTGCTCGCTATCGAGAGACACTCCCTCGACGAACAGGTGTCCGCCGAGCGTGGAGGCGACCACGGCGTACCTGCCGCTGGCGAGGCGGGCGACTCGGTCCTCAGGCCGGCGCTCTGGAACGGCCATCTCAGCCCACTCGGCGTGCCATGAATTCTGCGCAATGCAATATTTACATCATGCTGGATTGTTCAGTTATCTATAAAGAATGTTTTTTCGAATAAATTCATTACAATTTTTTTACAACGGCACAGCAAATTGGTTTTATTTTAGCCCTTTGACTGCTGTTGACGTGTATACACGTCATGCTGCCTGCTGGCCCCGAGTGCTAATGACGAGTTTAGACGCAGCCGCCCGTTTTCCTCTTAGTGCTGTTGACGAGTTAAGCCGCACCCGCCTGCCGCTACCTGAGTGCTGATGACGAATATAGACGCGCTACTACCTGAGTCGTACAGCGGACTTCACGACCCAGTTCTCAATAGCCTTTTGCAGTTCAGATCGCTAGCTTATCGTCCGAATGTTTGTCTGTAGGGAGCCTAGGCGTTGCTATACAGTTCACTATTCAACAGAAATTACATCAGTCTTCTTTGTGTCCTGTATTTTATGAAGAAAATGGCAAGACGTCATGGGTGCATTGAGGAAGAAATCATGGAGATTCTTACGAGGAGTGACACCGAGGATGAACTACTTGATTTTGATGGAAGTGATAGCTTTTCCACAGAATTGGAAGGCTGTAGTCATAAACCATACTCGTCAGCAGGGGTGACAATGCAGTCTCATGTTTCAACAAGAGATGTTAGTTGTTCTGAATATGAAGAATCAGAAAGTTATAGGGAAACGCTTACGAAGGAATTACGTCTTAGTGATAAATCTGACTGGAAAGAAAATGATTTTCGTCCAGTTAGTCACGCATTTGATGATAGGCTGTCGAGACATGTTTGTCAAATAAGGAATGTGCCAAATATTCTGTCAGTTTTCATGTCATTTTTTTACAGAAGAACTGATGAAATATAGAGCTGATGAAAAGAATCGGTTTTATATAACCACTATGGAGAATATTCCAGAATCAGTGCATTCTTGAATATCAAAGTGGAAAGATACTGAATATGATGAAATTTTTTGTTTTATAGCTATTTGTCTTCTGATGTATCGCGTGAAAAAAATTGAAAATTAGCTAATATTGGACCAGAGATGTTCTTCTAAATACCGCAATTCTTGTTGAACTTATGTCCAGATACCACTTTTTGTTACTATGATGAGGTTTCGTGAGATTTCTCCGAACCCCCCCCCCCCCCCTCCTCCCACCCTATTTCAACTCGCGTAATAATGGACAGACACTTCACAGCTTTGAAATGTTGAAAAATCTGTTGAGTACTTATGTGGAACAAATTTCATCAAAGAAACAAAATTATGTATAATCGGGTAATTACAAAGCGCAGCAAACATTCAGTCTAATTCGAGATAATTTGGGAATCTACATCTACAAAGGTATTCCGCCAGCCAAATTTCGGTGTGTGGGGGAGGATGCTTGTGCAATTATAATTTTCAGGTGTCTTGATTGTTTGATTCTGCAGTAATTTATTTGCAGAGAAACTATGTAGTGAGAGTATTTATTGTGTATCAGCCGTGAGAGTTTACGCCAGGAATATTCAGCACTGGGCGGATGGGACAGCGCGAACCGCTCCGTCCCCAGGAATAATCACTTAGCACAGGTAGCCGGCCTCAGCGCGGCAGGTAGACGATCCGCCGTCAGCAGTCAAAGGGTTAGTAGCAGTAGAGATATTTAACGATTTATCGATGTACATAAGCTCTGTTCTTTTTATTATTAATAATACTATTATTCAGGAAAGGAGATAAAAAACTAGTTTCTGCCCAAAGAATGTTTCTTGGTGATTGCGAAATTTCCAAGACCGCTGCCCAGGAAAGGGATAGTCAAGCCAGTAAAAAGCTTCTGCCACTTTGATTCCCAGTTGTAATCTACTACAGTTTATTTGCTCCATTGTTGAAGAGAACCGACAAGCGGTCTGGAACACAGATTGTGTGTTAAAATTAATTCACAATTAAAACAAAATTAAACAAAAAATAATTCAAGAACAAACGAATTTTAAATCAAATGAATTATTTAACTGTCTTTTATGTGGTATTCATAAATCAAATAAAAAAAATTGTTTAAAAATTATTCTCCGTACGCAAAAAATTGTTTTCACAATATATTTACTATCCGATACATAAAATTCTAATCCAATTTTTTTATGATTTTCTTTGTCGAAAAATTGTGTGTTGTAGTACCAAATTTACTACAATTAATCACTTAATTATTTTACGAAAACTATGAAATTCAGAATGGTAGTCTATTTTGCAAAATTTTTGGAAACAGTACTTTTACTAATGAAGTAATAAATTAGATTATTATGGTGTTTTGCCAAATTCTGGTAGAAACTGTGGAATAAAAAACACACTTCTAATAATTTTGAGAGTTGTCTGTTGGAAGCTTACATTTGGTACCCACGAAGATTATCTAAAGAAATTTTTCCTCAACCTACCATTGAACTCCGTATAATTTATTCTCATCAACCAATTTTCCAAATTACACCTGATATAGTGTTAAGGTTAGTAAAAAATAATATATCAGCAAATTTCTAAGTTTTTAAGTTAAAAGGCTCAGAGAAATTACGAGGCTGCGACAGGCGAACAAATCAGTGATTCGATAAAGTTTCATTAACGTTCAGAAGTTTTCACTAAAAAGCATTGGAATTTATTAACATTTTAACCGTATTCTCTTAATTCACACTCCGTCTCTTTTGAGCTATTTGCGATTCTAAGCCTGTTCAAGTGAGCTTCCAATTTTTTTATTCCTTTACGCTTCGTCGAAGCAGAGGTCATTAGAGGCGGGAAAGGATTAAGAGGAAAAAATATCCCATGGCCTTTCGTAGGAACCAAACCCGCATTCACCTGGAGTGATTTGGGGAAACCATGGAAAACCCAAAACTGTACGGACGAACGGGGAATCGAACCCACGTTCTTCTGAATGCGATGCCAGGGCGTTACCAATTACTCACCAATTTCAACGTGTGCTTTCATTTTCTATAGCTTCGGTTAACAGAAATTCATAAACTAGTTCTGTTGTAAGCCACGTGTAAACTTCAACAAAAGTCACTGACATTGGTTGTTAGTAATAGTGGTAAAGACTGTAACCTAGTTCGAGCCTGGCATTGTGTTCAAGTACAGGTCCGAACCTCCACACTACGGTTTTTCCGATTTACGAATTCCTTTCCTTTACCCTCATCCTCTCATAATCGTAGACGAGCCGCATAGCCCGATGCAAAAGAAACTCTTAATCCTTACAACTACATATCTGGTGATTGATTAATTTTGTACCTTCTGAATTCAATACGTTTTTTTACAGATATTAATTTTAATACGATTAGTATTATCTATTTATATAAAGATGAATGTATGTATGCTTGTTTAATGGTTTGTTTGTTCTCCATAAAAATCCACAGTTTTCATCCGATCTCGATGAAACTTTTTACACCTGTCCTTTGATACAAGGAGAAAAATACTGTCTACATTTGCTTGAAAAATTATCTGTATAAATAATACATGTTGTCTTACATTTCGAAAAATTACTGAATGGCGATAGACAGACGCGTTGGATATGGAGGTCTCTGTACTGCATCTCCGTGTAGCGGTTATGTAGCTCAGTGGTTAAAGCGCTTGCTTAGTAATGATTGGGTCGTGGTCTCCGGTTCAAATCTCCGTGGGGGCTAAGTCTTTTAAAAATTGCTTTTGATCGTAAGAGTTACGCCTAGATTGAATGTTAAACTGTAGATATCACAAATTTAGGGGTGCAATGCGAGACAAATCGTAGATATAAGAACGAAGTCTTTCTCGGCGTTGAGAATGTATAAACTGCTCTCGGGTGACTAGCCATGGCGGCAATGAATCTAGTCGCCGAAATATCGTGTGACAACGCACTCTTGACTCGGCTAGTCACCCGAGAGCAGTTTATACAAATCGTAGATAGTCTTGCAATGCTGTAGGTGTACACTTTTTCAAGTTATATTGATCCCTCAGGGGTGATTCGCAGTCAGTGTGTGTGTGATCTGCAGTAATACTATTATAAATGCGGAAGTAAGTCTCTGTCTTTTGTTGCGTTTTGACAACTAAATGCCTATACCGATATTGACGGAATTTGACAAGAAAATCTATAGGGAGGGTACAGGACATTTCTTTTTCGGTGTGATTAACAGTTGTAGTCATGAAATTTTGAGAACTTATTGAATGGTGACAGAGAGACGGATGTGTGTGTTAGTCTGTAATGTTATGTCACTTGCTCAAGCTATGCTTTTCGCGAATTATGTTAGTGTATAATTTGTTATTAAATTTCGTTTAGAGAAAAGAAACGTATTATTTAGTATAGATGTAGATTTTCTCTGTCCTTTTACTTTGTGTCAGCTTAAATGTTTCTGGCACCAGTTTATTTTGCCTTCTTTTTTACATGCCTTGTGGGCGTAAACTGGCCTAAGTTGTAGCTCTAGCAGAACACTAGCAGCTAAAGTTATTAGAACCCAAGAATCGGATGTTCACGCTGAAGAAAGAAGAAACGTCCAAGCTGAAATAAACCTGCCCTTAGCTAACTCCCCCCCTTTTTCCCACATCCCCTCACCTTCGTTTGTTTTTCTGTTTTTAAATATATTGGAAATTGATCCTCTTCAAGAGACAGGTTCGATGGTAGAATGATGTAGTGATGGCTTTCCGGTCATCTTATGCCGACTCGGTGTTGTTTGCGACCAATCCTTCGCTACTAACAACTTTCTATATTTAATGATGGCAAAGAAATTCTTAATCCACGCGTATGAAGTAGCGGGTATCAGCTAGTTTGGAATATTTGTATACAGGTCTGTTTTGCATTCAGTAAAATATACCTGCAATATTTAGTCATTTTTGATGTAATGGTGGAATATAAGGTTTTTATATAAGGACGGTTATGACGAAATTATAAGGGTGTCATTTTTTGCAGTTTTGGCTGCCAAATACTAAAAAAGAGGTGCGACATCCTACTGCGTTCGCAAAAAATAACGAAGAATTCATTTGGATTAAAAGAATTTTCAGATCGTTTACTTATCGTGCTATATATTTAGATTTAGAGCGTAAATGACATTTTCGGAGCTACAATGTCAAACTGTATCCCTATATTTTGCAGTTGTCATGTTTTCTGGAGTGTCCCTGAACATGGTAGGAATAGCTGTACGCTACCTGCATGTCTAGGAGCGCTTCCAGAGGTTGCTGGTAGGTGTTTCCCCAGAAGAGTCCTGCGCGTACCATGTCTTGGACTGAGTCTATCGGCGGCTCCAATCTCGGCGCACTGAGACAGCCGACCAGGGAACTACTGTAGGCGGAGGCTAGCAGCAGAGACAGCCAGCTCCACGAGGCACACAGTATGCGCCGGCGGGAGTCTGGTGGCGATGAACAAGGCTGGCCCAGAAGGGTACTCAGGGAGAGCAGCACCGGCAGGGTGCGGCAGTTGACACCACCTGCAACACAGCACCTTGCTTTCATCTCAGCGTTATTAAATTGAAGAATATATCGTAGCATTATTACCAGTTTAAAGGTAAAATTTTTCAAATTGTGAGGTGCCAGATTAGTAAATTTGTTTTGTTGTCAAGTGGTCTCAGTTGGCGACAGATAGCAGATCCTGTTCCCTTCGTAGTGACACGTTTCGATCCCAGCTGTTGGCCGATAACTTGCTCTCCCACAAATGTGATCACCATGACTCATACAGTGTATCATTTTCCGTTATGAATTGTTGCTACTAAGTATCGACACCACAAGACGGACACGATATTTACACACACACACACGACATTAACACACATGCGCGGCATTAACACACACACACACACACGACATTTACACAGACAATACTTAAGCACCCATGCTCTAGGCCGGACTCGAACCGGTGACCTTCGGTACGCGGAGCCAGTACTCTAGCCCCTACGCTACAGAGGCAGGTGGAGTGAAAAAGTTGTTTTACCTTCCCCGTTCATTAAGTGGCAGTAAACGAACCGACGACCTTTACAAGGAACTGACAGGCTCATCTCCACCGAATGCTCCAAGCTAGGAAACTGATTTACTGTCTGACAGCTTAACAATAGTTAACTTTTTTCCCCTTGTGACATTACGCCTCACCGTAGTCGAGGTCATTAGAGGTGGGAAAGGACTGGGACAAGGAACGAGAAGGAGCTCAGCGATGGTATTTGAATGAAACTGTACCGGCATTCGTCTCGAGTGTTTGGGGGAAACCATAGAAAACGGAAATCTGGATGGCCGGAGGGAGATTTGAACCCACAACTTCCAGAATGCGAGGCCAGAGCATTACCACTTACCTACCACGCTCTGTAAGTTACTATTATACAATGCTTGAAAACAATTGTGTAATGGAATTAGCTTGCTTTCATGATCAATGAGCAAGTGTAACTCCTCTGCTTCGGATATAACAAGGCAGATTTCATCATGTGATTCCATTGTCTCTCTCTCTCTCTTTGTGTGTAAGAATTAACTGTGATATATGACAAGAATGAAGCTATAATCAGTGTTTCTCCTTCAGGTTGGTACAAATCATATTTCTGCTAGATGTTCTTCGACAACTAACTGAGGAACGGGCTAATATTAAATAGTAAAATGAGTAATTATATGGACAATAACCGCTGCACTAATCATAAATGTCAGGAAACAGATAAGGTACAGCAAATAAATTCCAAAAGCTCCCGCCAAAAAATTTCGTAAAATTTCCCTCTGGCTAAATTCTTAACCTGAGATTTTTTTGCTAACTAACAGATGGCACTTCATCTTCTGCCTCGACGTATGTAATTGAGTTATCTTTCAAGCAAATCCACGATATTTGGCCCTTAAGTAACGTATCTACTGTGCTAATGTTATATCAGATGCAACAATAGCTGACCAGACCACGCTAGCTAACCACTGATAAAATCACGCTAAATTATTATATGCGTATCATTTACCAGAGTGACTTTATGCCCATTGAAATATTAACAGTTACTTACGCAATAACGAAAGAAGTAACGTGTACTACTAGCGCTTATTGAAATTAATGAGAAACAATTTTTAACAAATGTTACTTTTTGATTTAGATAACCCGAATACTTCATCTTAATGTAGATACTTTTCTTTATTTCCGTCTATACTCTCCATAACTTAGCACATAGTTTTTTAATGTTCTAGGAACTTGAAAATATCCTTACGTTAGAACTCCGTTTCAACTTTTCGAATACAGGATGTTCTCTATCGCCTCTTAGTGTTTAACTCTCATTCTTCCTTCACAAGACATAAAATATAATATGTGGGTGCTGTAGGGCTTGTGCGAAAAAAATTCTAACACCCTGTTCTCAACTTTCTCCTTCATAAGACGAACTCAATCTTCGGACCAACTGAGCACAAACTTCTCGTACTACCCTTGGGGTTAGCATAAGTTTAGAAGCGTTATCTAGTATTAAAAATCTTTGTCGGTGGCGATTATAAATAGCTGAGAGCACAGATTGTGTGCTGGCGCTACATTGTCGTTACGTACGGACGCGTATCTGAAACCCCGTATTATGGAGGCTATAATGTATATGTCGCTTGTGTTTGCAGTTAATTCAAGAAGTGCTATTTTATATTTAAATGTGGATTTTGTTAACGAATACAGTACAAAGTAAATCGAGTGATTCTTTTTGAAACAGTGATTATCATTTCGTCATAACAAGAGCTCCCGTTACTGCTGGTAGAATTATTTAATTAACAATGCTTTAATCTCAAAATCGAAAGAGCTGCAGCTTAAATGTTTTCAAGATGAGATGGGTCTTCTCATCCATAACACGCTGTATTTTCCTGTAGTTTGGAAATGTTAAACCATCTAATTCTTCGTGGCCTGACCAAGTGATTTTAGTCACCTAATTATTCTCTCTAATTAAGGAAAGCTCATATCAAATTGCAGAAATTGGGAACCTAACAACAACCCAACGAGTTGTGCAAAGTCTGCAGATTGAGTTGATGCTACTGGTTCTTTCTATATATATGGATTTTGTTGCTCATAAATTTCAATATTAAACACCAAAAGGAACACAGAGGCACTTACATGTTGTTGATGTTACGTGTTCCTGCAACTTGTTCCCTCATGCTGCTCAATGTTTCCAAATATTCCTCATTGTTTATGTGAACAAAAACCAAAGTTCCTTGAAGTTGACTGCTCCAAAAGTAGCGGTAAAGATTAAAGGAAATGTAGAAACATTGGTAAACATAGTCGTGTTTGAAACTGTCATTAGTTTGGTGCAGACAGCTAGTTCCTTAGTGCTGTTACCTGTAATGTCCAGCCTCTGCTGTTTTAATATTTCGTCGCCTCTCAATATATTTCACTCAGCCGTTTTTGTGAGATGACGGAGTGTGGAATTCCAGCGAGGCGACAGGTTGTCAACGTGGCTAAATCCTTTGTTTGTTGGACCCAGGTACAGAGGTCGCCCGGAAGCTAGGAGGGGGTGAGTGGAGATGCAGTAGCGAGAAACAGAGTGGGTTGAGATCCCGTAGATTACGCACGTGTGTATTGGTAGATGCGGACTCCAGAAACGTTGGAGGCCGTGTTTTTGTCACGACATCAGTTGTCGTGCTGTTTTTCCTAATGTGCTTCCACAAGTGAAACCACCTCAGTTGCCAGATGGAATTAAAAGTGTTTCGCCACAGTCAAGGAAACATCAAGGTCACCGACAGCCTCCTGCAGTTACGATAAGTAACAATTACATATAAACCATTTTTACCCAGTACGCCAAAACTTACGAAGTTTCTTGCTCTCCCTAGCCGGGAACATTGTGTTTATTGTTTTTTTTTTGCTTCTGTTCATTTTATTTGCTGGCTGAGTTTTATTTTTTTATGTAATGTTAAATAAACATGTTTGTTTTTCTCAGTGATAATATTTCTAATTTAATTATTTCTTTAAAATTCTGCATTCGAATTTCCTTTTTGTAATTAGCGTGTGTAAGCTCAATTTACATCCTATTAATACAAACCAAAAATATATTAAAAATACAAATTTTAACAAATAAATCTTCCATCTCATGCACAGAGAATGTGAATGTTTAAGGTCAACAGAACCTAGACATTTCATACCTTAGTTGTTTATGTACTACTACATATACGTTCTATTAGACGAGTGGAATTTCGTAAATTTAACTAAATTTTTATAAAGAAATATAATTTAATTACTAAATGAATTAGATATTAACCATTTCGACAGAAATTATCCTTATTTCATCTTGGATAACTAATGTAATAGCATCAAAAACATCTGGCAAAATTCTGGATATTTATTGTATCGAGATTCTAAATAGGTACTACCATGCTCATATTAATCCGAACGACCTGAATTGCACATCGCTACATTTCATCCTGGGACTTATTCAACCCATTATACACATCTACCAAGACAGTACTATACCCGGTAGGTGGTACATTCATGTTAATATCCAAAATTGAGACTCACCCACCTCACAATAAAACGTGACATATTTTAACATATTCATTATAGAAACGAAAATATGGATTGTATTTCGTTAATAAAAGAGTTGTGCAGACATTGAAAGCACTTCATTTTAGATTTTTAAAACATTCAAGAGAAATTACGTGTCCATACAGAATATTAAAAGTTAACATTTTCAAGCAAAAAGTTAATTTTGAAGAAACGCTAGCGTCAAAAGAAAGGAAGACGTTATACCGATCATCTTTCACTTAAAATAACTGACTATTAATGATAAAATCAATATTTGCCATGTAAAGATAGTTTTAGGTGAGTGCGTTGACAAATAATTTCAGATTTTTGAAGTTAGTTAATTTTGCGGTGTGCTATGAAGACATGTTGTTCCCTTACTACCACATTTAAAATTATTTTAGAATCATACGGAAAAAATTATAACTAAATGACTGTTGTCGGTGACATGAGATGTCGTCAACGCATTCTGAGTTGACAGTATTTTAGCATAAAAAAACTAATTTTCACCTACCATTTATAACGAAAGCTGCTTAAGGCGAAATGAACACTCTTTTCAAAACAAAAACAAAACATGATGAGGGGTCAGTAGTTGAAGGCACAATTTCAAAAAAGTGTTGTCACCTTTGTGGTTTTAGTGGTGTTTCATAAACAGGAAAAAACAAAAAACTAATACGGCTTTTTAGCTATAGCAATATTCTGTGGGTGGTGCTGTTAAAACTCAAACGACAGGTGAAACGTTGGTTTGATGTTCTTACCGAAAACGTTATTGGTAAGTATCCAAGGACGTGGATTTAAATTAACGAACCTGCTGCGATTGCTAACGGACACGTTCGAAATCATTATTTCGCGATTTATACGCTTTTTGCTACTTGAAGTTATTATAGTAGGCCAACTTTTCACTCCATTTTGATGTTAATACTACGGTGAACTATTCCGACAGTAGTCCGTAAAAAAACCTGCACTGATTTGAGGGGTGAAATTGTTACCAGTCAACTGGTAACCCAGAATACAACCAGAAGTTTCGCAAGTGCGAAAATTTTAGAAGCTGATACTAATCAATAATGAATTACAATGAAAGATTGTTTCTATATTTTGTAACTATTGTTTATGAGACATATAGTTTGGAGAAATACACAGGAAACTGGGAACAAGGAAACGTAATGCTGGTCAACATGTGTATAACAGTAGTTGACCCCTCTGCTGCGGTCTCGGTAGGACTCATCCGCAGCTACTGGAAACATACAATGGCAGATATCCTCCCTACCCTCCCCCCTCCCCCAAAATTCAAAATCCACTCAAGGTTCTCCCAAACCAAAATCCTGGATCCGCTACTGGAAACATGAGAGCCGTTTGATAAGGGACAGACAATGTGATTTCGTCGCGGCTAGAATCCCGATTAGTTTTCTTTCCCTGTTGCCGCCACACAACCGTTCATATTTACGTTGACTGCTGGTTGAGAAACATTTGACACTTTCAGTTTCGAGTATGTTATTCCCTGACGCAGTTAGGAAAGAATCAAGGATATATTCTTCGCATAAGCTATGTGCAGGTTCGGAACGTTTATTAAGGGAATAAAAATAAATTAAAAAAAAATTGAAATACTTGGATTTGAACTAAGAACCGTCCGTTCAGAAACCTCGAACGCTAAACGCAGGACCATGGTGCTAATGGTACTTCCTTCCCCGTCAGAGTGTATACAACGCAGCTAAGGAAGACAGTTTCATTCAATCTGTCTTGCAAACACATTTTTCAGAAATAATCTCTTTGTGATTGTTTCTGTAATTTCGTAATACAAAAAAATCTACCTCCTCGAACATGATGATTATTCCCGTGTTTGTCCATTAACCAAAAATTCTAATTGATTATAAATAAGTGCTTTTGCTGTTTGTAATTCGTTCCGCAATACTGCCAGATAGGTCCAAATTATTTTAAAATTAAAAATGGACGAAATTAGAAATGTATCATTCAATTATAATTTCTTACATTAAGAGCAGGGTTAATTTTCAAGGATTCATAGAAACCAAAGGAAAGTATTTTCCAGTTTACAAAGACTGTTTCGCGGTTAAGATTCGTGATTTTTTTAACTACAATACTCCTCGACACTTTGCCGGTTATAAATAATTCCAGGATGATAGTAGCTTAACAAATTGTATGGCGACTGTATTGTTTGTGAACTTTTCACGCTAGAGGCGAGTCTAGAAAACTATATGGCAGAAATAGAACTGCCACTTGCCAATGGACACAGAAAGAACTTTCTTACAGCCAATTTAAGGAAGAATGGCAAGTATTTCCTTGAATAAAACTTTCTCGGGTAGCTAGCCGAGTTAGTACATCGTTTGACCACGACGTTTTATTCATTTACAACGCCGAGAAAATCTCCAGTCTTACAAGTATTTCCTTGTTCAGTCTTGATGACATTTGAGATCAGAAATTATTTTTAAAACCATTCTCTGTAAAACATAATTATTACCCATATGTAGACACTTTATGTTTTACACATATATGCTATGTATTTATCAACAAGTGAAATGGAAATAAAGAACGAAAAATATACAACTTGAAGCTGGATCGAACTCACGACCGTTGGGTCACCACACCACGGCTTTACCACAGAGCTGCGACAACTTACAGGACGAAGGCCCCGTCCGTCATGTAAGCGAAGTAAAGATATATAAAGAAAGAAAATTTCGTGATTAAATGGATATTGACAATCTGTATAAAGAATCAAACTGTTATAAAGGATTAAATCAATTATATAAAGGTATAATAGGTCAAACAGGAGGAAAACGGAAATGTGTCTTTACGTTGATAATGTCTACTAACTATGAGACATTAGTCCCTGAACACGGAAATCTCTTCAGCACTGCTAGAAAACCGTCAATCTGACAACGTAGCAGGAAATTTGACAACGCCGTATGAGGAAATAAATCTTACATTTCCTCTTACCGGCCTCTATAACACGCAAACTAAATAATTTATCATCAGCACATTAGTTTAAAAGTTTATTGGTTTGTCTTCAGTTATCCAACTTAAATAATCAGGCTGATATATAAAAATACAGCTGGAATTCATGTTGATTGTACGAAGAAAATCCCAAAAGTAAGGTGACCAAACCAATTATAGATACAAAATCTATTTATTTTCTGAAATATATTCATCATTTTAAATGCTGAAAATTATCTTTTTTTCTATATAATCACCTTTTAAACCGAAGCAGTTTTTTTAAACATTGTGACAGATTGTAATGACTGAGTGTGATGGGATAAGCACTGACACTCTGGCCTCGCATTCTGGAGGCTACAGATGCAACTCCTTGTACGGCCATCCAGATTTGTGTTTTCCATGGTTTCCCCAAATCACTCTAGATGAATGCTGGGATGGATGTTTTAAAAGACCATGGCCGAAGTCCTTCCGTTCCTTGTCCCCAGTCCGTCACTTCGACGTCGACGAGGCGTAAAGCCATAAGCTAAAAAAAATTATATCTGGTATGTTCTTTGAAAATAGTCACTCTTTCAAAAATTTCAGAAATGAGTGTGCTAGAAATCGTTAGTTATGAGGAGATAATTTAAGAGATGAATCTTTTTATAGCCCTGTGCTTACAGTTAGGGAAGATTTTATTCAGCAAGATTTAATAGAAATAGGTTTTTTTTTGTCTGATGTGTTAATTTTTATTAATTGCTTATTACAGAAATTACATATGTTATATGTAAGAGTGGGTATGTTGGAATGGTTTAAAAACGAAAAGAAAAAAAAAATATCACCCAATATAGTTTCGAACCTACGACCGCACAGTTGGTAGCCGGGAACCTTCACCGCTAGACCATACAGCCGGCTATGCGGGCTTTCTCATCCAGTCGGTAAACAAACCATCCTATATGGAACTTCCTAGCATCAGAATATTGCAGAAGGAAATCGTTGTTTCAGCTGTGCAGTCGAATTTGATAGAGGAAGGAAAGTTCTTTAACGGAATAAACCGAATGCGTTAACAGTGTGTCTGCCTTGCATTCTAACTTTGTAATAAATTCTAAATATAAACCTAATGACACTGCATAAAATCTCTCTAATAAGTTTTTGTCTTATTATCGATCGCGACATCTTATTGTTAGACCAACATTCACGATATCACAAACAGTTCTATCACATTCACTGCTTAAAGATTCAGGATCGTGAACTTAATACTTGATGTTTTTCAAATCATCTGAAAAATCATTAGATGAAAGCAATGATATCAGTGACTGAAAAGGATTTGGGTCAAATAACTGCATTACATTAAAATGGGTATTCATATAGTATGTAATCATGGAAACAGTTACCACGGATTTAAATGAACAATAGAACAAAGAATAGCCCTTCGGCAATGAAAAATGGAAAAGGGAACTGTACAACAATAGCTGACGATAGGGTTATTTGCAAATGCTAGCGAGAAATCTTTTCCAACCGGCAGGGTTTATTTAGGATTTGAAAGTCTACGGACCTAGAATAAGACGTCTGCTAAAAGGCAATGAACGACTGGCTGAAAGGCTGGTAGGTTTTATCTTCATAAACTTGACAGCAAAAATACGTTATAATGCGTCTCAACAACAAAATAGTAAGAAATATACAAATCTAAAAGTTTTAACATTCAGAACACCTCAAGCTAGTGTCAGAAAACTGCAGATGGAAATCTCTCATTAAGCTTACAGTCGAGTTCGAATGAGGAAGGAAGTTCATAAACACAATGTGTAAACAGTGCCTATGCTGTCCCTTCAGGCTTGATAATTTGAGCTAACTGAATCTGGTTATTGCCGAAGCTTGTTTCTACTTTATTTCCTATTTTTCATTTTAATTGCACCATACGTTTTAAATCATACTGTTTGGCCACGAGTAATCACGTTTCCATCATCTGCATAACTACAAACATTTGTTTTTCAACACAATATAAATAATACATAACGATCAGATCAATTAAAGAAACCCACACACATGCCAACGCCCTAACTTACACTGTCTGTTTCTTTGTCTATCAGTCTGAACCCTTAAACTTCGATATAATAATCCCCTCGCATGACAAGCGGAGTGAACAAAGAGTTTCCACTATATATTACGGCGATAAAAACGCCACCATCTTCCAACGAAGTAGGGAAACACTTGTTCACTCAGCTTGTCACCCGAGAGAATTGTATTTATGGCCAACGTGGGGAATAATTCGTTCTTTAATATTTGTGATTGCGAACGACTTTAATTATTTATAACCTTAATTTAGTTTTCATTTTTGAAAAACATGGGATGGGAAAAAATAATAAAGATCTTATTGGCAGACCGAAGAAAAATTTTCTTGGCATAATCTTCTTACAGATGAAATGAAACCAGTGACGTTTAAAATGTTTACGATTTTTATTTGCCGATTTCTACTAAGCTTTTGAAAAATCAGAAAAAAATCTAATTTCTCGCTGTATTTACGAAACTACTGATCAGTTAATTCATTCTGAACGACTTTCTCCTTATGTTTATAGAAGAGCTAATAGTGATTTCCGTCCGGTTTATATTTTTCGCAAAATTACTAAATGAGTAATTTTAACAAATTAAAGGCTACTCCAGACAATTTTTACGACAAAAATTTATATTAATCCTTTCTTACTGAATTTCACGAATCGGAGAGTAAATATGATGTTAAAATTCACATCAAGCTTTTCAAAATTTATATAAGATTTATAACTCATATACCATTTGAAAAGAAATTTCTCAAAATTGGAAGCAAACTCTTATTAAAAAACATTTTTTACTGGTTTGCTTTATGAATGTATATATATTCTGAATTGAAGTTGATACACTATAACCCAAACTAGCAACTGACCAATTTTAATTTATATTATCTAGTAATTAAAAACTGACCAATATTCGTGTCTCCTATGATTCAACGAAAGTGTGAGCTTTCACTGCGATTACTGAAGTAGAACGTAGGTAGTTTTGAGACTTAAAATCTCTCAGCCCTGCAGCTGACCTACAATCATACGTTTTAAATGCCCGACTGTCACAAATATTAGTGGAATGACTACCGTTCCTTGCAATGTCTCACGCGAAACCGACAGATATGCTTATGGCACTAGAACAGGATTTTTTATTCTTCTACCTGCTGAGAAAAATAGTTACGGATATACGCATCAGATAGATTTTTTTTTTTTTTTTTTTAAAATGAAACAAACACATGGAAAAATGGAGGAAATGAACTGACAAGTTGCAGTAAATACATTGCTTGATTAATGTTGCCTAAATACAAGACAGTTGAGTTAAAATCTTGCAGAGGTGGGCTACGTTTCGTGAGAAGCCACGTACTGGGAGATTATTTAAATACCTACTTTCACGTTCGTAGCGACGCGTTCTAAGTTTCTATTCACAGAACTTAGTTTTGTTGCGATGAAAAACTTTTACGGAAGCAGAAGGATGTTAAACTTAGGGAAGTTATCAACCACAATGCGAAACATCATCTTGACATATCTGAAATCTTAGTACACATACAATGAAATATCACTGAAAATGATTCCTAGAAATGTTTGAAAAGAATCATCCGCAGCAATTACGGAAGTCAAATAATAGCTTCCTATCAGTGAGAAAACTATTTTAAACAGGTGATAATGTAGCTTTTTATCATTACTCAGCTTATAGACGTTATAATATTACTCGCAGCCAGACCCTCTGCTTTAAATGGAAAGCAAGTTGCTCTGCGTAAAGTTACAATTTCCTCCTTCAACTATAACAGCTGTTCTACAAACCAACTGCAGAGAATAACAGCGCTAAACTATAAAAATTTGGAACAGTTTGCAGTGAAGCTCTTGATCGCGGGGTCTCCTTTTCAGCTGACTCATAATTTTCAATATTCGAAATTTTAAATTATTTCAGATCCTTACGTAAAATTCGTCCTCATTCATCGATGTTGTATTTTAGTATTTTCACACTATTTTTTGGTTCAACAGCTTCAGTAATTCGATAAATTACTGGAGACCGTTACTCAGACTTAATGAAACTTGAGATCCACGTAAAACCGTTTCTTCTTTGGGAAGGTATTTTGGGGTTGTTGTGTTACCGAACTTGTTGGGTGAGTGGGTTAACGCTCGAGACTGGAATTCGGAAATTCGCATGTTGGATCACCGGTCCGATTGTCCTGACTTCGGTTTTCCTTGGTTTTCCGAAGTTACTCCAAGCGAATGCCGCGACGTGTTTCCGATTTACCATGGTTGCGATAATTGGCGTTACTTTCCCCAGCGTTCTCCGTGCCCTAATGACCTTGAAATCGACTAGTAGTAAAGCAATAAACCAATTAAAAACATTGTTACGTCTTCACAGTATTGAACTCCATCCTTCTATAGCTGTGATGACAGCAAATTAGTTGATACATAGATTAGATTGGTGAACATAAATCTAATAATTTTCTTTCAGTATAAGCGTGCTACAGGAGACAGTTAGATCACAGTAACAGATCACCATTAACTGATTTAAGCGATTTGACGGAAATTGTTAGATTTTTATGATCAAGAAGTTTATCCGTTCTGACTATAACTTTGCTCTTAACGTCACTTACTTAGTTGTATACAACAATGACAGTGGAACAATTTCTTCTGATAGGATGCCTGAATAGCATTTTGAATCAGTAACTGCTACGAAAACTAGTTTTATCGCATCGAAACTTTAGCTTGCCTTTCTATCTAAGTTAAAAGTAAGCCTTGGAAGCTGTACTTCTTTACATGAAATCATTGAAATTTTTACCAGTTCTGTGGCACTGACATTTTGGATGTCCACTTTCAAGTATATTTGTCAGTAATTTTGTGTATGTCACGGTCAACAAAATCCATGTATTGGATTTCAGAGGATTAACGAAATAATTTCAGGCTAACAGTGGACTAGTTCATACTTGAATACCGTGGCCGGATTCCTTTACAATCCTTGGTAAATAATCTTTTCCGTGACATTTAAAAAATATAACATTCATTTAAAGACTGAATTGGTAAAAAATAAACCAAGAAATCATTTGTGTAAGTTTATCGATACGTGCAGCCTCTCCATTATTTTAGCTTCTCAGTTGGTTATGTTGTGATTTTAGTGATCCACAGTACATTAAACACAAGAAGAACGTAACAGTTCATGAAAATCACTTATGTCCGAGGCTGGAATCGAACCGTCTGCTCCAGGAACTACCCGAGCGCTAACCACCATTCTTCCGGGTCGGCACCTGCGATGCCTACAGTAGCTGCGGATGAGTCCTACCGAGACCGCAGCAGAGGGGTCAACTACTGTTATACACATGTTGACCAGCATTACGTTTCCTTGTTCCCAGTTTCCTGTGTATTTCTCCAAACTATATGTCTCATAAACAACAGTTACAAAATATAGAAACAATCTTTCATTGTAATTCATTATTGATTAGTATCAGCTTCTAAAATTTTCGCACTTGCGAAACTTCTGGTTGTATTCTGGGTTACCAGTTGACTGGTAACAATTTCACCCCTCAAATCAGTGCAGGTTTTTTTACGGACTACTGTCGGAATCCATAGTATTAACATCAAAATGGAGTGAAAAGTTGGCCTACTATAATAACTTCAAGTAGCAAAAAGCGTATAAATCGCGAAATAATGATTTCGAACGTGTCCGTTAGCAATCGCAGCAGGTTCGTTAATTTAAATCCACGTCCTTGGATACTTACCAATAACGTTTTCGGTAAGAACATCAAACCAACGATTCACCTGTCGTTTGAGTTTTAACAGCACCACCCACAGAATATTGCTATAGCTAAAAAGCCGTATTAGTTTTTTGTTTTTTCCTGTTTATGAAACACCACTAAAACCACAAAGGTGACAACACTTTTTTGAAATTGTGCCTTCAACTACTGACCCCTCATCATGTTTTGTTTTTGTTTTGAAAAGAGTGTTCATTTCGCCTTAAGCAGCTTTCGTTATAAATGGTAGGTGAAAATTAGTTTTTTTATGCTAAAATACTGTCAACTCAGAATGCGTTGACGACATCTCATGTCACCGACAACAGTCATTTAGTTATAATTTTTTCCGTATGATTCTAAAATAATTTTAAATGTGGTAGTAAGGGAACAACATGTCTTCATAGCACACCGCAAAATTAACTAACTTCAAAAATCTGAAATTATTTGTCAACGCACTCACCTAAAACTATCTTTACATGGCAAATATTGATTTTATCATTAATAGTCAGTTATTTTAAGTGAAAGATGATCGGTATAACGTCTTCCTTTCTTTTGACGCTAGCGTTTCTTCAAAATTAACTTTTTGCTTGAAAATGTTAACTTTTAATGTTCTGTATGGACACGTAATTTCTCTTGAATGTTTTAAAAATCTAAAATGAAGTGCTTTCAATGTCTGCACAACTCTTTTATTAACGAAATACAATCCATATTTTCGTTTCTATAATGAATATGTTAAAATATGTCACGTTTTATTGTGAGGTGGGTGAGTCTCAATTTTGGATATTAACATGAATGTACCACCTACCGGGTATAGTACTGTCTTGGTAGATGTGTATAATGGGTTGAATAAGTCCCAGGATGAAATGTAGCGATGTGCAATTCAGGTCGTTCGGATTAATATGAGCATGGTAGTACGTCTAGGAAACATGTGAATCTCCAGTAGCTAGAATCCTTGAAGTCCGCAGTAAATGTTTTATTGGAGATATTTCGTCTCTGTAGTACGTTCTTTGTTTTTGAATAAACGGTTCAGTTGAGGAAAGTAAGCATTCTCAATCATTGTTACTCATTCGAATAAAGTTTTTGATGTGTACATACTTGCTGTCAAAATAGATAATGTTTTATTTTCCTTTATTTAAAAAAAGGAAGAGCGGTTTGGTAGCTAAATGGTTAAGGTGGTTGATTTTAGAAGTTCGAGGTCCGGTCTCCGTTTAAATACCGGTGGGTGCAGGAATTTTTAAGAGTTTTATTTGATCGAATGAGCTACTCCAGGACGTTCCACGTTAAACTGTAGGTCCCAGAGATAACAAACTACCAAATGACAAAATGGCTTAGTATGCCTCCTTCTAAAGGATTCATCTTCGGATTTTAGACTAAGTTAGTTTAGTTATTAGAGAATATATGAGGCGTTCGACTACATATTGATTACCTTCCAAAAGACTTTGTCTCCTCCAGTATTTAGGTTTTTGTTTTTTTTTATACTCAAAATAATATAAATTGCAGCTGCCACTGACACCATATCATTACATAGTAACAAATTTATAATTATGAAAAATAATTTAATTTGTCACGCTGTGGGCGTATTGCAAATGAAAACAATAACACAAGTAAACTGTTACTAAATTAGGTTTTCTGGTGCGGACGGAATGTTTCTGAAAGTTCCCATTTGTTACTGTTTCTGGAAACAGACCGCAACAGTTAGCAACAAGAAGGTCATCTGTGTTCCTTTAGTGTGTACTCGCCTTTACACTCGTATTTCCTCCAGTCATCTCAACCGTGGAGAGCTTGGTTTTAATCAATTCTTTTAGTGTGCAGACTACAGAGACTCACCTCCTAGGAGCGTCCATGCGGCGGCGTATGCAGGCACTGCTGCAGCTGCGGCTGCCCAAACTGTGGGGCTGAGTGGTCTCCACACAGAGTCGATTCTTGAAGCTAGAGGCCGCGGTCGCCTCACCAGGAACGTCAAACAGCAATGACCCCACGCTGGACCGGGTTCCATAAGTGGCATACTTTTCTGAAATTCATAAGTGATGGGTGTTTAGAAAACGTATATTATACTGGAGTTGGCGACTGTAACATGAGCATGATTGAATAGTCTGAAAATATAATGTGAGGGTGTTAACTGCGGCTGAACTATCAGCTAACGACTCCTAGCAACTGCAAATAGTTCAGGGATTTGTAAATTTCTATTTGAATTGAGAGACAAAATGTTACTGATTGCAGTTTATGCAACTTCATGTTCGAATGGAAACCAGTGGTCATTCATTACAATACCTCTGAAACGAAAAATAGAGAAGAATACACTAAAAATAAATAAAAAAAATTGAACCACCTAGAAGGGGATGAGGAAACAAAATGAAATATCACAGGTTGACGCCAGTATGTTTACATGTAAGAGATTGTTCGCGGAAAGATTCCATTGCTGATAACCAGACCGTCGCAACGGGAGCCATCACCATCTCTTGACGGCTGCATGGAGTCCTCCTCTGTGCCGCTCACCGCCTGTCAACTGGCCAACGACCTCTATCCCACCTTCCCCTAACCGCGCTACCAACAACCAGCAGTAAGTGAATCAGTGGAAGTGTAGTGACTGCGCAAGTGGTGTGCGAACCAAACGGAACTCGATACCAGCCCCATTTTGTGTGGAGGGTTTATATGATAATACGAGATTAATAAAGAGGAAGTGGTGGATGGTTCAACGAAAATTAATAATAAATAATAATTTTAAAGGACGCTAAAATCGAAACTATTAGATAACTGTGAGAATTAGTAATGAGGATAAATTAAGAGCAGTATTTTAGAATATGGGAGAGAGAACTAAAGTCATAAAATAAGGAAAAACTCTAGGTAAAGGCTTTTAGAAGCTAAGCTCATGCGGCGGCCATTAAGGGTTTAGGTGGTGTGACCCTGTAACTTCAATCGTCAGACTCTTCGACTCCTTGACCCTATCAGTAGTTGGCCAACTTTAGAAAATAAAATCTCGCCTTAGTTTTTGTATAATAGCGCCTATAAACCAGAGGTTCTAAGCTAAGCCCTCTGATGTTTGTGTGCCGAGGATGGTAGCTCTGGTTCTCGCTTTGTAATCCTGTTAGTCAGGTTGTTTAAAAGGCCTTACACACGTCGGCTCAGTCTCAGTGTCGACCAGTTAGTTTGATCAGTGAAGTTGGTCAGTGCTGAAGCTTCGCTATGTTGGCAACCTTGCCGTGTTTCAAGTAAGATAATTTATACCCTCTCCCCCTGCGGTTAATCTTCTCTCTCACGTGCGTGCAGTGCAACAGTTAATGTGTGTATCTATAAAGAAGATTCTTAAAGTTGACAAAAGGACAAGATAGTTTAACCATCTGGAAGCAAAGAATAGTAAGTTTGTGAAGATTGTATTATTTAATTGATGTGCTATGCTTAAAGTAATAATAAATTTGAAACTTGTTTTAATAACTGATCTTATTGTAGTTCTTTCCACTTATAATCCCGTTTTGTGAATTATTTGTGTGTCTTGCTCTAAGGAGATGTCTTTGATGTACGAAGTCTGATTAACAGTAATGAAGCAAAAGGGTCATAAAGAGATAAAGTAAACTTAAAGTAAAAATATAAAAGAAAGATGTGATAAAATTGGGCGGAGGTTACACTAAGTATCCTATTCCAAAATGCGGCCTTACTATGTGGCTGTATAAGACTTTAGGATTACATTGTGCAAGGGGGGGTGTTTAAATGTTTTGGACGTGCTTATTAGATCTGTCACTAATGTCCACACAGTAGATTAAAACAAAATGGTTGTGTGAAACTATTCTTATTGTTAGTACATTACTGATTTTCATGATACGGTATAATGAACAACGTGAGGTGTTGACGTAAATGGCTAGTTGTTTGTAAGGTATCACTCCGAATTATTCTCAATGACCTCGAAACTATGCTGTTGCTTGGCTCGTATTCCAGATAGAAATAATAACTGTTTTCCATGTTTCTGTATGTATCCTGCAGATGAATGATGAGCGCTTACCTCCGTGAGCCACAACGAGCCGAAGGCAACATCCGCCCTACCAGTCACCAGGTCTCCCAAGATGCCGCCTCGAACTTCACCGCCAGGCAGCGTCTGTCCATAGCGGTTGTTCGTGGGTGGTGGCTGGAGCACCCGGTAGGAGCATCCCCGTCGGCGAGTGAACTCTTCCCAGGCCAGCGCCTCGACACCATCCAGGGACCCCGTCTCTGTAGTATAGAAAGACTTCGTATAGTGTCGTATCGTTGCTTTTGGATACTCTATACAGTCTCATTAGCAGATTTTGCTTTTTTATTTCTCACAAACAATAAAAGATACAAACATATGACACACATTACTGAGTAGAGGAAGATTCAAAGTTTGTAACGCCCGATTATTTGTTCTTTTTTCTGCCGACAATGGCACTGTGTAAGGTTTACGTGTAAATGGCGACGCCAAATGAGAAGTCGTTTTGCGTGCTACAGTATGTAAAATCCGCTGTTGATGTTCAGCGTGTATTCCGTCGTAAGTTCAATGAAGTACTACCTCGTCATAAACAGATTTACGATTGCCATAAGAAATTCTTACAAGAATCATCTACATCTACATATATACTCCGCAATTCACAAAATTGTGGGTGGCAGAGGGTGCTCAGCACCAAAGCTAATCTCTTTGTTGTGCATTTCAATCCCTAATGGTACGAGGGAAAAAAGAATTCATATAAGAATCTTTGCGGCACCTTATTTCTCTAATCTTATCCTTCCCGTCATTCCGGCTCAAATAGGTTGGTGGACAAAGTAATACTTTTAGTCTTGTGTAGTTCGCGAACGAACTAGTTCGGAAGAGCGCTCCCACAAGCGAACTACTCGAACTAGTTTCCAGATCTCTCGCTCCTTAATTCGTTAGTTCGTTCGATCCTTTCCCGAAGATCAACTTTTGTTTTAGTTTATTATCTAAAAGGAAACACAGTTCCTTGTGGACACATTTCAGTGAAGACACAGATATAAAAATAAAATTAAAATAAATTGTTCAACATTAATAATTATTGCAGAAGTCACAAACGGAAATTTAGCGTGGAATATGAAAATAAAATACACTTTGATCCCATTAACAATCAAAAGACAACAATTGATAACCACAACTACCGTAACAAACAAGAGAGCGCGTGCAGTAGCGCTAGCAAAGCGAGCGAGCAAGCTGTATTGGAGGACCTAGTTCGCGAACTAAACAGAGCGCTCCCGGTCGCGAACTATAGAGAGCTGTACCGTTCGCGAACTAAACAGAGCGCTCCCGGTCGCGAACTATAGAGAGCGGTACCGTTCGCGAACTAAACTGAGCGGTACCGTTCGCGAACTAAATTGAGCGCTACCGTTAGCGAACTAGCACCATTCGCCGCTAGGGTTTCCAATATTTTTTCGGTTGATAGTAGGAATTTTTTAAAAAGAATAACCTATAAAAATATGCTACACTTCAAAAATATAATATTTTACGAAAGAGTAGAAAATGATAAAAGGTATGTTTTTACTATTTCATTTTTTAAGCTATATTTTTTGCACTTCTTTCATCTTTAATTCTTTTTTGTCTACAGTAAAATTGTCATATGCTTTATCGCTTTCAGTTGTCAAATTAATTACGAGAAAAAGCTCATTTTTTATTCATGAAATACTTCTCTTACTTTTACCTGGATTTCGTATAATATTGTTATTTCAGAGCAAAGTTTGTTCACTTTGATATTAATTTTTTCTCGCAAATTTATAACCTCTAATATAGTCTCACAATCATCAAATGAAACCCTGTGATTTGAATTTAATTTTTGGATTTTGTATAGCCAATTGCTTTCATTAAAATCTAACTATTTACTAAGATACTCCAGACATTTATCAACGAATACTAGAGCATTATTTTTTTATATTATCACTTTCTGTGGAGAATTTGGTTTCTAAAGGCTTTTTCTTGTTTTCTTAACCAAAGAAACAGTATCTTTTACATTTTTCTAGCGCTTATTTTAAAGCTGACATAATATAATACTTATCTCAGTCTGTTGGTTAACAGCTTTGTGCAAGTGATGAAAGAAATGACTTGCGAAATTCAAAAAGATTTTAACTTTTGTGTCTTCATCAGTTTCCTTCGTCGCCAAAAAATTGTGAATGTGTGTTGGATTATTCTCCCCTTCACTAATAAAATAATAGCTCAATGACTTCCAATTCACTGGAAATTTACGCACTTTCGTTATTGCTACCACTTTCTCATTCAAGGGTCACTGTTATTTTTATTTGTCTAATTATTAGATATCACATTGGAAGTATTAATGTTATTTTTCTTAATAATATAGGTAATACTATTTCTGTCATATAGTACTTAAGTTGTAGCCAATAGTAGAATTATATTTTGTCCATGATTTCCAAAACTTTATTTATATAAAAAAGCCGATTACTTATAAACGGGTATTTTAATTCATCAAAATAAACGCGTTTATAATATTTTATAAGTAATGTTGTGTTGTTGTTGTTGTTGTTGTTGTTTTTGTTGTTGTTGTTGTTGTTGTTGTTGTTGTTGGGGTTTAAGGGCGCGTCGACGGCAGGATCATTAGCGCCTTTTATAAGTAATGTTTCTTCCATGAACTAATAAACAAATCCATTTAAAAAATTAATATTCTACGAATGCATGCAAAGTAAATAGTAAAAACAGCACAATTATTCAATTTACCCATTTGTGTAAAGGACAATGAGCACTTCAGTTTATCGGCGCCAACTGTTCATGCTAATGTAATTTGAAAGGGCTATTATTAAGCAATAACTTTTGTTAAGAAGGTCATATTAAATTCCATTTAGAAACGGCCAAAAAAATGATTATGTCCTAATAAAACTGACTTAACAAACAAAATAGCGCGTGCAGTAGCGGTAGCAAGGCGAGCGAACGCTCTGCTTCTCTGAATTCGAGACGCGAACTAACGAACTAAAAGAGCGAACTAGTTCGCGAGGGAGCTGCGAACTAAACTGAGCGCTCCCCTTCGCGAACTATTATGCGCAAGTCTACAAAGTATTTCACTACACTCGCAAGTGAAAGTGGGAGTACACATATTTACCTATAAGTTTAAACGAAACGTGCGTCGTCTGTCTACCAGAGACTCGCAGCCTAGTCTACTAATCAGTTCTGTGACGCTTTCATAACGACGAATCGAGCGGCTCTTCTCTGTACTTTCTCAATACTTTCGATCAACCCCTTACGAAACGGATCCCAAATGGCACAACAATAGTCCAAATGTGGACGCACAAGAGATTTGTATGCTATCTCCTTTGTTTGTTCATTACAATTTTTCACGATTCGACCTATGAACCGCAACCTAGAATTAGCTCTACCTACTAAAGAATTAATGTGTATGTCTCACTGAATGTTCCTTTATACTGTTACTCCCAAATATTTCATAGAATCAACGATATCAATAACTGAATTGTTTACCTCGTAGTTCTGAACAATTGGATTCTTTTTGTTAGTTATGCTCATTGTCTTGCACTTTTTACAATTTAGCGTAAGTTTCCACTCAGCGCACCATGCCAAAATAACATCCAGATCACGCTGAATTTCTAAGCAATCGGCCAAATTCCTTACTTCCCTATAAATAACCGCATCATCAGCAAACAATCTAAAATTGCTTTTCACTTTGTCTCCGAGATCGTTGCAAAAATTAAGAAAAGAAGTGGTCCTATTACACTGATGTACATGCAAAGGAAAAAGCATTGTTCGTTCTGGAACGTCAAATGAAGATGTTGAGATGTTTAACGTATCCTCACTGCTTTCGCGTGAATCCCTAGGAAATCCAACAAATGGTGCTCAATTGGAATATATACAGCAAAACTATGATCCTTCTTCTATTCAGTGATGTGTTGCCCGTATGTATATCTTGTATAGTTATTAATAATTAAAAATGCAAAATCTGCTCCTACCTTTCGAAAACCAATACAATACTGTGTAATACAGCTTTTGCGTTCTTCAACCAGTTCAGTAATAAGGGCACAAATAGTATTGCATTTGGGTACAAGTAAATCGAAGTATTTCAATGAAATGGTGTATGCTGAGACATTGCATGCTGGAGGCACCAAGGGGAACAGTTTCTATAGTAAAAACGAATGCCAACGAAACAGGACGTAGCGACAATAACGATGCCACATAGAATGCATAAAAGTAAACTTAGTAATATAAAATTACAAGCCTGGGTAGGACGATTGGTGTTCTACACTGCAAAAACTAGCCAGCCAATTGCGGCTCTGGTTGTATCGCAACACATTCTTGACTCTGTTTTCGTATTGTATTTAAGTTACTCTAAGGAGACAACCTTTGCATGGTGTGGCTATTGACTGCAGGATCGCCAAGTGAGACACGTTAGGTAGGGGAAGGAATGCTGAAGCGTACGGAGTACACCTTTTATCGATCGGATGTGGTCGCAACTGCTCTCCACGCAGGAAAAGAAGTGCATACTCATAAGCCAGGAGACAGTAAAGATTAGTGGAAAAACCGTTACCCAACCTTAGATGGAGCATCCCCGTGGTCTTCTCCATTCAGCAAAATGACAACACCATTGTAGAATAACACGGCAGTAATGTAAACTGCTGAAGATCCTAATATAAATACATAGGAACGGATTTAATTAAACCTAGATGACAGTAATTTTGTTGCAAAAAAAGGTACACTTATAGTACGCTAAACATAGCTACACGCTTCACATACATATGACAACACTTCCACAAAGTTGTAGTAGATATTTAACGCTTGGCGTCAACAAGGGCATGGTCCAAATCTGACCATGCCCCGTCAGCGTGGCTGCGTGCATTAACACGCGGCGACAGTGGATCGGGCAAGTTCAATGGGACTGGGATCTATTCCCGGTTTGCGTGTAGCGGCTACACTGATTACTGTTTGTAGGTGGTGTCCTGCAACCATAAAGGGGAATACTGTTACGGTCCGCAATCTCCACCGAGAGTGGTCGGTGAGCGGTTAAAGTTCTGGCCTCGCATTCGGTAGGACGGCAGTTCGAATCGCCGTCCGGGCATCCAGATTTGGGTTTTCCACGGTTTCCTCAAATCACTCCAGGCGAATGACGGGATGCTTCCTTCAAAAGGCCATGGCCGAATTTCTTCCCGTTCTTCGTCCTCAGTGCTATCCCACCTCTAAAGACCTCGACATCGACGAAGTGTAAAACCATAAGTAAAAAAAAAATGCTCATAAAATACACATTTCGCAAACAAAAATACACTTTCCACATACAAAAAAAGTTTTAAACAAACCTAAACATTCCACCATCATTGTAAATGGACCGGATGTGACAAATCCGGTTCTATCACATGTCCTCCCACTCTCATCATCACACACTGGACGAATGTACGCAGTTTACCAACGAAAACGAGTATTACAATTACCTAAAAGTATTCTGGGCATACCAAAGACAAAATATTAGTTTAAAAGTTGCAAAGAACGTTTTTGTAGCGTTATGAGACATTCTTAGTATTTTAATTTAAAGATGAAATGCAAGAAAGCAGCTATAACTTAGATCATGTGGTTACAAAAATTTCTCGGGTTGGATTACATTCCGAAAGATTTTTTTGTACGTAATACCAGACAGGCTTTTCTAAAAATCTTTCGACAGAATGGTTTTGAAACACTCACGGGCTAATAACTGCAGTAATAACATTTTACAGAATGGCTTACAATAATTAGCCTCTCATATTATTCAAAATTTATGTATCTTCCATAAGTTCAATTTTTTAACGCTTTTCTCAGTTCCTGCTCTGGTGGGGAGAAAACTGCACGTTTCCAAGTACCACAGTCATCTGGATGTCTTCTGTAGATTACCCTTCCATAGGGATGCTGAACGTGACCACTTCTTCGGCAATGAGATATTTAACAACGGCCCATACACGATATATCTTCTATATCATAAAATTTAAATACAGGCAACACTACGATCATATTTACTGATTTTTAAGTTTATAACTGTATATATTATATCTGTTATCGACATCCAGTTTTCTCGAATAATACAAGATCTACAGACATGAATTAGGTATGAGTGGATAGGATTTTATACCGCTTGTATTATAGCACATTCAGTTTACGTTAACGCACATTGTTTGTTTAAAATTTGACTTAAAAGTTAGTCCACAGGCCGGGACACAGTTCACCTCTCCGTAGCGCCTGCGACCCACCACGCTCACTAGTCACTGCTGGTTCAAGGGTTAGCAGGAGTTCCCATTGAAAGTTGCCTTTGCAATCACTGTCAATGAGTCCCAAGGAACAACGTTTCAAAAAACTTGATTATACTTGCCACATGCTGTAATTACTTAAGGAAAACCCTTTAAAAACAATCTTTTTATATTAATTACCGAAAATGACAAGCAAAATATTCAGGATGATTGAATTATAACATCAAATATTGTATATAAAGAGGTATTGCAAATTGTAAATTCTTTCATATTAATATGCCAAAATTCTACTTTCTGTATTCATTACACAGACTATTTAATTTCAGCAACCAAAAAAAAAGGCTGCACCTTATTTTATGTGGGATGGGGGGAGGGGGAGGTTTAAGGTGAGAATTTTTCGCATGTGTTTACTGTTTTTTTAGTAATACAAATGAAATTTATTCGTTTGATAGTGACAATTTTATTTTTACATCAAGCTTGTCAATAAGCTTGCATTTCCACGATCGACCCCCTGTCAAACCTCAACTCCCATAAGTGGGATATAAAAACAAAAGTAAAATAGATTCATTTCAACGTAGAGGGCACAACTCTTTCGTAATATCATTGGAATGGTGTATACTCTCAATCCAGGGGGCAATAGATCTGAATCCTCTTACAAATTGAGAACTAATTGTGTTTGTCACCTGACTCTCAGGAAGTGCCACCTTCTCTGAAGATAGTTCCAGCATGTAATAGAAACGCTGGAGAGAGAAAACAATTGATACAATTTACTAACTATATAAAAAAGCAGGAACCAATAAAAATAAATATAAACGACATACAAGAAACAAAAACGGCAATTCTTTTTCTCAAACAAATAAGTTCGTGAGATGAAGATCATGACAATTAATTATTCCTTGGTTCCTTAATGCTGAGAAACATTTATAATTACTTTCAAATTTTTGAAAAAATGCCTTGAACTGCCTTTTTTATCTGCTTAATGTCTCTCTAACAGCGAGGTCTTTAGAGACGGGAAAGGATGGGGGGCAAGGAATGGGAAGGAATTAGGCCATGGCCTTTTGAAGGAAGCATCCCGGCATTTGACTGGAGTGATTTGGGAAACCATGGAAATTAAACTGTTACTTCAATGCGAAGACTTAGTACTCACCGTTGTTATATATACTGTACGGCAGATAAGTAAAAGTGGCCACAGAGAGAAGACCGCAAGTCTGACTACTGCTGTGCAATCCCTTCGACAGATGCAGCAGTGGTCCTGAGGTGGCAAGTAGTAATACCACAACGGAGGCAGTACGCGGCATCGACTGCAGGAACCGTTTGGGGAATTTGATCTCTTGCGTGAACACAAGTAGCATTTGCAATCCTGGCGCCCATCTGAAAGTAGAGACATTTATTAACGTGGCGATTACTCTTTATAACAAACATGTTTTACACATCAAAAAGAGTTTTGTATACATATTGAGATTAAAACCGTCGCAGTTTGTTACTGAACAGTGACTCTTCGAGTTGTTTAAAATATTGAAAAAATTTAAATAATAAAAATTGAAAACTATCGTATTAATATTATATATCATTTTACACGCAAATAAATTGCAAAATTCCAATTGTTCAAACTGCTACCAAAAAGCTTCAAATAATACCTTGTGATCTTTTACAAAGTTTAAATACTATTTTAGTAATATTCACATTTACTTAATTTTTGTTAAACAAATAAACACTGTCCTGCCCATTTTAAAGTTCCTAGAGGCTTTTCTGTAAAGCAATCTTCCGTTTGGCTGGAGTTCTCCATTATTTTCTAGAACATTCTACTGTGAACGACAGTCCAAGCTCTCTGCGATGCGACATCAACTTGCAGGCCCAATTTCGAACAATATTCTCTGAATTAATAAAAGAATAATTATATTTATCTACTGCATTGGAATCACAACCTACCATATGAAAATTATCAGGAAATTAAATTGAAAGTATATAGCACCAAGTCATTAATTAAACTTTCAAACCATCAACAAGCTACAAATGTGACCTGATCACTATCTTATAAGTTCCACGAACAGAAAGATGTTCCAATGGAATTAATTTATACTAGGCCAAAAGAGCGGTCAATTGGTTCAGTGGTTAAGGGTTCTGACTGTTGATTTTCACTGGCTCTTAATCCTACGACCCTCACCTATGGCACAGCTTCCTGTGTAATGTGAAGTAAGCCAGAACGCTTCCGTGGTTTGGTTTTCATGTTAAACTGCAGGTCCCCTGAACGCGTTAGAACTTTAGGTTTAGGTTTAGGCGGAAAACGTATTCAATAGATATTTTTTTTTTATAACTGCTTAACGTCTCCTATAACAACTAGGTCTTTAGAGACGGGAAAGGATGGGGGGGAAGGAATTCGGCCATGGCCTTTTGAAGGAAGCATCCCGGCATTCACCTGGAGTGATTTGAGGAAACCATGGAAAACCTAAATCTGGATGCCCGGACGGGAATTCGAACCGCCGTCCTCCCGAATGCGAGGCCAGAACGCTAGTCGTTACACCACCTCGCTCGGTGTATTCAATAGAAACCCTGTCATTAGGTAATTACGACAACAAGGAATTATTATTATATACGAGGCCTATAGATTAAGATCAACAATTGGATTAAGTGATGGGAGTAACGTGATTTGAAAATTTTAGTACCGCAAGAAGTCATATATTCGGCTTGGGAACTTGACATCCCCACAGCCATCAGAAAATCCGACTCTGTAATATAAAATGTGAGGCTTTTCGCAGACGTAATGTTGTAGGATGTGCTTACTTTGCCCTTTTATTGTTGCGTCACCGTTACTAGAGCTACCAACGTTTCGGTCCCAGGTTTCCTCAGGTTTGCTTTAGGTTAATGTATCTGCTTCGAACGGCTGGTTACATCTCCTTCGTTGTTTTCAGGCACACTGGGGGAATTTTCTGATTTTGCAGCAGAGTTTGTGTTGCTTTTCCGGGGAAGTGTGTCCGTTGTTCCAGACACGGTGCCAAAGATGACATACCATGATTACACACTAACTTTGCAGAAAGGGAACGTGACCATTGGTTTTCCCATCAACTAGCTTAACCACGAGGTATTAAACATGTATAAAATATTGTTATACCTGTATTACCATATTTCTGTATAAACTTATTAGAAACGTTTATTCATTAACTTTTACACGAAGTCGCTTTCTCAACTTGTAATAATTTAAATTATAGCCTTCCATGGCAGATGACATTGAGCCTATGAGTGGCGCTGCGTGATCGTATGCAACGCTCACTTATAGACCTTCACTAATGGATTCTATTACATTTTCATGTGTTTCGTAAATGCATAGCGAAAAGAGATTTTCTAGAATGATAATTCATCACGCCACCATTAAAGAATTTCTCGTCGTTACAGGAGGAGAGATAGAAGTACATCGAGCAGAATTCCACTAATGCCACAACCTTACGGTTTCCTGGTTTTATTTCGACTATTCAAGCATCAGGTTTACTGGTCTTAGACGAAAAAGCGATACTTCCAGCGCATTTCCGGCAGAATGATAGGGAGTCAAGAACACATTATCATCTAAATGTTCTTTAGCTGATCCAAGAAACAAGATTTGGATAGAGCACGATTGATTATGTAATAGCTACGGTAAAATGAAACACGTAGATTCCACTAGCCGTATTTAAGCTCGTGTTAAACATTTCTTTTACTGAGGTTGTACCGTATTTTATTATTAACTTAAATGGTAAGTATCATACATGTACGCAAATGCCTATACCACCTAATTTAAAATATTTCAATTTTCAAAGGTGATGTGGTACAATATGTAACAAGAGGATAGTTACGCATATTTTTTTAACTGAGCTTCTCGTCATTACAGGCAGGAGGATATTGGAGACAAAGTCTTTGTCGCCTAGCACTGCTATAAGACATATAGGATGGAGGTTGTTGCCCTTAGACATTTCCGTCCATAATCATTGCAAAATAAGACAGCGTCACGTGTCATTTGTCATCTCCTTGACGTAGTTCTACCTAGAGCTCCATTAATACCATTGGTCTACTGGTTGGTACATGCTGAGACGATTCACCAGTGGGTTCATGGAGTGATGTGCAGCATCGCAGAACTCTCCGGACAGCAGACGGATGCATTCGGATATGCAGATTTTTTTTAAACTGCTTAGCGTCTCTTAACTGCGAGGAGAGACGGGAAAGGATGAGGGGCAAGGAATGGGAAGGAATTCGGCCATGGCCTTTTAAAGGAAGCATCCCGACATTTGACTGGAGTGATTTGGGAAACCATGGAAAACCCAAATCTGTATGCCAAGACGGGGATTCGAACCGGCGTCCTCCCGAATGCGAGGTCAGAACACTAACCGTTACACCACCACGGTCGGTGGCTATGCAGAGAGTTTCCAACAAATCACAACTGTTGCATAGGGAAAGCCGGTAGACAGGTGTAGAGCCCGCTTCAGTCCTCTGTTCTGTATTACTTTCAGCTATTTTTTATTATTATTATTGCAACGAGTTGCATACTCTTACAAGAGAAGAGCGCTTTCAATTACTGGCCTGATCAGAGTGTTTAGCGCTATACGCCCTCGTCGCGTCGGTGTCGTCGTCTTTAGAAGGATTGGTGACAGGAAGAAATTTCACCATGCTATTAGAAGAAAATAAAAACGGAAAATTTAAATCCGAATGTAGAAAAGAAAAATATGAACCAACGTTCTCCAAAATGCTAGTCCAAGAGCTCGCTGCCTCTCACATCCATTGCTCGGTATTTGTAAATCTCCCACATCCCTTTTGGAAGATAAGAGTATATCGAAATATGTCACTGCAAAATTTGAAATAGTATAACACAAACACAGTTTTTTAACTTCCATTTGAGGTCTCGTGTGATCATCACGAAAATTAACCTTCGTAGCCGCTGGCAGTTGTCCTGCTCGGCACATAATTCTCCACGGCTCATTCGTCGTGGTTGTCTCGCAGGATCGATGCGAAGAAATCTCTCTCTGCAGTTCAAGCCAGTTGAAGCTGATGTATAAGTGACCCGCGAACTTTCTTTTCCTAGTACCACTTGGAGAGCCACGTTGTTTTCCCTAGCTACTGTTAGATGAAATCAGTCTTAATTTTACGTCGCTCACCAGTTAATTGTTGCTTCCTCCAGCTTGGAAGACTGATTTATCAACCTCTGGAGATTCAGAAGTGAAGCCTTGCCGGCCTCGGTAGCGTAGGGGCTAGAGTGCTAGCTCCGCGTGCCGAAGGCCGCCGGTTCGAATCCGGCCGCGGGCATGGATGTTAAGTGTTGTGTGTCTGTGTGAATGTCCTGTCCGTCCTGTGGCGTCCATACATTGGAATAAATACACATTGAGCTGGCTGTATGGCCTCCGTTGCCGAATGCCATTTAAAAAAAAAAAAAAAAAAAAAAAAAAAAAAAAAAGTGAAGCCTTGCTTCCTCCACCTCTGGCTCAGAAGTGAAGTCTTACTTCCTCGCATCCTTATAAGCACGTTATCATGGAGTTTGAGAGTTATTGCTTGAAAGTTTTTGTTCTGGCAAGTGTTATACTTGCGTATTTTTGTGTGCTGTAATATGACAACAGGCAGCCTCTGAATTTGTCTTATGGTTTATTATACCATAACTTACACCTTTCGGTGCATCTTTTACTTTAGAATTCTTTTACATAAAATATTTCCCTTTACCCCTACTATCTCAATTAAACAATACAAAAAAACTCTTTCTGGTCAGTTAACAATGATTATTAATAATATTACAACGTGTCCTTTTACCTTATATTGTTCCTTAACATCTTCTGCTAAGGAAGAAATACGTGTTTTGACATCTTTTTACACTAAAATGCATTTCAACATTCGTCAGTCCGGTTATAATACCTTTCCATACTTCTCGTCACCTGAAATGAACTTTTATACTGTTCCTGCAATTATTTCACGATTTTTTATTTTAAATTAAGTTAATAATACCATAAAATATTTCTTCTTGTGTTATTCCACATTATAGATAACATTACAAAGTATGTAAAATTAGCATTTCACAACCTTAGTAATATCTCTTTGGCCGCCAGCCGTACAAATTATTCATAATACATTATCCTTTTATAGCTCGGAAACTCCCTACCGGCCCTATTTCTAATTTCAGATTCGCCAAATCTGCTCGATCGTAAGAGATTATATATGTAATCTCCACGATCAGCCCCCACATATTTCTTTGTTGTCAAAGATTCTTAAAAAAAACTTCTTATTAATATCATTTAACATCACTTTATATTCATTACACACAAATTAGAAGTTATTTAATTTTATTTCCTAACATTTTGTCAAATTTATGGCACGTATGACTGTTACAGTGTGACTGTCTTTTGCGTAAGTAAAACTTCGATATAACTGCTTTCTGAGGATTTAGATGGAGGCACCATTTTCTGCATCAGAAAAGTTGGGGTTCTGATTCAGCAAACAGATTTCATCAGCGTAATTAAATTTTCTGGAAGATGTTCCGATAAATCGTGTCTGTACTAATTGAGTAGGAGGGAAGACAAAACAGATCCGTGAGTAAGCTGTCATTTAGCTTAAACATTTTTGTTCTGTCATTATCAGAGCATATCTAAAAGTAGTCATTTCTTAAGTTAAGTAGGAACTTCGTGGGGAGTCACTGCTCACGTTCTAGGCCTTAGTTCTGTCATATTCTGTTGCTGAATACTGCTGCCCGACCTGAATAAATAGTGCCCACACAAAGAAATAGACGTCCAACACATTCAGGCAATGCGGATAATAATGGGATGGATTCGGCTTGCAGTTCTCTGTAAAATTTCACCTCCAACACTAAGAAAATCAGAAGCAATACTAAAAGTATGGAAAAACATTCTGCACAACCCTCAACTGCCTGTAGGGCTATATCAAGACATTACACAAAAAAAACTCCAACGATTGAAATAAAGGAAACCACCGTGGTGCACAGCAATCAATCTTACAGAGTCCTCTTTCAACATCAATTAGCTGTGGATAACTCAATGGGAGCAGTCGTCTAGTTGAGGTCCCTTCAGCGCGGTTACAAAGATCTGGTCTCCCCAGACGGCAATGAAGAATGATGAATTGGATTCGAACAGATCAAGGCAGATGCGGCTACTTGTCCTTTAATGGGACTGGGTCATTTCTGCGAATTGTGACTGTGGAGCCTTCTCTCAGTCAATCCTCCACTTACTTTGTGACTTCACTGTTCGAGGCCGCGAGGAAACGAGAGTGGACATACATGACGCGTTGATCAATGCAGTTGAATGAAGAAAAACATTAGATCTAATATTGTACTACCTTGCGCACATTTGTCCTAACATTTTATGTATCTTGCTAAATATCGTACGATATATAAATAAGTCAGAGAGTTTTACAAATCCGCCCTCCAAACACGACATATTCTTTGTTTGAAGTCTGCAAACGTTGACATAATTTTTCTGCGCACTGGCGTGAGAATTTTTTTGTCTTGGTGCCTTTACTTAGGTGTCACTGACGTAAGTAGCCTATGGCAGCTATCGGACACTACATGACTCACTGTTGTATCAAGCAATGTGTAGGCATCATGAGAGGAGGGGAAAAAAGTCCCTTGTTAACTTTTCCTTCTTTGGATAACTTATTTCATTCCCTGATTTTTCGTATTCTGAATCCAAACTTTTTCACACCCTCACGTCTGAAATTAATTGGTAAACTACAGTCATGATTCTCATCTCCCTTCCCTCCTGACTATTCTTCCAATATCCATCAAGGGCTGAACCGCAAAGTTTCCTTTGTACATCGCCACTATTCTCTTCCCTTTCCTCCTTTCACCTAATAATTTCCAATTTAGCAGATCACAGTTTCGTTTACTGTGATTACTGAAATTTCACTAAAAAAAAAAAATCTACAACTCCTCACTCCGTTCATGAATTATGAATTCCAAACTAAATAATAATTCGCACCAATGGATAATTAAACAATCTAATAATTACCGATCAAAATAACCTTATATTACAATAAAAGTTATTTAGACTTGTTACTTATGATGGAGATCAGTGTATATGAAAAGTGAAGTATCGAGTTCCTGTAGTGTGTCTAAGAACCATGCTTCGAATAAATATAATGATCTCAACACTTCCGTCAAAGTGTTGTAGAATTGTACAATACTCAAACAAATATTCTGTATAATTTTCTGATCTGCTCAGTATGTCCCAACTAAATAAGAAACGAAATTACGGGATCGCTACACAAACTTGTAGATTTTTTAGATGTTCTCAATCGAAACGCAACGCAAATGTAATATGTACCTTAATATCTTACACATTGAGCATGATAGGTGAACGGTACAGTTCTGAGACTGGCATTCGCACCTTCTTTAACTGATCGAACCATTTTTCGCTGCTCAGTGGGGTACAAGAGCATACCCTCATAAACTCCCCTTATATACCCTCCCTATCCCCATCCGTAGCAACCCAGTACCCCGTAACCGCCTCCACCGCGGAATTAGTCCATCTGAAGATCTACTAGCAATTACAGCGGGGTTGGTGAGATGAGGCTTATGTGGCCACATTTTAAGTGTGCCCACGGCGAGCTACGCGGATGCAGCGTCCTCCGTGAACCTGGCCGAAGACCCTCCAAAACCTAGACGCATGGTCAAAAATTCTACTGTACCAACAAGGCTTCCCGGGGCCGTTAGTGAAAATGATCCGTTCGTACCTGCTTGGAAGAACCTTTCATGTCAGAGTCGACGGGAAAACTTCAACGAGAAGGCGCATCATGGCAGGAGTCCCTCAGGGGTCCGTACTGGGTCCAACACTCTACTCCCTCTACACGGCCGACGTTCCCACGGCGGACGGAGTGCAGACGGCTACCTACGCTGATGACACAGCTTATGTCACCAGCAGCCGTAGCAGAGCCATCGCCACCAGAAGGCTACAAGATATACTCCAACAGACGGAGGCCTGGGCGCGCAGATGGCGTATTGAAGTAAACGCCGCGAAGACCCAGGCGATTGTCATCACAAGGAAATACGGTCCGAGTAACAGGAACCACGGGGATCCAGTACTGAAACTCCACGGAGTAGACATTCCATGGAAGACAACCTTAAATTACCTTGGAGTCACACTCGACTCCAAGCTCACGTGGCAATCACACATAAATGAAGTACGCAGGAGGGCCAGCGGAAGACTGCATCATCTTTACCCCCTGCTGAACAGAACCAGTGCGCTTCCACCTGGACTGGGCGTGAAGATCTACCTCACACTGGTCAGGCCACTTCTTGAGTACGCCTGCCCGGTGTGGGGCTACGCGGCGGACAAACACGTCAACCGGCTTCAAGTCATCCAGAACAGGGCGCTGAAGCGCGCCCTACACCTGCCATCGCGCTTCCGACTGCGGCGCTGCACGAGGCGGCAGGCGTTCCAACCATTAAAGACCGCTTCCGAGCACTCGCTACGGCGTTTTATCGGAAAGCAGAGAAAGCAAGTTCCCACCGGCCGGCACAAAAGACCACTAACATTGCTTAGGCAACACTGAAAAGACAAAACAAAAATTTAATCAATTCACGTCAACCAAAACGACACACCTAAAGTGACGTAATGCACCATCAATTGAATAAGGAGAAAATGTCGGAAGACAAGAACTCCATAGTAGACTGTCAAGAAAATAATGGCAGAGAATGGCGGAAGAAGAAGAAAGGTCAAAAATTCTCTATAAGTCCTGAGAGAGCCCGGTCCCACCAACGTACACGTGTGGGGACGCGGTGGAAGCCGTAAAGACCGAACGCCACCAGGGACAAGCCTCCGCCCCCAACCGATAGCGCAAACCGTCACTGATGAGCACAGTAAGTTGAAAAGGAATGAGTTATCTAAGATTAAACTGTTATCAACCATGTAGACTTACGTGCTTCGTTTTACACCTACCTTCTGTCTTTCTTCATCGCTTTGATATCCTTAGAGGTATCAGCGACCATCACGAGACGGTCGCAGGTGGCACCAGCATCCTGACCAATAGAGACTGAAGTCCGCAAGTGTAGAAGGCGCGCCGTATCCTGTAGGATAGCTCTGTCCACTGTTGCACCGGCCAACAAATGTACACACCGCGCAGGCCACCTTAGATCATCCAGCGCCTCTTCCAGCCGCGTCGTGTGCTCGACGTGAAGTGGAAGTAGCGGAAGTGTCAAAACACATGGCAGCCAAGCCACCAACGCAGACACCCACAGCAGTATTCCAAGTTCCCGCACGAAGTGTAGACAATGCAACCGCTGCATAATGAAACTTGCATAAGGATTTTCTGGCCCGTATATTCGTATTATAGAAATGATGGTGAACTCAAATAAATAGCGTGTCTCAAATATAACTGTAGTCTACTTCTTACATTTAATGTAAGTAATTCTTGATTCAGCAGTAAAAACTGACACTAAGTGCTTTTATTTGCATTCACTTTCCTTTTCTGAAGCCATGTCCAGTGGTTTGAACGCAGATGTATACACAGAATTTTTCTTAGGGCTTCACGTGTTGTTTATGTCTAGGTCATTACAGACAGAAGAGGGTACAGAACAAAGAACTGGAAGAAATTCATACATGTACTTTTTTTAAATACTTGAGTTATTACGAAGAACAAATGAATACCAACATTTTGATAACCTGGCAATCAAAACTGTGTTCTCCCAATAGTCAGGGTCCAATGTTAACTATTCACACACTAAGTTATGCAACTAGCAGGTGAACAGAAAGAAAGTCATGTTACATTGCAAATATAAAGCAGGTAGCTTCGATTGCAGAACTCTCCACAGAAAGAACAATTTCTGGTGCTTATGGGTGTATGGTCAGTATATGAAGATGAGTGGCTGAAGAGATACAGTGCGCACGGCTAAGAAGAAGTATTTGCTTTCGTAAAATGACGCATCATACATTGAATAAAAATGTTCATTATACACACACTCAATTACAAGTTAAAATAATAATAATAATCTGGAAACTGTAATCGTTACAAATCAATGTGTTGAGTATCATTCCAATAAACCTTTGGTTTGTTCTAAGCTATTAGACACATAGAAGAATCAGTACACTTACTGTAATCTAGTCCAGAAAACATATTTTAGAAAATTGTTTTTAATTTTTCTCAGCATCGCAAATAACAAAAACATTGATTTAGGAGTAAACTCTTGAAACCGTTATTCTCCAAGATATTCTGCTGAAAAGTTATAATGAGTTAGGAGATTATTTTGCATTCGTGTATGAAGCAATGAAATAGCTGTGGAGTTGTGGATATTTTTAAATATATTACCACGTAATACTTTACCATTTAATAATTAACTATTTTGAACGGCCGATAAATAGTATTTTGTTACAGTAAAAATTGATGCCTCACAGATCAGTTAACAGTTTCCTTAATAGATAAAAGAGGATTGGCTTCAATCACGAAAATCATGTGTAAATTAATCTAATTTTAGTCGCAATTAAATATACAAGGTGCCTGACAGCTACAAACTAATTTTCAAAAAAATAAATCTAATATTTTGTCGGAGCCGCGTTGATCTATTTGATACTGTATTCTTCATTTTATCTTAGATTACTACTGAAATGAAATATTTGGCGCAAGCTAGATACTTTCTTACTTCCGCCGCTGGCTAACATGAATATCGAGACATTAACTGTTTGTCCTAGAATTTTCTCTAAATTCGTAGGAAGCCCAAACCCAGAGGAGAGCTTTGCTGGAATTATTTATGTAAGGTTTCATGAGTTCAGCAGTATAGTGGTGAAGTAACTAACAAACTCCAGTCAAGTCATGCAAAGTGGAAGGCATACATACAACTACTGTGTGGTCTCCATGGAGGAAACCTTGTGACTAAGCCCACGATGAGTAAGCAATCATTAGGTCATTGGTCGTTCTGTCAGTAGAACAGTAATGATTCAACCATGTACGAAAGTTCAACTCATCTACCTCTCAATGTATCACACTTATATCTTTTTATCTCAAAAGAGGTGTTTGGATTTTCCTACCTTTTCTTTTCGTCCCCATTTAAGCATAAACATTGCTCTAAATAAATTAAATCAGTGCCTATATTTTCTGTTGTTTCCTCAAATGAACATTAATCATAAGGCTTAAGTTATAAAAATTCTTAATCCAAAGTTGCAAACAATATATGTATTCTCTGATTGGCACATTTCTAGCACTGTTCAACAACCAATCCATATGTCACCATTGTTTTGAACCAACCATAGCAACATTCTAATGCACCGCTGCTTGCTTATCGATTGGAAATTTAAACAGTCAGAAACTCGGAGTACAATACTCCATGCCACAACTTTTAAAACTTTTTGCTTTTAAATAGCTGGAGTACGTATGATTGGTGTGAGTACAAAACGTCTTATGATAGCAAAATTACTGAAGTGACGTGAAATTTTATTTTCCTTTCATTTGGACGTTCACTTTTAACCGCGACTCCTCTTATATGGTCTACATTATTATTGTTTTAATTTTTATCCTCTCTCTTTTTCTTGGGTATTTTTTTTAAATTAATTTTTATAAGCATCAGTCACCTATGTAGAAAAATCATTCCTATAGATAACACCAACTTTTAACTGTTAGCTGTCCTCATTAAACAAACTTAGATCATACTTTTTCACCATTCCCAATTTCTAGTTTAGGTTCAATTACATTAATATTACTTCATCACGCAACCATTTTTAGAACCAAATTACAGTCATGTAGTATTAACCAAGTCTGTTATTAGAAGCGTTATTTCTGTGCATTTCCTATAATGTATTATCATATCTATTCAGTAATAAAATATTTGCTATAATTATTTTACTGTATTTCTGGAGAATTCAATCATCCACGCATTACACTTGCCACATTAAATTTACAAGGAGTGTTGTGATTGGCTTGTTGACTAAATTTGAATAATAGGTTAATACTTTCCCTTATCATCTATTTTACTAAAAAAAACGTATAATTTTTCAAAAATCTATCTTTTACATTATATATTTTGCATTTGCAAATACGAATTTAAATTTACCTCGTTAACGGTCAAGACTGTCATGGCGTCTTGAATGACGTCACGCCACCCGAAGTACAACAAAGCATCGTGTATGTATATGGCAGGTGTTAGTTTTCTTTAATTAAAAATGAATTCCTCGTATTATAAGTACTGTGTACTGCCCCAGTGTAAAAGCACAACAATAAAAACGCCAAACGATGAACAGACACGGAAAAAAGTGGTTAAAACTTGCAAGGAATCTGGTGATTCAAGATTCTATCTTTGTGAAGATCATTTTGATGTAAGTGTTTGTGCACAATCTATTTTTAAATCTAAAACAAAACTGATAAATTTTGCAGAATTACTACTTTTCAAGTATTGATAATATAATAAGGTATGAGTCCAAGTTGTTTTGGTTATACTATTTAAAATGTTTCTTTAGTGTTACGTTTAATATAATAAACACACTCTGGCAGCACTATCATTACCATGGCGCCACAATCTGAGGATAGATTCTTATGCAGCTCAAATGAAACAAACCGAAAATAATTTTTTTAAATATCTCTTTGATTCCCGAGATATCTCAACTGAAAGGTGATGTTGTTAGGCTGATATGAAGCTTAGAGCAGACTGGAACTTGGCAGTGCCGTAGCTTTAAAATTTGCCACAACTGTTTTTGAGGATATAATTTTCTAGAAAAGGTGTTTATGAAAGCAAAAAGAAACATACCTTCGACGTGATGCAACAGCAAAGTTACGATACGGCAGAAAATTAATAGTACCGTACAACCATATCCAATTACATATACGCCAAAGATAGTATCACATTACTTTTGGTTCAAGAGATCTCGCGAACCAAGCGAAATAAAAAAAATAAATAAATACTCGCAATTTCCATATGAAGCTCTTAGAGACCTGAAGTTAAGTTTAGCTACCCAGCACTTGCTTATACTTCGCAAATGTAACCTCAAAACCAGTATCAATTAATTTAGAAAAAGTATGTCTAAGCATCATGTTATTGTTTTCGAAACTGAAATAATGCTGTTTAAGATTATAATGTATATTTGACATTTGTATGTACTTACATTGAAGTTTTAACATTGCGGAATTCCGATGAGCAAAAGTGGATGTTTGACGCGAAAAATCTGCCAAGTGTTAAGGCGTCAATTTTGGGTAAATTTCTACTGTTTGCTTTGCTAATTCCTCGTTCCGTAGCGAATTACACTTGCCTTTCAACACATAACTGGGAACAACTGTATTAACGTAACAAAAGTTGCTACAAACGAATAATTTACGAAGTAACCTGTTTTGTTCCACGAAAATGTCAACAACAACTCTGGCGTTTCGGATGGCGTGACGTAATACTTTCTGATTGGCGTTCACGTGACTGAATGCCTGACTTCGTGGAATTTATTTTCTAAAAATAATAATAATATTTATCTTTTATAATAAATTTTTTCATCTCCTTAGCATTATTAATCATCAAAAACTGCTATGCGTCCGATTTATTCTTACTGGACACAAGCTATTTGCCGATGTACTTTCTTACAGCTTATGCCATGTTAGTCTATTGGATTTCTTCAGTAAAACCGACACAATGAAAACCTGCTTCATGTAGTATATTCAGATATACACTAACACGTTATGATATAATAAAACTACATTTTGAAATTCTAAAAAATTGAAAATACATCCATATTGTTTAATGGGTTTCCTAACCACTGACAATCATCTATTATGCAAGGGTTCATTGTCGATTTCAACTGTCATCACAAGGGATCTTGTGTTCTCTATGTTTTTTTGATGTGTTATATTTGCATTTTGTACCAAGGAGTGTATGCGCACCTAAATATATCTTTGTTTGCATTCAATAAACTTTAAATAATAGCAAACATAATTACTTGAAAATAGAAAGTAATGAAAGTACCACACGAAAATATAATAACATTCATTTCATAAATTCCCTGTTACGTCAGGTCTTTAATTATCCACTGCAAAATTACGTCTCATTACGTATTTAAGTATGCTTATTATAATAATATGAGAAATAAGGCTCACACTTGTCTAAATCAATCCTGTTTGAGGAATTACATAAACATTTTTTGTAGAAACCATGTCGCCTTACCTCTAAAATTTATTAAACTTCCTAACGCCCTCAACATGCCTTGCCACCTGAAAGCGTTAACAACTATTTGTGTGAGTTGATTATATCTTCGTGACATAATATTCTAAGCACGAAAAAACAGCTTCTTGAAGGTGTTAGTATATCTCTGCCAACTACCAATCTTTTTGTGTGTCGCCAAGAGCGAATAACTCTGAGCATAACTCAGAGCTCATCATGGTGCCAACGTAACAGTAGTTATTCAACGTCTGGTATTAAGTTTTCAGCATCTGCAGTCGGCTCAAATGAGAGTTGTGTTAAGCAACCACTTTTGTTTTTCTCCAGCACATTCAACTTCCTGGAGCTTATTGTCAGGTTGTCCTCATGAATAAGAGCTGCGGTAATCCTCGAGATGAAATCGCCCGTACCTAACTTTCATCAGTGTGCGTTAGAAAGTAATCTCACCCGTAATACATATTTCGATACGGTTAATCATCACACGAGGCAAAGCTGATGACAGATGCAACACTCCACCGTGTCGTATTGCGATGTATCGGCCACCTATCTTATTCGACATTTCGTTTCATTCTTCCTCAATCAGATATCTGCGTTGCTCTCGTTTCTGTTACTATTGTTCAATGAATCGCCTCGTCAGAGGGGAGAAATCAGTTCCTCACGCACGCTGCAATTATAACGAATTACCGCATTGAGTACATGCTTGATAATCTGAATGATCATTAATCACCGCATATGTTTCCTTCTGAACTGTTGATGAAGCCACTGCTTTTTATACGGGTAGTGATGTGCTTGAAGCTATTTAAACTGTATCTACTGATAATTCACTTGTCCCTAGCTCACCAAACTTGCTGGGCTGAATGGTAACGGTAAAGGAAAGATTATGGTTTGGTTTTCTACCCATCCACCCAAATTCGCATATGCTGTGGTTTTCCGTGAAGATCGGTAGACTTCCTCCATAAAAGTGAAGGGCGATTTTCTTTCAGTTACTGTAAACAGTGAAGATCAAATTATCTTGTTACTTAGGAACCGTAATGCCAATGTTAATCATTTAAGCTGCTGATGACAGATGTAATAATCCACCGTGTCGTATTGCGATGTACCGGCCATCTATCTTATTCGACATTTCGATAGGTTCTTCCTCAATGAATTATCTGTGTTCCTCTCGTTTCTGGTACTACAGATTATGGTGAACAATGGATGAGGTTGACACTTTTTCCGACGCGGTTTTGACGAATTCTTTTTAAAAAAATATCATACTTACTTGCCTGTTGGTATCAAATACTATCTATTAAAAAGCATCCTTCCTAGGATTCGATATACTTTTTCCCAGTTCCTTCCTTGAAACAGTGTCATTTCCTATTTACTGATATGCCTCTATCAATTTTTAATACTTCTATGTTCATTCAAGCGCAACAGAAATTCTTTACCGAGCGTGGTGGGTGAGCGGTTAAATCTCTGGCATCGCATTCGGGAGGACGCCCGTTCGAATCTCCGTCTGGGCACCCAGTTTTGCGTTTTTTATGGTTTCCCTAAATCACTCCAAGCGAATGCCAAGATGCTTCCTTCAAAAAAAGGGCCATGGCCGAGTTCCTTCCCGTTCCTTGTTGACAAGTCCATCCTGCCTCTAAATTGACCTTGACGTCGACGAGGTGTAAAGCTATCAGTAAAAAAAAAAGGCAAAATAGTGATCAGTTCGCATTTCAGTCACATGACCATAAAAACTTATTTTTCATCTCCAAAAATTCTTATTCTTGACACTTTTAGACTATGTACAATGCATGTTTGGTATAAAACGACCTTAAAATGTCCAAAGACATACATCAGATTAGTTCACGCATTCATTGGCTAAAAACTATTTTTTGTCCACAATAACTCATTTTTGTCTGGGAAATGTTCTAGATACGCGAACAATCCCCAAACATGACCAGGGGTTTACACTTAGTAGTGAAATGAGTAAAGTAGAACAGCCCATTGCTTTCGTGGCTTAATAGAATGCTGTGGCTGGAATGTAGAGGGTTTGATACAGTTTAGGAAAATTCGTTATTTACAATAAATCAGGAATACCAGCGTATAATGTCTTTTCAATTACTGAATTTTCTTTTAATAATAATTATGATATTTTATTAAATTTTTGACCGAAATATGCAGCATACTTATTCTTCCTGTAGTCGCTATGGAGTTAAATTGTGTGCAGGTTGGTTTACAACGTTTGTTAGTGAAAAACACGAAATGGATGAGCGGTGTGGTAGCAAGAGTTGTGTTAGATCACATGAGCTATGCCAGCACGTTCCGTGGTTCGGATTCCACGTTAAACTGTAGGTTCCAGAGGAAAGGATCTGGCCGTCCTACCTCCCACACTATGGTTTAAGGCCGGTCTACACGTAACGTCTTGACGGACGTTCTGCTTGATCAGGCAAAACGTATCAGACAAAACATCGTGTGTTGACAGCAAAACGGACGTTTTACCTGAACTGAATGAAGACGGACGATGTCCAGAAAACGGATCAGCGGGAGCATTGTTTTCGGTTTATTTATTTATTTATCTTATGGCCATTGCACCAAAAATAATACAATATAACATTAAATTATAATTAAAATTCAAAATTAATATGATGTAGCGAATGTAGAGTTTCATTTGAAATATTAATAAAGTCTACCGGTGATCCCCTGAAGGCTCGAAGTGGGCAATCAAAGGCCACGTGACGGATAGTTTGCTCTTTCTCACCACAGTCGCATCTCGGTGAATCTTTCCTTCCCCATTTGTACATAGCTGAAGCAGATCTGCCATGACCAGACCTAACTCTGTTAAGAGCTGCCCAGGTCTTGCGAGGAAGGTCGAGTACCTTTAGTGCCTGTTGACTGTCAAACAGGGAGTGCCATTCTGGTGGGGCTGAGGCTATCCACTCCAATCTCCATACTTCTCTCCCATTAAAATTATCAAATATAATCTTTTTTGAAGTTCTTATGCTTGGACTTCTTGATTTAAGTATCTGAAGCTGTTTTTCGATGTCGTCGTGGATGGGCAGATCCATCTTATGACAGATCCTATTATATTGGGAAATTAATTGTGTCGTCTTACCGTAGGCAGTTCGATGTTATACAAAACTGACGACTTCCAGAAAACGGATCGGTGCGAGCATTGTTTTCGGTCTTGACTGATGTTTTCCCTTCAGTCTTTAATGATCTCTCAGCTACTGCGGAGCTAAAATAACTATTAATTTGTTTTTTATTTTGAAAACATTTTAGACGGTGGACTTTTAGAATCTAGGACAGCGATTTATTTACGGAATTCATTGAGTTGTATCCCAGTTATCCCTGTATACGGCAAGTCGAAGTCAAATGACTACAGTGACCAAGACAAGAAGATTAAGGTTATGCTTTGGTTGATTATTATATGTAAGTGTATCTTGGAGATACAAAGGAAGTGGATATGAAAAAAATAATCAATTCTTTTCTTTCAGTGTTTCTTAAAAGGTTGCTAAAAATTAAGCAGTCGGCACGTTTTGGTACTGGTGCCGATGATATTTACAAAGCTTCTCTGTGGAATTTCGACCTTCTTTTATTCTTAAAGCATAAAGATACCCCAAGAGAAACAATTATCAATACAGAGGATAATTCAGATTTGAAGTAAGTTGTTAACCACTGCAAATTAACGGAACTGTACATAGAAAAATAAAGTAGATTTATTTAATAGCTAGACAGTAATAGTGCTAAATATAAACGAAAGATTATTGTCTTCAAAATTATTTTATTTTATAAAATTCTCCTCAAAGAGTTACGGCATTGTCCTGCCAATATCATAATCCTTGGTTATTAAAGTTAATCTTGAATGTATCCCTTACACGTTTCGCATCTTCCAGAACAAGTCCACGTCTCAGGAACTGAATGTTGTGTATATTTCTTGGTTTCAACATTTCGTATATAACTCAACAAGATTCTGGTATATGACGGCTAAGGGATTGTTGCGACATCACCGCTCTAAACTCAAGATCTTGATATTTTTTCGACATTACAGTTTTGAACTCTAGTTCGTCGTAGTTTCTACTTGTTATAGCTTTTTGAAGGAACCATCCCCACATTTGCCTGGAGTGATTTTGGTAAACCATGGAAAATCCAAATCTGGATAGCCCACAACACTACGTCTGCTTTTCTCTGATTTGCCTGGATTTTATGATGATTAGTGTGGGATCATGCTGGAACCTATAGTACGAAAACCATCATTACGCAACACTTCATTAAAAGCTAAGAAGTGATTTCTTGGGAGGCTATATAAAATTTATCCTATATTTTAATACATGACATAAGCTATTCAGTTTGCAAATTTCGTTCAAATCTGTTCTTTAGTTATTGCGTGACACGGACGTAAGCAAACATGAGAACCTGTGAGCAGCACCGTAAGAGTCTTTATTTTTCTCGCAGGTTCTTTGTTAACATTCTGTTATAAGTTCCTGTAAGGATACTTTGAAAATTACTTTGTTTCTATTAATTATATCTTTCACGGTCTTCTCGGATTGTATAATGTAATGATAAGGGTTCGTAACCATTCGTTAATAATTACGCCATTTTCCAGGTTCATGAAGAAATTTCCGAAATAAATTTACATAAAAGAACCTTTTTCCTCTTTATCAACCATCTTGTAGACCATTCTTACTTTTTAAACTCATCAGACATAGTGAAATAACCACTAAAAGTAATGTTTCACCCACGATTTCAATAGAACTGAACTAAAGACGAAAGTTAAAAACGAGAGTGTGGACACGTATTTGTGTTCAGTTTTACCTGACGTTTTGCCTGATCAAGTAAAACGTCAGTTAAGACGTTACGTGTAGACCGGCCTTTAGTATACCTACTTCAGGAGGATCTAACCAATATTCTGGTTGTCGAATAAGTTAATTTAAGTTATAAAATAGAAGGAAGTGACGGGGAGTTGGCTTTATCAACTCAAACGAAAGTTGATTACTTTCTGAGGAGTGTAATCACTGAAGACGAGACATGGTCGTAAATCACACAACATTTAAAACGAAACAACAATCCATGGAAAGTAACTAAGGATTGCAATCCCGCAGTGTTTTCAATCCCGCGGGATTAGCGCCAATCCCGCGGGATCCCACGGGATCCGTGCGGGATTGGTTCCAAACAGTTTTTTAACGCATATATTTAAAACATACTTACTTAAAATGTTAATAAATTAAATAATAATTAAATTAATAAATAATTTTTAATGTTAAATGATAAAAATTAACAATTAACAATATTTTGATTTGTGAAATAACATTAAAACTTTTTAGCGTGTCTTAAGTGTATTTCGAGGTTTTAGATTTTTGTTTTTTAATCTAAACCAATTTTTAAATAAATAATAAAAATTGAAAATATTGAGTCTTATTATGTGCCTTACTGTACATCACATAAGTTTAAAAATATGGTTTGCTTAATGGCCAAGTTACCAGAGCTTTTTTTTTTTTTTTTTTTAAATCTAAATAAACTTTCCATAACACCGAGAAAAGCATTCCATTTCACAAAGTGTAGACTTGGCTCAGAACAAGATCTCATAACTTTTTGTTACTGCAGAAGCACGAGACTTGGCCTTTTTTTGCGTGATTCATTATTATATCTCCTGAATCCTTGACTGATATTGCAGTGATTCAATGTTATTAAAAGAAAATACTCACCAACACGTAAACTGTCAAGTATTTCAGATTTACTTATGTTCCGTAACGACGTTTTTAGAGTGGAAATTATTATTTTTTTAGTAAGAAAGGAGACTTTCTCGCCGAATGATTGTAGTGAAGTTCTCATAGGTTGTATCTCCGGATTTCATTGCAAACACACGAAATTACACACGTGAGGAAGACGGCGGAGGCAACCGTCGAAGTATGGTCTTCCTACAACACAATTCGTCGATACACCCGTGAAAACTTCATTATAACTTTTTTTACCTTTAGTCGAAATAGTAACAAGGAGAAGAGGGATTAATCGAAGGCCTGAGCGGCACATGTAAGCAGGCGGATTTCGTCAAAGAAATGCATTGAAGCAGCGGCCAAAACAACAATTAGTCAAATGATATACAATTTCCTTTTGACACCTGTTAAATAAATAGGTACGCGATCGTTAAAGTTACGATAACATTAGTTTCATATCAACGAATAATCAAATTTTCAGCCGCAAATTAGGAAATTGTCACAATTACTTTATCTGCAAATACAAAAAAGGGGAATAATGAAACCGTGAATAAAAAGCTGTAACTGTGTAGTTCAGATAACGTGTGCGGCACTTAAAAAGTAATTATATTGTTAGAAAATCGTACTAAATACGCACCATAACTCAAATGACAGAAATGTGTACTCGAAACAAACGTAAGTTTTGATGAATACGTAAAAGTGTATTTATTTACTTACGAATGACGAAGGTTGACAAAAACAAAGGCTTGTTCGCATGAGTCAAATGGGTACAGGCAAACAGTGCAAAATATCCGACAGAGACCGAGTGGGGCAGCGAGTCACGCAGATTGACACGCGTTTCCGCCGGATTTTGCGGATTGCCGATCCGCTTAATTTTGTGCGGGATCCGCCAGACTGTCTAATGATACGGGATTGCGGAATCCCGCTTTGCTGGATTATAATCCCTAAAAGTAACACAATGTATCTCCAACAAATCAGCAATTGGATTAGTTTGTGAGACTGAGATTATAACGGTGTCGGCATTCACCTTTATGGCTGTGGAAAACTACCTAAAAACCGCCTAAAAAACAGCAGTCAGGATGACCAGTATATAGGGGCTCGTGCCTGGTCCCGTTTTATCTCTCGGATCCAGTGCACTTAGCCACATTGGCTAGTAAAGATAAAAGATTTTAATTAGGGCTTCAAAATAAGGGTGGTAAATAATACCCAGAAGGTATATAACGTCTGTAAGGTATGAAAAATATTTTAAAGTGACTCAAATAGAAGTCTATTTGTACTTACACTGTGAACATTTCCCATAATTCTATTCATCAGTTTTGTCCGACCTACACAACAAAATATCTTGGAAGCTCTGTGTTTATTATTAAGTTTATTTGCGATACGTGGTGTAACAAAATGAAGTATCTACGTACTTACAAACTTTTCAATTAAATCTGGCCGCCAGCGTCAGATTCTATCACCTTTATTTTGCACAATCTGACAACGATGTCATCCTAGCGAACAGTAACGCAATGCATTCTCACTGGCCATCTCTATTACAGATTATTCATTTCCTTAAATAAATGCATGAAACAAAAGATGAATTAAGCTCCTCCCACTGATGATCCTTATTGGTGGGGTAGTTCTTCAGACTTGTTCGCTTGTTAAATTGGAATTCCTGACGCGGTTTTAAATATCGTGCCTTTGTGACAGCGTCTGACCTGGCCCCCCACCCCCCCCCTTCCCCCGGACAGCGTCGCCGCTGACGAGGAGGGGTGGGAGGACATGGAGGCCGAAGAAGACGCTACTGAAGACGGTCAAGTACTGACCATCAACGCGACTCCACCGCAGTTCGGCGCAATCCTCGGCTCGCTGCAGCGGCTCACGACTGAGCCACTGTTTGCGTGGCCGGTGAAGAACGGGATGAAAGTCATGGCCTGCTGCCCAGCTGACCATGCCATCCTAGTCACCAAGCTGGAGGGCCTGAAGAACCCCCCGCCAGAGGGGCAGTCCAGGACGACTGTACTCACTGAGGACACACCACCTCCAACTACTGAGGACACAGCGCCGCCGCCTCCAACTACAAGGAACGTCAGTACCCAGTGCAGCAGAAGGGCCCACAAACCAGACATCGCGCAGTGTTTCAAATGCCAGAGATTTGAACACTACGCCAAGCACTGCACCAACACGTCTAGGTGCGTGCGCTGTGGGGAGGGGCATCGACCGGCGGCCTGCCCCAGACCAAGGAAGCGACTGCAGCGGGAAAGGCAAGCGGGACGACCAACGAAGCCTGCTCCCTCTACCCAGAGGGGCGCAATAAGCAAAGTTCGTCAGACTGACAAGGAAGCTGCCACGACCAGCCGCGAAAGGCATCGTCACGTCCCGAGCCCTGACAAGAAACTGCCACGCAGAACCTCAACTCGACCGCAGCCGCCCAGCTGCTGCAACCATGCCGCAGCAAATGGCAAACTGGGGTCGAAATTGACGAAGCTCATCGAGCTGCTAACGCAGCTCCTTGCAAGAGACTCCCGACATACCAGCGAGCCCGGCAGCACTAGTGCTGCCGACGCCCGCAACTGAGACCGCCATACCATCATCGGCAGGCCCCCTCTGCCGCGGCCGCCGCCATTAAATGTTCAACGAACAGCCAGCCACGAAGACAATTCAACAGCTAGGCCATAACCTACCAACAGCAGAGGAAGCAGTAAATGTCAACCGACAGTAAACTCCAACAAACCAGCTCCAAATGGCGGAGCTTCAACTGGCTACTCTGACTGACAAGCAGGAGACACATTATCGTCACGCAACTCTCTTAAAACTAAAAACTGCAATGCTCTCTCGCTCAATATTGTCAATAATAAAGCTGTACAATAACCAAAATACTTAAAAACAGTAATTCAAAATAATTGATAAATTAATAATTAATTCAGAAATAGAACACACCCAACAAATAAAATCCGATGATGAAACATACTCGAATGTGATGTTTACAACTTGGTCGCCAACATTTCGTTTCGTCTGTGGCAGATGCTGACAACAATGTTGACAGCAAGGTTGGCAACCAAGTTGGTCGTCTGTGGGCCCCGTAATACTTCTGTAGTACTGAGTCTCATTTTTTGCCTGTCTTTAATGCAATCCCGTTAATTACAACTTTTACGATAGGTTTCAGAATCTTAGTTACCCCGCCAATAAGAATCGTTAGTGGGAGGAGCTTAATTTCTCCATGTTAGCAAGTATTCTTGTTTTGTTTCATGCATTGATTTATGGAAATGAAAAATTTGAAAAATAGATGGCTCTGAATGAAATATATGCCAAAGAGATTGCCAAGGGGCGGAGCTAGAATTGCGTTACTGTTTGCTGGGATCACATCGTTGTCGGATTGTGCAAAATTGACGCCGGCGGCCAGATTTAATGGTAAAGTGTGTACATCCGGTCATATATACTGAACTTGTTGATGTGAAAAGAAAGCAAGGTTTGTGTTATTCAAAGAGTTTGTGACTCTCTTCTACGCAGAGTAGGAAGTCGGTAGTATTTTATCCTCTGGTTAAGAGGTCTTAAAGAGAATGGTACTCCAATGAGAATGTGGATGATGTGAACAACGTCGCGAAAAATCAGCAGGTTATGTTGTATCTCAATTCCGCGTACTGTTGCTTTCCAGCATAGTTTTCTATCCAGCTGACACCTTTCAGATCCTAACACTAAAGCAATAAACTCTGCTATGCAAAAAGGTCAGGAATTCGATTTTTTTCTAATATAAATACCAGTAGGGCAGCTAGAGTAACTTGTGATCCTCTCTCTTATAGAAGGCCACTCACGTATCCTTGAACACATAAAAAAACTAAATTAAAGCTATTACCCATTACATCGTAAACTACTGCTAGCTTGCTGATGCAAAACCCAATGAAAAATTGTATGACTCTTCTTTCAGTCCTTCACAAATCTACAAACGAAGTAAGAGTGGCTGTCTGTTTTGAACAGAAATCTACTGGTGAGTCATACGGATATAAGATGCTAGCTTTACCCATGCGTTGCAATGCTTCGTTTTCTTTCTTAAGTGGATACGCATGTACAGACACATAAACATGTACAAAATAAATGAATGGCAATGATTTTTTTGCATTCAATTAAAACTGAAAACGTTTAGTCACTGCTTTGGGATAAATTATATTTTTCGTCTTTCACCTTCTGCAAAAACAGAATACCCAACATTTTTAACGGGTGGATATAAAAGTGCTGATGTTCTATCCCTTTTAATCCGATTGTAGCAAACATTCTCCATCATCATCCACTTTGGCAGGTTTCCTAAAACTGAAAAGTTGATTGTGTAAATTAATGTTAAGAGGGGTGAAAGGAAAAGCGGGTGCAGTTTGGTAAACTAAATACAAATATCATTTATCACTACATTAAACGATATAAGAGAAAAGTTCCTTCTAATAGTAACATTTGCTTACGGGAGAGTGGTGAGTTTTTGTAAGCCAAATGTAGACAATATTTTTCTCTTTGTTTTAAGGTATACAAATTACATCGAGAGCAGTTACGATCGGTGGGTTCGTATAAAGAACGTTTGCAAAGGGAGTGAATGGTTGGGTTTTTTCAAACCAAATATATAGAGTGTTTTTCTCTTTGTTTTGAATTATAAAAAAACTAACTCAGTCAACAACGAGTTGGCTACTGCCGAACGGGGCATACTAAGCCACTGGTCATATACAACTCTTCAAATTCCTTCTTTTACCGGAATTTTAACCCCAAATCGGACCAAAAAACTGTAGATATCAAGAGCCTTAACCACTGAGCTACCAGACTACTCCGTTCTAAGCATATTGTGTTAAGCACTTTAAAAATCGGATAAAAACTGTGGCTTCCAATGAAAAACGTTCATAAAAATTAAAGAGGTGTGGCAGAGGAGGAGAGGGGTTAGGATTTCGTAGACCAAATGTAGACAGAATTTTTCTATTTGTTTTAATGTATACATACGCAGAGTTCCATCAAAATCGAATAAAAAAAATTGTCCATATTTGAATGATATAGCCAGAAATTAAGAATGTTGTAAAAAGGATTAGATTGGTGCAAACCAAATGTAGAGAGAGCTTTTCTGTGTAATTTTGAAAGTGAAAAACTTTTTAAAAAAACTTGTTCCACAGCCCGAAGGTTGGTTGAATCCAACCGAAGAAAGTGTATTAAGCATTGTGTCAGAGGCAGTACGACCAATTCGTTTCCTCTGGGAGCTATAGTTCAACGTGAAATCCAAACCACGGACTTGTAAGAGCTCATTTGATCAAAGTTCATGCTTCCACCGGGATTTCAAGCTGTGAACGGATTCTGAAGCTTCCGAAAGTAACTGCGTTTACCACTGTGCTACCAGACTTACTGTTTTATTACATACGTGTACTATGTATCATAAAATTGGATAAAATCGGTGGATTTGTACAACTAACGTTGGCAAAAATTAAATGTTGAAGGTAAAAGAGAACAAGGTTGGGCTTTTCAAAGAAAATGCAGTTTAAAGAAGTGGAAAGTTCCGTCGATATGGGATAAAAGTTGTGGGTTAATGTAAATAAAATTACCAAAACTGAAGGGGAGGGGAATAATGAGGTTGGAATTTTACAAACCAAATAGGCAATTATTTTTCTCTTTGTTTTAAAATAATATGCTAACTTAGTTCACAACCCGTAGATTGACTGAATCCTCCGGAATGAAGTGTCCTAATCTTTGGGTCAGAGGCAGGATGGATGGTTCCTTTCCTCAGGGACCTGCTTCCACTGTGATTTGAAGCCGTGAACGGTGACAGAATAGTCCGTAACCAAACGCTTTACCCACTGAGATACCAGAAAGCCTCGTCTTTAAGCATACGCGTGCTAAGTACTATAACAATTGGATAAGAGTTGTGAGTTAGCATAAAGAATATAGGGGTAAAGGTGGAGAGGGGTGGGTTTTGAAAAACAAATGTAAACAGTATTAAAAAAATGTACACGTGTGCAAAGTTCCATCGAAATCGTTAAAAATCTGTGAGTTTATACAAATGAGGGGGGGGGGGGGCTTAGTGCGCGTCAACGTCGGGGTTATTAGCGCGTGGGTTTATACAAAATTCATTTTAAAAAAATTGAGGGGTGTGTAGAAATCTTTCCAGGTACAATAACTACCAAAGTTTCCTCGCAATCGGATGAATGGTTTAGGAACGCATAGAAGACAAACAAACAAACAAACATTCATTTTTATATATTACATATGTGCTATGTACCATCAAAATTGGATAAAAACGGTACATTTGTACAACAAACGTTGGCAAAAATTAAGAGGTGGAGCTAAAAGAGAAGCAGGTTTAGTTTATTCAAAGTAAATTCTTATGGAATGTTACGTTGATATCCGATAAAAGCAGTGGGTTTATGTAAATAAAGTTGCCAAGAATAAATGGGTCTGGAATTTTACAAACCAAATAGGCAATATTTTTTTTGCTTTTTTTAAAGTAAAATGCTAATTTAGTCCTCAACCCGAAGGTTGATTGAATCCCACGGATGGAAGTGCACTAAGCCTTAGGTCAGATGCAGGACGGCTAGTTCCTTTCCTCGAGGACCTACAATTTAATGTGCAATCTGAACCACGGAACGACCCGGCGTAAATCAAATAATCAAATACAACTCTTAAAAGTTCCTGTTCCCACGGGATTTGAACCTATGACCGCAGAAAGAAAGCTGAGCTACCAGACTGCCCAGTTTTGAAGTACGCATGCTGAGTACTATCAAAATTGGACGAAAATTGTGGGTTTGCATGAAGAACGTCGGAAAAAAATTTAGGTGAAGAGGGGTGGATTTTTCAAAACAAATGTAGACAGAATTTTTTTGTTTCTTTTAAAGTACATATGTGCAAAATTCCATCGAAATCGGTCAAAAACTTTGTGTTTATACAAAGATCATTTGAAAAATTTGAGGAGTGTGTAAGGAAAGAGGGGGTGGTTTTTTATATTTTTTGATTGAAGCACACAATTACTCACCAAAGTTTCATCGCAATCTGATAAATGGTATAGGAAAGCATAGGAGACGAACAAACCAACCAACAAACAAACAAATAAATAAACATTCATTTTTATATATTAATATGTTTATCACCCATAATTAGTTAATGATATTCACTGTGGTCAGATTGCCATTACGCTTATGTAACTCTATTGTAACGAATTGCTCGTTAAAGATCTGAGGTGTTAATGCCTTGTAGTAACATTTGATAGTAAACTGAACTGGGCAGGACAAATAGGACAGGTGGTAGGAAATGTTTTTTTATGTTATTTACTAGAGAGATTGATCAGGGGATGAAAAGAAAAGTGAGGGAATTAGGTTTCAAAACTTTGGCGAGATTACTGATTGAATAAGGTGGTACAGTTTGGAATCAATAGTTTGGCTATCAAATACAGGAGTTGTATGGAGTTCATAGACAGAATGATAGATTTATCTCTGAAAATTACTGCAGAACACTGATATCATACGATAAAGGAGCTGGAATGAGATTCAATTGTATTCATTGGAAGACAGGAGGAAGGTGAAGATAGTGCTGGGAATGTACACATTGGTTATGAGAAGTAGACAGATGTTAGTGAAGAATTAAGAGAGGTGCATGGAACGAAGAAAATGACCATGACCACTAGTTGGCACTCGAATTCAGGCGTAAGTGGGTGGGAATTTTTTTTTTTTTTCGTAGGTAAGGGTGTCAGTGACTTTATAAATTAACAATGGCAATGATAAATAATTTATCAAAAACGATGATACAATTTAGAATCGACATTCGTTGAGGGCAAAGGTGGGCTGGTACAAGAAAGAGGAAAATATATGTGTAAAGAAATATCTATCTGAACTTGCGTACGTTAAAACCACCTAGCGGGCCGGGTGAATGGTTAACGTTCTGACCTCGCATTCGGGAGGACGTGGGTTCGAATCCTCGTCCGGGCATCCAGATTTGGGTTTTCCATGGTTTCCCCAAATCACTCCGGGATGCTTCCTTCATAAAGGCCAAGGCCGAATTCCTTCCCGTTCCTTGTACCCAGTCCCATCCCGCCTCTAATGACCTTAGCCGTCAACGAGGCGTAAAGCCGTAAGATAAAAAAAAATTACGTTAAAACCAAAGATTTTAAATGCTGTTATATCTTCCCAATGTAATCAATTGGTAACCAAAACGGTCGAACTACTGTGCTAATGTGATTCATGTTTTATATACTTTCGGCACAATCTAACTCTCGCTAATAAAATTAGAGCAGAGATGTTTTAATTTAGAAGTTACGTTATCATAATTAAATTACATAAATACGATGACACATGCCAACATACCATTCTGCCTGTTGCTTCTATGTAAAACTAACTCAACCGGGTCAAAGGTGCATCAAACACTAATTAAATGATGCGGTTCACCTTCTTGCGCGTAATTACTGCGAAAAGCCATTAAAACGCCCACTAACAAGAAAGTTACTTATGCGGATACTAGCTCAGGCCTAAATTTACCTTGAGTTTAACTGTAATTTAAGCAGAAGCTGCTTGCCAATTGCAGTTGGGAAAGTTTTTTTTTTCTTTTGCACTCGCATCAAATGCGATTACAGGGACAGGCAACTAACACTTCTGAATTTCCCACTAATTGAGCCTTAATTTGCAAGTCCTTCGAACCACTTATAAGGCAGAAGTACAGCGTTATGTGTCCAAATGACATGCACATGCTTAATTGCGAATCATCGTTTCCTGTTATTGTAATGCGTATAATTTGTAACAAAAAAAAAATATTTTTCCATTAACACATCCATTCGATGACATTGGCATAGATGTTTTTATTTTGGAATGTGGAATTGTTTTAGTTTCAATCTATTACTGGAATACCTAAGTAATAAAAGTCTGGCGAATATGAGGAAATAAATATGTCCGACAGTGATCTGTATACCTAGGAAAAGTGACTCTTGAGAGCTATGAAACTTCTCCAATCTCCTGGCTGATAAAGGCAAGTAGAAAATGTTTAATTGGGAATACACTGTAGGATCGGTAAGAAGAAACTTCAGGAAGATTATGATATTTGAGATGTTAATTGACAACGTCGATTGCTGTATGTGGACATTCACAGATATAATAGACAGTGGAAGATTGCGTCAAATACATCAAACTAGCCATGTTGGATCTGTTGGTTCCAGTCACCGTCATCCAATAAGTAGTTTATTGGGAGGAAATGTACCATGAGAGCTTATTTTTTAGGGGCTTACAATCCTACAGTCACTAAACCATCTTCTTGTTTTTGTATTTTAACTTTACTCAACTGTATCAATAATTTCTAGCGTTACAGACAGGCACAAGTGAAGAGACAATAAAGGACGTTTCCTGACCAGAAATAGACACAAACAGGCGACCACTGCAACGCAAGAGAAGTTCGTTAGCCCCACGAAAAGGGGGCCTTCACTTTGTTTAAATTCGAAACATTAGTGAAAAAAAGCTATAATCCGGTGTAATTTCTATTGGGTTATTTATCTGCAATGTTCCTACAACTTTCGACTGACTTACAAGTATGCGAAAATATTAGAAAACTGAAATTCAGTCATATTTCAAAATAAAATTTTGTGAATTACCTATTCACACCACCGCATTTTTTGGAAACGCGTTATGCTCTGAAATTAGTACAATTTATGTTTAAACTATTAGAAAATAATCACCCATCATCTAGCCAACTTAATTTAACGTCTTTTGTTACTTGAAAATGTATTGTGCTATTGAACTTTAAAGTTGCATGTTGATCCGATCACCAAGCCAGTTTTATTCTCAACTATAGATTTTGACTTCCTCAGACGTGGTGAAGTGTAGCTTTAAATGAGAAATCAGACAATACAGTTAACTTCACTTTTACTACAGAAAAACATTTAAAGTGAAAGTCAGTCTATTTTTACGAATGTTTAAAAGGCAGATTTTATATTATGAATATGACACAGATTCCTGCTAACATTATTCCAAGAGACTCTTGTAACTGCTGTTAGAGGAACAAGACAGTTCTCGGACACCGGAAAAGTCATCACATATGCCTTATAGAAAATCCAACAGTGGCTCAAACAACAGGTTACTATTAAAAAATGGCCTGCATTTGAAGTAATCTTCAATTAAATTATAAAGAATTTACAAAGCTTGTAATGTTAGGTCTACCAGTATAATCAATTTCAATACATCTAAACCATGCTCAAAAATGACAAACGACACAACATAACATATTAATGTCATTCAACTATAATCTTAGTATCCTAATACATTCAACAAACTTACAAAGTTTGTGAGACTCATTCATAACACTTCCACATAATATGAAAAACAAAATATGACACTTTAACGAAACAGTTTCATGTAATCACAATAAATCAACATTTCACTTTTTTACAATCTTTATTATTTAAAGGAGAACAATCATTGGGAATTACGTTTTGGTTACGTCACACGTTGATATGTAAATACTATTTGCATGGACTATGATTTGGATGGATTATTATTTCATATTACTGCTTTGGAAAAAGAAATCCTCAACATCAACTTACTACTTTACACTACACAGCATCCTTTATTTGTGAATTTATCAAAACATACTACACTATACAGTTAACATCATTTTTTTTCTGTACCCATTTTATTATCGAAAATTCACACAGAACTAAATACTGAAATAATTTTCTTTGTGTGATACGAATCTACTTATATTGATCTGAGAAAGATAATCGTCAATTTGTTCTGCATAAAAAAAAAAAAAATTAAACTAAATGTGTACCAAAACTGAAAAGATGAAGATAAAAAAGGTCTATTATTTATTTCCTCTTCTATATGACTCTACGTGACCGGAGAACAAAACAAGAAATAACAATCCTTTTGAGATAGGACAGATAGCCGCCACATATAACACTGCATATAACATTATCACACCTTTACGAGACATCCATTAAAGATCACTCTACAACACAGTTTGAATTCTGTTAATATTGTTTTCTGACTACGTAATTTTGACGATTTATTTCTTCAGTTTTCTGTAATATAGTACCTCGTAATTAGTGTTGCCCAAATGCAAGAACAAGACCAGACTTGGCCGGTCTTGGTCTTGCATCAATACACCTGGTCTTGGTCTTGGTCTTGCAAAAATGCAAGACCAAGACCGATTTTGGGCAACACTAGTGTTGCCCAAATGCAAGAACAAGACCAGACTTGGCCGGTCTTGGTCTTGCATCAATACACCTGGTCTTGGTCTTGGTCTTGCAAAAATGCAAGACCAAGACCGATTTTGGGCAACACTACTCGTAATACACGGAAAACGTTAATAAAGCCATCACATCAAAGATTAACATTCAAATAATCTCAATTAAATCGTGAAATTAAATTTAAACGTTTATGGTTTGCCGCCAGAAGAAAAACGAATGGCAAATACATCACCACGTACACCAAGGTCTGCGCGAGCAAAGCAGCGGGAAAAATGCTAGTACACAATAAACTGAGACCTGTCTTGTTTGATTATTGGTATTGTAAACACAGATAAACGGGTAATTACGAACGGGTTTTCGTCTGATTCCGGACAGCAATTACTCGCTCAGAATTCGAATGCACATGTTCACGATGTCAGATAGGCGGAGAAGTGAAATCCTCAAGGATGTGGCGATCAAGGTAAGCTCACATATACCCACTTGTGATGACCTTTCACTTGGTTCTTGATAGCATCATTAACCTGCGTTCACTGTTGCATGAGCACAACAAATATTTCGAAATCTACTTTCAGAACTTGCGGAAATGCACACTTAGGCTACATAAACGTTAAGAATATGTGAGTTCCTAAGTAGGGTAGGGAAATACAGGTCACATTTTCAAGCGATGCATCTCAAATATATAGGCGACAAAAAATATAACATTTCTTTTGTATAATGCAAGAATTTGTGGAAGGCATCTGAAAACCACCCAAGTTCATCTACTCAGACATTTCCATGGAAGAGTTTACGTCCTTCTTGTTAAACACTTACGCCCGGACACGAACAAGGCGTTCATAGGAGAAGAAGAGCATCAGTATTTGCTATAGTAATAAGAAATAATTAATAATGCTGGAAAAGTTTATTGGAAAACCACAATAAAAACCCAAATCTGGATAGTCGGGCGGGGATTCGAACCCGCGTCCTTCCGAATGCGCGGTCACAGCGTTACCGTTACCGCTCACCCACCACGCTCTAACGAAAAACTAATACGGGGTCGAGTGTTGAACACATTTCTGCGTTAAACAAAGAACGACAAGACACAATTTTATATTGATAGAGAGAACAATTGTTTTAAATTAAATGATAAAATAACGTCAGTGCAACTGTTTGAGTATGTTTTAATGCCGTACGCGTTTCGACTCACATCGGGGAATTATCAGCGACGAATCTATTTTTAAATTTTACACATCCAAACTTATTAAATGATGTTTATGATATCTCTGAATTGAAATATTTTCTGATTATTAACAACTTACTATTGTAAGACTGGAGATTATTCAACTTACTATTTACATTATTATCCTCCATGTTCATAACCACACATCTTCGCTGTTTCTCCGAAGTATGTTACCGCTAAAGCCATTTGTCTGGGCAATAAGTTGTAAATAACCAAAAAATGTTTCAATTTAGAATTATGTTATACATCAAAATAAGTCTGTAACCTAAATGTAAAAATTTCAAGATTGATTCGTCGCTGATGATGGCTCAATGACAGGCGAAACGCGTACGGCATTATAGCATACAAAAAACAGTTGCATTCACGTTATTTTATCATTTAATTTACTGAGCAGTCCTCTAACTTGGTTCTGATGAAATATATTCGCTGCGTAATTCTGTAACTGTTATGAACTCAAGGTTGCTTCTCTATCGTCATACCATAAAGAAGAGTGTCCTTACTCTTCAACCTGCTCCACCAGTTTTCTTGTATTCTAAGTCCGGTGACCTCACTTGATCCGAGGGAAAGTATCTTCAGTCGGTGCACTCGGTTGAAGTCGAACTTCATTAGCGGGATCCTTGTAACAGTAGCCCCGCAAGAAGTTTACGACGACTTCGCACCTTCCACAAAGTGATGTGTGTTTACGACTTGACACTTTTCGCAACGACGTTCTTAATTTGTGGCTTCAAATGGTTAGTAACTACAAACAATGAATCACGAAGCTCATTAAAATATCACTGAGTGACTACGCTAGTGGCTGCTGTGTAAGCCATGCTTTGCAATGGACATTTGCCTTGCACGCAACATGAAATAGGTAATCTTATCAATCTCATATTGCGATCCTCGTATCCCCTGTCTGGTAATGTAAAGTGCTGGTCGAATAACCACGTCAAGTTAACATTACAGGAGCAGATTTTTAATGTATCTAAGATACATACCATATTAATATGTGTACAGTTATGTGATGAAATGTAGCAGAAATGATACAAATACTAGCAGATTAAATATAAAAATAGGATCGAATGCAATTAGAAAAGTAAGTGAATTCTGTTATTTGTGAAGCAAAATTACAACCGATGGCCGAAGCAGGAATGATATTAAAAGCAGAATAGCACTAGCAAAAAGAGCTTTCATGAAAAAGAGAAATCTTTTAGTTTCAAATATCAATCTAGGAATTAGAAAAAACTTTTTAAAACTCTATGTGTGGAGCACAGCACTTTACGGTAGCGAAACATGGACTTTAGGAATACCGGAAAGAAGGAAAATTGAAGAATTTGAAATGTGGTGCTACAGAAGAATGCTGAAAATTAAGTGGACAGACAAAGTAAGAAATGAGCGAGTTTTGGAAATGATGAAGAATAAAGAAGTTTGTGGAAGAGGCTTACAGAAAGAAGAGACAGGCTGGTAGGTCATATTTTGAGAGATGCTGAATTGGTTAATTTGCTGGTGGAGGGAACAGTCGGAGGTAAGAACTGTAGAGGAAGACAGAGATTAGAATATATGAAGCAGATAATTGAGGACGTGGATTGTAAGGGGTATAATAGAGATGAAGAGGTTAGCCCCAGATAGGAAAGGTTGGAGGATTGCATCAAGCCAGTCGAAAAAAAAAAAAATAATAATAAAAAAACACTTTTATGTTCTGACTCTGTGCAATTCTCAGTCACCAGCATGTATTTGAAAGACAAATGATCATGATACTTTTAAAACCAATTCGTTCGTTGTGAGAAGAGGGGGTGTTGTCTTCGGAAATTGTGGGCGTAAAATAGTGGTACTATCTTTTACCATCCCGTTTCCTTCATTATAATTCACGAGAGGAACAGCGTAGCAGCCTAACTATACGCTCAATATATTCATACGCACATCTGGAATTCTATGGACGTTTAATATCGTCCTTCGGTCACAAAATGTTTACCTTTTAATTACTCCAAACTTACAGAGTTTTGATTTCAAGATTTCATATCATTTCGAGGTACCCTGAAGCCAATTTTGTGACACGCGTTTGTTTGATAATTTTTTAAAAAAATAATCTTACTTTTCTTGTTATCCAGTCTTTGTATATCTTTTTCTGTGGGCAGAAATTTTTAAATTATTACTCGAATTACAAACTAAATACTGACAGATGAATTTAGATTAAATATAAACCAAATCAATCTATAGTAATAAAGTGTGGCAGAAATGATAGAGGTAGCAGTAGATTAAATAAAAAATTCAGACGTAATAAGGGAATCAGTTCTGTTATTTGGTAAGTACAATTGTGACTAAGTGATAACCGAAGCAAGAATTTTGTTACAAACAGAGGAGTACTTGCTAAAAATGCTTCCACCCCCCCCCCCCCAAAAAAAAAAAAAACAATTTCAAATGTTTCACTATGACTGTGAAAGAATTTTGTAAAACTATATTTCTGAAGCACGGCACTTTATTGTAATGCAGCATAGACTTCTGGAAAACTGAAGCATTTGAAATGTAGTGCTAAAGAATGGGTTTTGAAAATTAACTGAACGGATAAAGTACGAAATGAACTTCTTTTCGAAATGATGGGGGAAAGAAGAAGTTTATGGAATAATTTACCGAAAACAAAAGGCTTGACGGTCGGGTACATTTCAAGACTTGAGGGATTGGTTAACTTGTTAGTGGAGGAAACTTAAAAAAAAAGGAGTAGAAGTAGTCAATAGTTAGAATGTGTGCCGCAAATAATTGAGGGCTTAGGTTGCAGGTGATGTGTTGAGATGAAGAAGTTACCATAAGATAGTAAGGAGGCAGACAACTGCTCAAATCAGTCGAGAGAATGACAACAACAAAACTTTAATAGCTGGAGTATTAGTGATGTTAAGAAGGTTTGCATCTATCTAGCTGGTAAGTTATGGGTTAGTTTTTTTTACTACATTCTGGCTTTATCATTTCCGTTTTAACATCTTTTACATATTTTTTTTAATTTTATCAGTATCTATACTAAAAATGTACTAGTTTACAAAAGCAGAATGATATTGATTGTGGTAGTTTTGGTTGTTACTAGGCAATGGAAAAAAATCACGTGAAATATAGTTGTAATAGAAACATCGAAGCTTCAGTGAAATTTCATGTATAGCTGTTCCATTTCAACCGTTCTATACAGATAAAAAGTACTTCAATATTTTCATATCTGCACTCATTTTTATTACTTGCCAAATATCTCTTTTACAGATTCATTTATCGCACACGAATTCTGTATTCATGTAATTGAGACTTTAACTACGTCCACACCAAAAAGAGAAATAGAAGACAGGGTGAATCAAACTGATTGTCGGGGTTTCATGAATTTTTTACCGGCTGTGTACTAAACATACAAATATTATCTTTACACGGATGAATAGACAAACTCTCAAAGTTTTGTTTTGTAGCAGCCGCTAATCATGTAGTTTCGTTTTGTTCCGCCAGATGTCAGTGTTTGCAATATGGCAGCTAATGCGATAGAGACGGCTTTTTGCACTCTAGATTTTCACGTGTGTCAGTCAGTTACCGTTATCCAACGGCACTTTCGAAAAAAAAATTAATGATGCACCTTTAGACAATTCCATTCGGAGGTGGTATGCGCAGTTCGTGGAGAAGGGCTGCATTATGCAAAGGGAAAAGCAGTGGGCGTCCTTCTGTGACGGAAGTCGACGTGAACCGCGTCAGAGAAGCTTATCAACGTAGCCCGCGGAAATCAACAAGAAGAGGCAGCAGAGAATTGAACATTCCGCAAACCACAGTTTGGCGCGTGCTACGAAAACGCCTAAAAATGAAAGCCTATCGCCTAGGGCTGCTTCAGGCTTTAACACCTGACGACCATCGCAAACGTCTCACGTTTTGTAACATTATGCAAGAAAAAATGGAAGAAGATGGGTTTTGTAAAAAAACTCAATTTTAGTGATGAAACGAACTTTCACTTGTGCGGGAAAGTTAACAAGCATAATGTGCGGATTTGAGGGACAGAAAATCCCAGTGCTTTTATTGAACACCAGCGTGATTCTCCAAAAGTGTGTGTCTTCGCTGCTGTTTCCAAGGCGAAAGTGTACGGACCATTCTTCGTCAATGAACAGACAGTAACAGGACTAACTCACCTCGATATGGTCTCTGAGTGGTTGCTGCCTCAGCTGAAAGAGGTGGATGATTTCAAATTCCAACAAGATGGTGCTCCACGTCATTTCCATCGGGAGGTCAGAACATTTCTCAACGAACAATTGCCGCAGCGATGGATAGGACGCGGAGCCGACAGTGACCAAATGCTCATGGCTTGGCCACATCGTTCACCAGACTTAACCCCATATGATTTTTTTCTGTGGGGGTTCCGTCAAGGATCAAGTTTATCCTCCTCCTCTACCTGCGACTATCCCGCAACTGAGAGAACGGATCAGGACAGCATTTCTAAACATTTCTGATGACATGCTGCGTCGCGTGTGGGATGAAATGGACTATCGCATAGATGTGTGCAGAGTGACACAGGGCGCACTTATCGAACATTTGCAGTGGATATAAAAAAAAAAACCTTGATGAGTTTCTTTACACATCAAAATAAGATTCAAATTCGTATCTCAATTGTGCTAAGAGTAGGAATGTTTTGAAACCCCGACAATCATTTTGAATCGCCCTGTATGTAGTTTACGCTCTATTAGTATGTACACAAATGAATCTCCTCGTAATGTTAATGAAAAAATCTAAAAAAAAAATAACAACAAAGAAACACACAACGTCTGTTTTATTTGATGTGGATATTATCTCGAAGATCTAGAACAAAAGTAAAAATATCTGCAGTTGATTAACAGTTAGTAGCTATGCTAGTAAACGTTATAGGCAATTACTTGTGATGCCCGCTGCTGGAAATAGTTATTACAAGAAGCTGCGTGAGGATGTGTGTAATTTTTTATGTATCGCTCTTTGCACACAAAAAATCAAAACGAAAAATTCGAGGTAAAAAATTATTCAAATAAAACATTAACTTATGAAACATTAATAAACACAAGTGTTCGGTCTCAACACTGTTTTAGATACATGGCTAACTTTTAGTCTTTGTTCTACATATCTTACCATTTTGGAGCGATTCAGATCACTTCTTCCAGGTGTTGTAATTTACACTAATAGTAGCGTAATTATGATAAATCTGCATATTTGAATCATTTGATAAAACCGTTACGGCCATTCGGAAGTGTAATCTGGCTGAAGACATAAGTAGAACAACCTGATAAATAATAAATTTCACAATACTTGTTTCGGCAATGTATAGTAACATCAAGATGTAGCCTCTACTCTTTTCAGAACTATTGTTCTGTCTGCATTCTGAGTTAAAGCTTCCTCATTAGTCATGTTGTAATAGGATCTGTTGATGCTCCTTCGGCCCTCACTCATCATTCAAATATGAGGACGAGCCGTATATGATTTATCATACGGGCCAACTAGGCGTGTTTCATATATATTGGACATCGCTGTTATAATATAACCTGCTTTTAATAAAGATAACACTAAAAAATAAATGATATACGTGTTCACCAATGGGCGTTATTTGATGGATAATACTCTATTAATATTTTCAGGAGTGCAATAGCGTTCGACATCTTAGGACTCTAGCAATTTGCAGTGTTTTTGAGATCAGCGCTTTCCATCTTACGGTTCTCTTCGCCATTATAAATAACTAAACCCATACCATATTTAATTTATGGGGGGAAATTCAATGAGAGAGGTGTATATGTGCCACCTGTTACAATTCGACAGATTCGAATTTTAGCCTGGGGCGCACTGATTGAGATTTTTATACTGTTTCGTTTGTCAGCTAGGAGAAATAGAGGGGCACTCCCTATTAAAAAACTACATTTTAGACAACAAAAAACTTTTACATTACATTTCTCTGTAAATTCGGCATTAATCACTTTAATTCATATTTCTGAAATTATTTTAATTTGTATTCAATCTTTACGTACCCTAAAAGGTTTTATGACATAGTTTACGGTGAGCGTTACAGCACTGATTTATTGTACTCTGTTCCCAACGTCAGAGTAACATCATTGAACATCCAGCCGTACTGCTTGTTAATGTCGAGGTCTGAAGATCTGGGAGAGGACTGGAGACAAATAACGGGAAGGAGTTCTATCTTACCCTGTTGAAAGAACCATCCCACCTGATGAGAATTCAGGATGTCACATTAATCCAAAATCTTGTTGGCTGAAGAAGAGATCAAACCCGCGACGTCTAAAAATCCAGGCCGTAGTGTTAATCCCACTTACCCACCGGATTCGTTTAAGATTTAAACCCAGAATGTATTGAGATTATTAACGCTGAGAATCTTGACAAGTTACTGATTGGTCTGATCAAAATACTGAAGGAAGAGTTTCGACTAAATATAAACAAAAGCAATGAAATGAAGCAGAAATAATATGAATAATAAATAGTATATTAAATTTAAAAATTGGATCGGATGTGGTAGAACAAGTACGTGAATTATGTAACTTCTTTAATTCTGTTACAACTGATGGCCGAACCAAGAATGATGTTAAAAGCCAAATATCAGTAGCGAAAACAATATTCTTGAAAACTAAAAATATCTTAGTTCAAAATATTGATCTAGGACTCAGAAAGAACTTTCTAAAACCCTAAGTTTGGAGCACAGCATTTTATGGTAGAGAAGCATGAACTTCATGAATACCAGAAAGAAGGAAAATCGAACCATCAGAAATTTGGTGCTATAAAAGGATTCTGAAAACTAAATGGACAGATAATGTACGAAATGAACGTGTTTTGGAGATGATGGGTGAGGAGAGACGATTGTGGAAGACTCTTACAGAAAGAAGAAACAGGATGGTGGTACACGTTGTAAGACATGCGGGATTGGTTAATTTGTGAGTGGAGGGAACAGTCGTAGAAAGAACTGTAGATGTAAACAGAGATTATAATACCCAGATGGAAAAAAAAAATCTCGACGGCAAGAAGGAATTGTGGTAGATAAACGAAATTTGGTAGGAGTGTTTATACATTTAAAAGATGACGTTGATTAAAATTTCCAGCAAATCAGGTTTTGCTTTAAATATAGGTTGTAATGTTCGTGAGTGTTAGTTACCTGTGACATTGGGTGTAGTGACAGTGAGTTAGTCAAGAATGTACACAGACGGAAAAAAAAATCCCAACACCAAGAAAAAATTATTGTAGAGTAATGAAATTTGGACAATGCATTTGTCAAGTTAACATGTTTAATTGATTAAATTTTCAAGATCACAGGTTAATTTAAGCTCAAGAAAATGCATTTCAAATGTGAAATACTGTTAAATTAATAGCCGGTGTAACCTCCAGAATTTTGAATGCAAGCCTGCAAACGTGAATGCATTGTGTCATACAGGTTTCGAATGTCACTTTGTGGTATGGAGTTCCATGCTTGTTGTACTTGTGCTGTCAATACTGGGACGGTCAGTGCTGGCTGTGGATGATGCTGGAGTTGTCGTCCAATGATATCCCATACGTGTTCAATTGGAGACAGATCTGGTGATCTCGCAGGCCAAGGTAACATGTCGACACTCTGTAGAGCACGTTGCGAGACAACAGCGGTATGAGGGCGAGCGTTATCCTGTTGAAAAACTCCCCCTTGAATGCTGTTCATGAATGGCAGCACTACAGGTTGAATTACCAGACTGACGTACAAATTTGCAGTCAGTGTGTTTGGTATAACCACAAGAGTGCTCCTGCTGTCATAGGAAATTGCTCCCCAGACCATGACTCCAGGTGTAGGTCCAGTGTGTCTAGGCCGCAGACAGTTTGGTTGCAGGCGTTCCCCTGGCCTCCTTCTGACCAACACTCGGCCATCACTGGCACCAAGGCAGAACCTGCTTTCATCAGAAAACACAACAGATCTCCACTCCGTCCTCCAATGAGCTCTGGCTTGACACCACTGGAGTCGCAAACGGCGATGGCTTGTAGTCAGTGGAATGCACGCTACAGGGCGCCTGGCTCGGAGCTGTCCTTGAAGTAACCGATTTCTAACAGTTCGTTGTGTCACTGTGGTACCAACTGCAGCTCGAATTTCTGTAGTGCTGCCATTCATGAACAGCATTCAAGGGGGAGTTTTTCAACAGGATAACGCTCGCCCTCATACCGCTGTTGTCTCGCAACGTGCTCTACAGAGTGTCGACATGTTACCTTGGCCTGCGAGATCACCAGATCTGTCTCCAATTGAACACGTATGGGATATCATTGGACGACAACTCCAGCATCATCCACAGCCAGCACTGACCGTCCCAGTATTGACAGCACAAGTACAACAAGCATGGAACTCCATACCACAAAGTGACATTCGAAACCTGTATGACACAATGCATTCACGTTTGCAGGCTTGCATTCAAAATTCTGGAGGTTACACCGGCTATTAATTTAACAGTATTTCACATTTGAAATGCATTTTCTTGAGCTTAAATTAACCTGTGATCTTGAAAATTTAATCAATTAAACATGTTAACTTGACAAATGCATTGTCCAAATTTCATTACTCTACAATAATTTTTTCTTGGTGTTGGGATTTTTTTTTCCGTCTGTGTATTTACGAAGACGCCGTTATCAATAGCTTACTGAGTTTGAATCAGGTCTTGTAATAGGACTACCAGATGGTGGATTTTCCTTCAGTGATATTGCAGAAAGACTTTTCAGGTATATATCCACTGTGCATGATTGCTGGCAGCAGTGATCACGGGAAAGCACTGTTGTAAGAGGACCAGGCTCCGGACACCCACGTGGCACAACCGAGAGGGAAGACCACCATATTCGGCGTATAGCTTTGACGGATCTGACGGCGTCTGCTGCAGTTGGCACCACAGTGACACAACGAACTGTTACTGATCGGTAATTACAAGGACAGCTCCGAGCCAGATGCCCTATGGCGTGCATTCCACTTACCACAAACCACGACTTGAGTGGTGTCAAGCGAGAGCTCATTGGAGGATGGAGAGGAGGTCAATTGTGTTTTTTGATGAAAGCCGGTTATGCCTTGGTGCCAGTGATGGCAGTGTTTTGGTTAGAACGAGACGACGTGAGCTCCTGCATTCCACCTATCTGCGGCCTAGACACACTGGACCTACACCCGGAGTTGTTGTCTGGTTTTCTATAACGGCAGAAGCACTCTCGCGGTAATCCCACGCACCCTGACAGCAAATTTGAACATCGGTCTGATGATTCAATGTACTGTGGTGCCATTCATGATCAGAGTTCCTGGGGGTGTTTTCCAACAGGATAACGCTCGTTCTCATACCGCTGTTGTAACTCAATATGCTCTACAGAGTGTCGACTTGTTACCTTGGCCTGCTCGATCACCAGATCTTTTTCCAATCGAACACGTATGGAACATCATTGGACTACAACTCCAGCGTGATCCACAACAAACATTAACCGTCCCTATATTGATCGATCAAGTGCAACAGACATGGAACTCCATCATAATAGATTTACCGGGCTAGTAACTTTCGATAAAGCACTCCGGTCATCCTGATCTGGTTTTTCCATGGTTTTCCAGGATCACTCCAGGCGAATGCTGGGATGGTTCCTCACTTTAGTCCATGGGCGCCTCCTGCCATATCCCGATATCCCTACCAAACTTTTACCCTTTCTGATAGGTGCAATGCACCCACCGCCACGCACTTTTAGTGAATCGCGGAGTAATAATAATAAGGTATAATATGCTCTCGTCGTACTGTCTTGTGTCATGGTTGCGCTTTAGCGCGCTTCGTCCGACTGTAATGCATTGCTCATATGAGGATTGAATCATTACATAGATCATTTTCAGATAGCATTTAGGATTTAGGTTCTGTCACATTATTCATTTCCTTGCTGTGGTGTCCTATATAACTGTACTGTATTCTTCTCTTGTTCGCTACAGCTATCTAAGGAAATTCATTTCGGCATTCGCCTGGAGTGATTTGGGTAAACAAAGAAAACCCAAATCTGCATGCTTGATAACTAGAAGCTACCGAAATCATAATGGAATAATCGTTGCTTACCTCATGGGAGGTATGCATGCGCGAAGTGCTAGGCCACAGACTTTCCTGATGCTTCTCTAGGCCACTCGTTCCGGACCTACTACGTCTAGGAAGGATTTCCACCAGAGCTTCGGTCTGTTGTTTCGTTTGCCTCAACAGATCCAAGTGATTCCGTGATTGTGCTCGTTCTCGTTTGAGCTTTCTAGGCGGATATTAGCTTTTTGGTATCTGCTTTATGATCAGTACTAAATACTCGGAGCTGCTGCTTCCAAGATTTTAACAAAAAATATAATATGAATCAAATACTCGAAGGCAAACAACTTATAGGACTACACGATTGTGAATTATAATCCACAATTCACAAAAAAGGAGTAGTTAAATTCTTCAGTCCGACATAAAACGCGATTTTGATAATTAATCACAGAAAGTATTTTCTATAGATCCAAATACTACAGTATACAGATGCTTTGAGCAACCTTAACTCTTCTAATGGCACGTGTGTCACTCTCGATCTTAGGAATCTAACTATGGGCGTCGCCATGGAATTTGTTTTCGTCCCATGCACTTTGAATGCTGAACACGAGTCTATTGACCGTCCGAGAAAGATGTGCAATCGAATTTCACGTAAATACAGGGTATATGTATATGTATACATATATATAAAACCAGTAATGTTATGCATTTGAGTGTTTTTGTGAGTATGAAACGAATCCAACCTACTGGATTCCTATTGTAAGCATTAAAACGGAACGTAATGAATGATATCATTTTGGTATAAGCTTTACTTATACGTACTTAAAAACTATATTAATGAAAAAAAGCTCTTGCAGTTAGATCAGAATTTGTGCCTTGTGGAAATTAACTGAATGTGGTATTCAGCTGAGTAGTATGTATGTCACAACTCTATTGCATCCTTCAAGGAAATTGCATCGATGAATGCACATTCCTACTGTCTTGCACTGACCTTTCCGCGCGTTTACGCTAGCCTAAGCACGATCACGTCATGCTCATACCTAAACGTTAGATCAGAGATAATTGAATTAAAATTCTAATACGAGTTTCCGAGTGGTATAACCACAAAACTTTACATTTTTTGACAGTAGATTTAAACTGCATTTTGACAATACATGCCCAAATATTCTTACAGGCTGTACCGGGAAAAATTATCCAGAATTTACAATTCATTTAGGAATAGTGAAGAAGCAGACAATACCTTGATTGATTACGCGAATTGCTGTGCCGGACTTAGGGGGGTTCAAACTTGGCGCAAAATCATGTTCAAGGGGGGGTAAGCGTCAATTTCGTTTGACGGTGACCTTTTTTTGCTGTACAACCGTCAGAGGGATGGCAGAATCAAAGAATAGCTCTATTTTGACCAGGGCAGCAAATTCACGTTTAAAGGGGCAGGAATCCCAAGTTTTTGCCCGGGCTCGGAAAATTCCTAGATTTTGCAGTTTTTCATGTCATTTCGATGCAGCGAAATCGAACAGATATTTCACTTTATTTATTCTTTGTTTCTAAATTATTATTTTCTCTTGTTAATAACAATCTACATGTAATCTTGCTTTTTGGTGAAAATGTTTAAAGTGTCCAATGTCAGAAGAATATTAAATCCAACTGCATCTTGCTGAGAGTGAATCAATTTATTTTTCACTATAACAATAAGAAAATAAAATTTATTTTCATAGAGCACCGCTTTTAACTACGTGAAAGTTTCAGTCTAAATTCTCCATAGTAAGTCTCAGTGTGCTGGGAATTATTTCACAGTCCACCTTTGATAATATTTGTTACCTTCCTACGCCGTTAACGTATCTGGTAAATTAACCTAATATCGCAGCATTTTAAGTAGAATATTACCAGCATACTGATACAGTATGAACAACCACTAATTTATTGATAAACATATCTCAGCGAAAAGAATTTTTTTCTGTAAATATAATGAATTAATATTAATTAAATATTAATAATATACCTTAAATGTCTATAATACACAGAAATTGAAACATTATGACAAAAAGAAAAAAAAATACCCTATAAACCCCAATCATATCGTTAATTTAATCTGTTAAAGTTTGAACGCATCACCATGGCGTATAAAGCGAGAATGGCAAGTAAAGGTTGTCTTCAGGACTATTTTCATTGCCTGTATAGATTTCTTGAAAACTGCTATGAAAATTAGTTACATACAATCACAAACTATCACTGTGCTAAAATGAATTTAAAAAATGATTTCTTGACACGCCATAGAAAGTATTGGGATAATATATATATATATATTATATTTTAAACCACATCTTTGGCTATAACTGTACATACGTTTCGTTTAAATATGTTCGTTCTTTAGGTATGATATTTATATATACACAGACAAAAATTCCAAAACTTACAGACTTTCAACCCTGAATCATCGGAAACAATTTCTTCACCAAAGACATAAACTGACACTATGTATACTTTTGTTGAACTTTATAGGCCTACGTTAGTTTTATTATGACGCACGCAGACAGACCAATGGTCCAGAATTTATAATTTTCACCTAAACTTGTAAGTTATCACAATAACTACAGAATTCATTAAACGATGACGTAAACTATTGGTATGTTCAGTTTCCATGTAATTCAATGGTTAGATTTTGCGTAAATCAAGCAGGCACAAAATTTAAGGTTTCGGACTCTGCATCATTGTCTGTTATGTAACTTAATGGGGTAAAAAGTATCCTCTGTGTCATCTAATTACATAATCTATCACTATATTTAGTTTAATTGAAATCCGTTTATCAGTTTATGCCTGATACATGCACAGACAGGCTGAAATTCAAAATTTACGTTGTCGGTTTTGAACTATGTAACTTACCGTAGTAAAAATTAGCCCGCAATTTAGCCTATGACATAAGCTATTAATATGTGTAATTTCGTTGAAATCCGTTTGTCGGTTCTTGCTTGATACCAGGAAAAACTGACAAAAATTTACCGTGGGAAACAATATAACTGATTGAGATAAAACGAATCCATCATCACGCCTGTCACCTGACTTCTTAGTTCACACCAGAAAAATCTCAAAACTAATTCTACGATTTAATAAGTTATATGGGTCTATTTTTTTATGTACATATTATTAAAGGTTCCTTAAAATTTAAACTAACAGCAAGTCTCTCTTAAATAGTCATTAAGTTATTCCTTAAGTGAACCCCGTTTTATGCCAACTGGAAACTATCTATACTTATAAAATGGCAATCTTGGTATCGACGTAGTGATGTCTGTCGCACTCTTAAGCCGCGTACTCACTAGCGAGCTGTAACTGTAACCGTTGCACGTTACTGTTACCGAATACGATAGTGAGTACGTGGCTCGCGAGCCTGCCGGGGGCGGAACGCGTTGCATTCGCAGCGAGCCTACAAGAAACACGTCCACATTCTGTAACTGTAACCGTTGCACGTTACTGTTACCGTGAACTATAGTGAGTACGTGGCTCGCAAGCCTGCCGCGAGCGGAACGCGTTGCATTCTCAGAGAGCCGACAAGAAACAAGTCCACATTTTGTAACTGTAACCGTTGCACGTTACTGTTACCGTGAACCCACACACTTCCCTCAACACTACTGGCCTATTTGCCTCCTTCCTGCCATTAGTAAGGTGTTTGAGAGACTGCTACTCAAACGACTGTGCACCCACATAGAAGCAAACAGTATCATTCCAGACCACCAGCTAGGATTCAGAAAAGGCCACTCCACCACTCAGCAGCTCATGAGAGTAGTCGAGAAAGCTACCAGAGCCTTTAATTTCAAGGAATACTGCGAGTTGGTGCTACTTGACATCTCCAGACCGTTCGATTCGGTATGGCACTCGGGACTCCTGCTCAAGCTCTATGAGTAGGGGTTTCCAGGTCCGTATGTGAAACTTATTAGGAGCTACCTCACCGGCCGCAAATTCAGTGTCCGTGTCAACAATGCTTTCTCAACTAGAAGACGGATCGGGGCCGGTGTCCTCCATGGGTCGGTTCTCGGACCAGTATAATACACACTGTACACCGCCGACGTGCCAAATAACCCTGGTGTAGAGCTTGCGACCTACGCAGATGACACCGCATACTTCTCTCTCAGAAGAAGCAGAGCTATTGTAACTTGACGTCTCCAGGAAGTCCTACAGAAAACCCTTCCTTGGGCTAGGAGGTGGAGAATAGAAATCAATCCTGCTAAAACGCAAGCCATTATGCTTACGCGAAGATGCGACCCAGCGCTACCGGTGATACCGCATCCTCTATTACACCTCAGTGACAAGGACATCCCCTGGTCTACAACTGTTCACTATCTAGGGGTCACACTGGATAGGAGACTAACGTGGCACGCCCATATAGAGGAAGTTAGATGCCGAGCGAGTGCGAGATTACAACAACTCTACCCACTCATGAATTTTAATAGTCGACTACCTCCAACTATTGGAATCAAAATCTACACTACCCTTATCCGACCAATTACGGAAAATGCATGTTCCGTATGGGCATACGCCGCAAATCATGTAATGCAAAAGCTACAAGTCAATCAAAACCGTGCATTGAAGAGAGCCCTACACTTGCCACGTCACTTCCAGACCGGTGCCCTACACGAGGCTACTGCACTGCCTATGCTCCTGGATAGATTCAGGCTGTTGGCAAAATCAATCTACAAAAGCTCCCAGAAGTCAAGAAATCAAATGGTCAAAAACATCGGCCATTATGATATTTCAGCGGAACGACATAAAAGACCATTGAGCATAATAAACTAATGCTCGAACACAAAGACAAACCAACTCCAAAGAATTGACCAACCGTACTAATAGGAGAAAATATCATACGATAACAACTCCCAAAAACACTGTCTTTTGATGAAATGGCAGAGAATGGTGGCTGTGTTGAGTGTGTACGTGGCTTGCAAGCCTGCTGCGAGAGGAACGCGTTGCATTCACAGCGAGCCGACGATTGTCGGTTTTTGCTGCGAATCAAAGGGCGCTCGCAGTGCGTTCGTGGATGTCGAATGTGGAGGTTGTTGCAAGCTGCGAACCTACCAGTATCTTCAAGCGACATGAGTGATAAATTTCTTCAGCTGATATATGCCTAAAACGAATGAAAAGTTCTATGGAATCCCGAGAACATGGATTACTACAAAAACATTTGAAAGAAGACGCCTGGGCCAGAATCGGAGGCATTATGAATGAAACCGGGGAAGTATTCGAGCAAAAAAATCATTAATTTATTGGCTTCGTACAGAAAGGAGCGAATGAAAATGAAGAAATCAACCATAACAGGAAAAAATGAAAAACTGTAACAGTGAAACAAAAAATGCAATTCAACATGAAATATTGCAGATAATTATGTGTGCTGATCAAGGATATTACAACTCCATACAAAATTATGGTTATTACTCCACTACACAAGCTCCACACCCTTCAGCTTCTTCCTCCACTATAAATCGAGATATAGCTCGCCCTTAAACTTCTTCCCCAAATCAAAACCAACAAAGTCCTCTGCAGACCCCGCCATACTCCCCGTACAGAAATAATAGCTAGTATTCATCAGATATGAATTTAGAAAATTATGTATGAATTTTTTGAAATTAATTACATTATTATATTTTTTTATTTTTGGATAAAGGATTAACTTGATTTGTTCTTTCAATGCTCCTATCAGCCCCTGGCACATTTTAGGGACAATTGAGCTTATGACTTGTTTGGAAATGCGAAACAGGTATTGTAAACTTGTAAAAGAATCACCGGTAGCTAAGTATCTAGCGTCACAGCTAATCTGTCTTGAACCAACATTGCTTCTCGGAACGAAGTGTTTCTTCGTTCTATCTTGAGCCCAATTATGTTTACTATATATTCAAAATCAGTTGGAGGGATTCTCGTGAAATTTTTGTATTGACCATTCATTTGTTGATTTCTTAAAAGAAGAATTAAATCACTTCTTTCTGGATACATTCCATGAATACGCCATCTCCTTGGCCGTTTGTAAGCATCCAGTAAAGCACCTACAAGTAGGTATGCTGCACAAGCGAGAGACACTTCGTCCGACATCGCGGAGCTCCAAAAGAACGCTGCGGATAGAGTCGGCTTGTCGTTACTGTTACAGCGAGCGTACACACTGGAACGTATCCGTTCGGTTACAGTTTCAGCTCGCTAGTGAGTACGCTCGGTGTTCGTCGTGAGAGAAGTTCACTTCACGCGTACACACTAGAACGGTTTACTGTATCTGTTCGGTTACAGTTACAGCTCGCTAGTGAGTACCCGGTTCTACGTAACGCTTCCCGCCTCCACTGCCCACCAACAACGACCCGAGATGTTCGAGATTATGCACGTTATTTAATAACAATTCTATTTAGCTAAGTATCCATGAGTAAACGAACCGCCAGCACACTAAAAGAAAAGTGTGTATTTCGTAAAAATCGTTATATTAATTATTAGTTGCTTTTTCTTAATTACTTCGTTTGATTTAGATTTTTCTTACACTCTGTACAGCGATATCGTTGTTACAGTAAGCTAAGAAGTATCTACATTACATTTTCAAGATTATGAGCGCTATTTGATGAAAATTGAACTTAGTAAGCAAAGAAACGAATTGCTAAAATACTGCGTTATTTTTACGGGTTTACAAGTTATTTATATTCGATATAGATATTTTAAGTCACTGTTTAATATACTCGGAGAAACGATTTGCCGAATCACTGAAATAAAAGTATATACTGCGATCATATTAATTATTTGTTACTTTTATTACTGATGATGTCACTATGTCAGACACATGTAAATATTTCCAGTGGGCCAAATTTAGATCGCAATACAGTGAATTTATTCGTACAAGGATAATAGAATCTATGAATTTTGAAAAGCAATATTGTTGTGGTTATGTCGAAATGCAGACATGACCAGAATGACAACTGACAATTTTTTTTACACAATGATTCACAATGAATTTTTGTTTTTAGTTGTATAAATAATTTAAGCTGCTTTCATAAGCTCCGAGTTACTGAAGTTATCATTATACGGCTGGAAGTACTGTAATTCCGTATTTAGCATGCTGAAATTAGATTAATACCACCAGCTACAGCATAAGGTTTTGGATATTCTAATTTATTTTTAATTTCATTGGTTCTGACATCAGTAGAAGTTCCATGTGTATCGCTGCGTAAACTACAACCGAAATATGTACAAATCACAAAAAAAGGTTATGAGCGTTATACAGGGCGTTCGCCGGAAAACGCTACCCTCCCAGTCTGTTGCCGTCGGCAACTTGCTCCGTCAGTCTAGCCAGCAGTTTCCGCCAACCGGCACCGTGAATCACCGCGCTGTTTAACACCTCCGCTGCCCCAACAGTGCATTGCAGTGACCCTTACATTGTTAAGAACGGTTTCTTTGCATTGTAGATAGTTTGTGACTTCAGTCTCTTATTAATCAGTGTTGTGAATAAACGTTTCTTTGCGGTTTGGCTGGTTTGGGGCTTCATACTCTTATTAATCTGTACCGTGTTTGAGTGTGAGTAAAATTATGGTACGTTACAGTTTGCAACAAAGAATATTTCTCTACGATACATATGTGAAGAAGAAGTCGTTTAAAAAGTGTCGCAGTACATTTCGTCGCGAATTTCCTGGCGCTATACTGCCAGCTAAATCAACAATTCTGCGTCTGGTTAAAAAAGTAAGAGAAACGGGTTCATTTTTTAACAAAAAGAGACTGTCGGTCAACCGTATTCTCACAGAGGAGAAAATTAACGATATCGCTTTTCGACTAGAACAGTCACCCAAAAAATCATTAAGTCAGTTAGGGCAGCGTGTGTCTCGAAATATGTTCAGAAGATGTGAAATGTGCATTACACAAGAGGGTCAACACTTCCAGCATCTTTTATAAGGTAAGCTAATGAATTACGTCACATTTAAATGCTTAGCACACAAGTTTATGAAGTTTATGAAGCGTAATTATTATGAAATAGTCCGCGGCCGACGGTCGAACAATGCCGGAAACTGAGCGCTCGCTCGCCGGGAGCAGTTTCTTCCTTGTAGCGCTAACAGTGGGTTGCGTTTCCCGGCGAACGCCCTGTATAACAACAATTCTGTTTATTTATGCATCAGCAAAGTAATGAACATTCCTTTCACCTGACATGTTTTACGGGCTTAGAGACAATGAACTCATATTCTCATATCCTGAAAATACCAGATGTTTGCTGGTCTTAGAAATATTCGTGGCTCTTAAAATGTCGTTTTACTGGCTTATGAGTTATAGCGTTATACATACGCCTGCTGTATCCATTTTATTTGAACAGTATTTACTGACTGATTTTTATTATGAATTTTTAATTCAATTAGAATTATTTTTTAATATTCTGCATGCGGAATACCTGTCCCATCTTTGCGGTCAAGAGTCTGTGAATCATTCCTATACGGCAACCAATAATGTCAGATATCGACTTGTGTAACGCCGTCGAAATGTATTCCTTCATTTTTGTGTGATGAGTGCACATACAAACACAGGAACAGTGTGAACAACAACAAAAAAGGCTTTGTTTCTCTCGCAGGCAGTTTATAAAAACTTTGTTATAAGAAGGTCTACAGATTTACTTCTGTTTGAGTCCCCTATGACTCTCCAGCAGCCCGCCTCCCAGCCTTCTGCTGGGAGGAATGAAATGGTAAAAAAAAAAAAAAAAAAAAAAAAAAAAAAAAAAAAAAAAAAAAAAAAAAAAAAAAAAAAAACCTTCTGTTTGTGACCGAGATGGGAGGAGGCCAATATTGGCCTCCTACCTATCATTCGGGAGTACCGGGGTTAAACTCGGTTCGGCCATCCTGTCTGAGGTTTTCCGTGGTTTCCCTCAGACAATTAGGCGAATGCTGGGATGGTTCCCTAGAAGGCCACGGCCGACCTTTCATCCCCCTTCCCTCCCCGTAGTAGTAGATTGGCTGAAAAGAGTCCCCTATGACTCTCCAGCAGCCCGCCTCCCAGCCTTCTGCTGGGAGGAATGAAATGTAAAAAAAAAAAAAAAAAAAAAAAAAAAAATACTTCTGTTTGTTGTTATAATAAATTAGGCTTTTGGTTTATTCCGAGTATTCATAATAATCGGTATAAAATTGAGAAAAGAAAACTCTACCTTTAAAATTCAACAGCGTTACTAGCAGACATATATGACTGCTAAATCTGGGAAGAACGTGTAACATAGTAAGCCCCAAACATGGTATTAGCGATATATTGTTGAAAGAACTCCACACGTTTAGACGGAAATATCTATTCTAATATTATAATAAAAAAAACTGTCGCCCATTTTAAATATCTGGGTGAAATTATACAATCCTCAGGACTAAACCGAATCGCCAATGAACAGAGTCACCAAGCTTCAAAGGGCCTACAGGCTAACGTGGAACTACTACAACAAGAAATGCATTTCAGTGGATGCAAAATTAAGGCATTATAAAGCAGTGATTCTTCCAGAAGCAACCTATGCAGCCGAAACAATAGTAATTGATGGTCATTCCAAAATTAAAGAAATAGAAAAACAGTAACGAAAAATTCTGAGGAAGATATATGGGGCAATAAATAGAAATGGCATTTGCATGAAGAGACCACGGAAAGAACTCTATCAAAAGATCAACACAATAACAGAAGAAATCAGAAAGCGTCGTGCTAAGTTCTACACTCACATCTACAGGATGGAAAACACTAAAATAGCAAAGACACTACTTGACATCATTACAAAGAGTAAATGCAGTAAGGAATGGCTAAAAGAGGTCCAGAGGGACCTACAACGGATCAACATAGAAAATCTCGAATACCGCATTGAGTGTCATAAGAAGATCACAAATACTAATTTTGAGCAAAGAACAACACGACAATCTGGAAAGAAATGGACAGATAAACGGAAGAGAGAGCACTCCGAGAGGATGAAGAGATTTTGGGAAGAAAAGAGGAAAAACAACTGAAGATTAAATCGTGGTTTCAAGTTCAATCGCTCTCCTAAAGGAGAATAATCGCAAATAATAATAATAATAATAATAATAATAAGAAACTGGTCGTCTATGACGTCGTCTGTTACGTGATGACGTCAATCTATGGCGTCACGCAATGACGTCATGTTTTACGCCATTGTTCTTGGTTATGCACATTATCTAATAACATTTCTAAGGATCCGCGAATAAATTAACTGACAGAACACTAAAATAAAAGTATGTATTGTATTTAAATCTACATATCAATCATTAGATGCTTATATTTACGTAATATTCTTTTGATATACTGGTATAGAAGTATTCCTTAAATTCTTTGTCCATAGATATGTAAGATACAAGCTTTAAGTCTCGAGCATCAATCTTAGCAAAAGTTTTGATTAGATTGTTACTTAGCATGGGTCAGACTTACAACTGTCATTTTTGAGGTTACTGTAGGGGGCATGAATAATTCAGTTTTTTATAAAAATAATTTAAACTGTGTACTACTATTGAAATTATTAGGTCGTTTGAATGGAAATAGTTGCACACTGATTTTGATGTGTGCAGCCTACAATACAATTAAAACAAATTTTATGTGACATAATGTAAGTTTATAAGATTTATTTAAATTTCCTTTGCTTTCACTGAGCAATGTTACTGAGGCTATTATTTCAGCAACATGTAACTGTATCAGCCTTTCAAACGTTGTAATATTGGTCTGAATCACGGAAACAAAAAAAGGTGTAAAAACCCTTGAAGGTTGTTGATCAAATTTATATCGCGATGCATTATTTCCACTAAAATGCGATACAGTACATGCATTAATAAGCGTGAGATTGAAGTATTGTTCTTCTGGTGGCAAGTTTAGCGTAGTATGTGGTTAGGTTGAAATACAACCTAGACCCGGATGGAAACGGAAACATACGGTGCAAGGCACGAGGAATTACCTTGAATTTTATTTTATAACAAATCTGTTTAGTTAAGCAATTGCTATGACATGAATTGTCAGCACACTGAAAGAAAAGTATGTCTTACGTTTAAATTTTTAAATTAATTATCAGCTTTTTTTTACTGAAATCATTATATGGTTTGTATGAAAGAAGTTCCAAACTGATCGCGTAAACCACAATTGAATATTACGTGGCATAGCGTAAGTTGTTAAGATTTATTTTTAGCATTCTTCGTTTTCACTGGGGTCATTATTTCAGCCGATGTAAGCTGTCTCATATTCATATTCATCACAGGTAACGAGAAAGAAAGGTGTGAGGAACTGTGGAGATTTGGGATCAAGTTTATATATCGACGCATGATGACACTGACATGAGATACATGGAATGTATTAATTCGCGTGTGATTGAAGGTTTGCTTTTCTAGCGGCAATATTAGCGGAGATTGTGTTTAGGCTGGAATAAAACCTGAACCAAGTTGACAACTTATGCTTTTGCTACAGCACAAGGGACGATAAATTATAATAACACACCGTTAAACCCATCATTTTTGACTGGCTTTGAGGCTATTAATGTTATAAATAATAGTCGTAATATTAAGGGTGTAAAGAATAGTGATTGGCGTAAGTATAATCAAGAAAATAAATGTGTATATGATTATCACGCAAAAATCTGCTCACATCTGTGTCGCACCATATCAGCTTCATAACAGGACACTGATTCGTTTTTCTTGCTGTTTCCAAGAATGGAGACACCTCTCTTCCACCTGCTAACTATTGTCTAAAATTACGCCACCAGTATTGGCTCTGCGATTATTGGCGCATTCATATTCAAATTTCAACCTCCACTCCATAGAACTACCGAAACCTCACTCTTCTAAGGAAACCCACCAAACATTTATTTGTGGCCAAGCCGGCCAGTGACCGCCCTTAAAGAATATCCCACTGCAGATGCCACTCACTAGCCATAAAGCCATGATCCCGGGTTGGTTTTCACAAAATGAATAATGGCCATACTCAAGACTAGAACCTGAGGAGCAACTGTATATACTTTCAAAATTTATAGAAAAAGTGTAAATTTTTAATTAAGTTAGTAATGCAACTTCACAATAATCAATATCGATAAATCTGCGTGATTCAATTATGAATTTAAAAATGTTTTGTGAAACAATACGTGTTCGATTTTTTACTGTGGCTTATCTTGCATGGTCAATCATACTATATAAGATTCAGCATAAAAGTTGGTTCAGATGTATTTTATCTAATAACGTATAACAGGTTTTGCCACCGACGCTTCGATTTCAGCTGTTGTTCATAATACAGGTTAAGCGAAGGGAATTCCCGCTAAATATATACTTCCTGAAATACCAGCCACATATTCGTTCACATACGTTATTCTTGGTCCCAAAAAAGCTAAAAGCCTTAAAGCCAAAAGTTTTTCATTAATAGCCGTCACTGTAAATACTTTACAGTTCTAAAATCTAATCAATAAGAGGTAGAGATTTATAAGCATCTCGGGCTATTCAGGTTAATATCTGCATTTGATTTTAATGAGGTCTACACTGTGTTTTCTTGATTTCTCTCCAGAATTGTTTTTAATAATTTCTCAGCATTATAAACATCCACCACATTGTACAGTAAAAATAATGAGAATTTTTGTGTAATATAAGAGCACATAATAATCTTGAACATAAATACATTGATGTTAAACTGGAAATATATAGAATACGAATAATTAAAATGAAACTAAATCTATGATTGAATATATCAAGACGATTGTTGAACGCTAATGTGAAAGCTAAAAAATTAAACAATTTAAAAAAATGAATAAAAGAACTTAATATTAGCATTCAAAAACAAAAGATTAGTTAAATCGTATCTAAGCTTATTATCTGAGTTTGAAATTTCAGAAAGTTGAAGAAATGTTAACATACTTATCGTTTTTACAAATGTATAGCGATTGCAGACACATAGACATTATACCAAATACACATATATATCAAGAGCTCTGCAGAAGTAAATTTCGGACAATAACTACATGAGGCTGCATTTGAAGCTGGTCTGAAATCCTCTCAGCCTACTTGAACGAAAATCTTTAAGAAAAATACTTTATAAAGAGTCTATCAATCTTCGAGAATACTAATGTTACTTCAGAAAGAAACAAACAAACACACACACATACACACACACAAACAAACAAGGAAAAATTAAACCAACGCAAAAATTTAATAATTGAAATATAAGTAATACTCGTACACATATGGCCACCTATACGAAATAAAACGTATTACAAAAAACTTGAGTTATAGCAGGAATCGAACTTAAGTCGTACTGTTTTCTGTCCGACACTTTAACCGCAAGATAACAGCGACAATTTTTTGCTGTTGCTAACTTACTGGGACCGTGAGGCAAAACTTTGAGGTAGGTTTTCTTGAGAATGGTTGAGAGTTGTAGTACCTTAGCAGTGTTCCTCATTATTCGACGTCGGGCTTGCCCCACGATCCTAAAATTTGAGAAAAGTTCTTAACCCCAACGTCTCGTACTTACCATGTAAGTTTTTTCAGCTTCATTATTGACTAAACAGGTTGTCATATTTACCGTCCTGTAGGAATGATATAAAAGGAAAACCACTTATTTTACTCAGAAAGCAAACATACCGCACCGATATTGATAGTGGAAAGGGTCTGAAAATAGAAAACTCTGAGATTATGCTCGTGATATCGTCCAAGATTTGACGTCATAGATCTAAGGACGCCTTCTGTTTAAAATATATATCCTTTTAATATTTTCACACCAGGATCATGAAATATTCGCTGAAGAATTAATCTTAGGAATTAGTTTTCAGTACAAAATAAACAAAAATTTAATTATCACTCTGTGCTAACACACGACTGTTCTTTCACTAAACCTACTCAAGATAGTGCGAAATTATCCATCATGCTTAGTGAAGACAGTTGTATTGTTATAACACAGTAAATATCGCATATCTAACTTTATAATTATTCTTTATATTGGAACAAAAATTAAAACAGTACCAGTTTCATCCTATATCATATTACCTAACAAATGATATCAGAATAATCAAGAGACACAATTGAGTCACCATTTTTAGCTGTGATGCTGACTACCGCAGACGTAAGATTTGATAGGAAATAACAACCAACAGTTAGTGATTTACATACCGTAATTGGAATCTTTGATTTTATATTTCCTTTATCTTAGCCGAGATACTGCATATTTGTTTTGAAACAAAAGCACTACTTCTGAACTTAAAATTCTGTAATTCAGTTTCAGCTCTTACTGCTACTATACAATTCCATTAATATATACGAATAAAAGTGGATAGATGTTTATTTAGTATTGCTTCCAACATGATAGACAAAAATCGAAATTTACATTTATTGTAAATCGCTCAGTTTCCACATATCAGGTTTGAGAGAGATGTCTAGCTGAATACACGATTCGCCTTTAACCTAAGTTTATTATACACTTAGGAATGATGCAACACAAAACTTTTTACGGCATGTTCTGTGTGTAAGTTATTGATCAAGTGAAGAGTAAGATAGCAGATCATGCAAGCTCAGAATAGTACCTGATTTCTCTTTATCTGAGCATGCGATCTCTTCCACGCTTGGAGAAGCATTGAGGTGAAAGTTAGAGGAGGTAGAAATAAAAATGAGAACCCTTCAAAAAGGTGGGATGATTAATGAGAACATTTGGTACATAAATTAGTGATGTAACCTATATTACACCTAGCAAAATGAATTCATCAAAGTGTTATTAAAACGAATTAGTTCAATATGAAGTAAATGTGATTTCTTTTACGTTTATTTCCAAACAGTTGGGAATAATTCAAATTAATAATAAGAAGAACAAGTATACTATGAGCTGTCACGCTCCATCAAAGGAAAAAATAACTATTTCACTGTCACTTATCTATATATAGAAAGATGAATGTATGTATGTTTGTTTGTTTGTTCTTCATACAAATCCACAGTTTTCATCCGATCTCCATGAAACTTTGCCCACTTATCCTTTGAAACAAGGAGAAAAATACTGTCTACATTTGATTGAAAAAATTATCTGTAAAAATAATACATTTTGTCTCACAATTTCGAAATACTACTGGACGGTGATTGACAGACGCGTTGGATATGGACGTCTCTGTATTGTTTTTCTGTGTAGTGGTCAGGCAGCTCGGTGGTTAAAGCGCTTGCTTACAAATTTCGTGGTCTCCGTTTCAAATCTCCGTGGAGGCTAAGATTTTTTTAAAAAAATTTGATCGTAAGAGTCAGGCCTGAGCCGTAGGTTATTCGGATTGAATGTTAAACTGTAGATATTAGAAAGTTAGGGGTGCAATGCGAGGCAAATCGTTGGTAGTCTTACAATTTTGTAGGTGTAAACTTTTTTACATTATAATGATCCCTCAGGTGTTGTTCCCAGTCAGTGTGTGAGTGAGAACCACAGTAATACTAATATAAATACGGAAGTGAGTCTCTGTCTTTTTGTTACGTTTTGACGACTAAATGGCTATATCGCTGTGATGGAATTTTATAAGGAAATCTGTATGAAGGGCACAGGATATTCTTTCCAGTATGATTAACAGTTGTAGTCACGAAATTTTGAGACCTTATCGAATGGCGACAGAAATATGTTGGAAATTGATTCTCTTCAAGAGACAGGTTCGACGGTAGAATGGATATAGTGATAGCTTTCCTGTCATATTATTACTACTCGATATTGTTTGGGACCAATCCTTCGTTACCAACAACTTTCTATAATTCTGGCAAAAAAATTCTTAATCCACGCGTACGAAGTCGCTGGTACGGGCTAGTAATTTAATAAAGCCTTTCGTTTTGCTGCTGCATAGAGAGCTTTAGATAATATTCAGTTAGTTAATGTTACAATTAATTACTTAAATAAATCTCACCGTTTCACATTAACGATTACTTCAATTAAATTGTACGTGAATCATGATCTGTACGAAAAGTAAATACAAGCTACCGACACCGGTAGGGAGGGGATGGAGTTCAAGGAACGGGAAGGATTTCATCCGTACCATTTGCAGGAACCATTCCGACAGTTGACTGGAATGATGACGGTTAACTATACCGCTGTCATCACAAGAAATTGAATAATATCCCAGCTCAGCCCATAACAATGCCGTTGAAAAATCGAAATAAATCGTTTGATCAAAAGATTGTAAGTTTACCACCACGTAATCTCGATTCTTGTATGAGAGTTAGTTGAAAATAATTTGAACGCTCATGGTGTGGTGTTGGAAATATTTTCCTACCACACCTTATGCCATAGCTACTGAGATTTGTAGATTATAGGCCTACTTTTTAATTTTCTTCAGGAGCAAATTTACAAGTTGTTCCGCCGTTTCTTGAAGGGTGTGTTGATGTTTCCACAGTATAGCTCTACGTTTACATGAAACATGTGATGATGCATCCTATTTTTGTTCCGTATTTCTTAAGAGTTTCTACAATTATAACAAAGTGCCTTGCGATATAAGGTACCTGCAACAGACATTTCGATAATGTGCAGTGATATCGAATCTACCAATTTTTGGGTATTTCTACCGATATGGCGGTCTGTCCTACCGAAATGTAAAGATTTTTCCACGATTTCTAAAATACAAGAAAATTTTTCAGATTTTTAATTTACTGATTTCACATTTTCAAGTGAGCAACCCTTTCCGTTTAGGTTTTTACGTTGAATTCCTCGATCTATTATGTGGTAAGTAGTTATCTATTGCAGAATGATTCCAATATCTTTTGAGAAATGCCCTGGTGCCCTACACTTTCGACATTTTTATGGGATTCCTGAGCTAATTCGTCTTATCTGTATTAACGAGAATTCGGAGTTTATTTGTTCATTAGTTTTGATCTCATAGAAGAGAAATTTTCTCCGAGTTACTAAGTCAGAATGTCGTCAGACGAAGAAGAAACAAGTACAAGAGCGAGTGTGAAAGGAAAAAAATACCTTCAATTTTATGAAAAAGAATAAGAAGAAAATTTTCATGTTGGCTGAAAAAAGTCGTTAAAGCGCAAACTATGCTAATGTAAGAGTTGTAATATGTATGAATATTACAGAAGGGAAAGACGCTACTCAGAAACACAATGCTTAGCAAGAAAATTCGGTAGCATCAAAATATAAAAATCATAAAGATATGGTCATTTCATGTGGCAAAAACTCAAAAACCTGTTATACAAACTAAACAAGGTAAAAATATTTATTACTTTTCTACGAAGTGAGAGTACTTATATGGTTATTAGCTTAGTTTATTTTGCGGACAATAATCTACCCTTTACCATTATGGAGTACCTACCGAAACTGATACAGTCCGTATGTTCCGATTCAAAAATTGCAGAAGAAATAATAATAATAATATTTAATTAAATTGTAATGTAGCATACACTCAGGTGGTAATTTTTCTACTCACCCATCTTATCCCTATCCTACACCCAGCTAAATTTGCCATCTGCAAATTTTAACTTTAAATTCTTTCATCATTTTCCTTGGTAACTTATTACCTAAAAACGAGAAACCTCCTACAACCCTTGTGTCTTAAATCGAGTGCCACATTGTGGTCATGGTCATTATTTTCCCTTGTATGCATTACTTTACATTCTTACACAAAAATCTTTCCGCGCCTCATCTCCAATATACGACTTGAACACTCCCATGGACCCTCTTCACCCTGCTCCTATCTTCCAATTAATCCCATTCCAGCTCTTTTATCATATCTGATACTGACTTGCATTCTGCGATAATTTCACAGTAACAAATCTAGCAGCCCTTTTTTGCATCCTCTCCTGCACCTGCATTTGTTACTCAAAATGTGGGTCCCATACTACCTACATATTCAAAGCAATGGTCTGAGCAAAGTTTTGAACACCAATTCCTTTACATCTCTGTTACATCCCCTCATCAATTCTCTCCACCAAGTGCAGAAGTTTGAAACCTTTAAATAAAATGTTCGACGGCCAATACGCACGCCATAATTAACCAGTTTATCGGAAAATAAAGTTTTGATTATTTATGTGAAATCTGAGACAAACTAAGTTTTCGCTTTTGTTGACGAGTCCAATGATGTTAACACAACCAAACACTTGTGCTTAATCGTGAGATGAGCAAATAGCATCGCATCAAAGATTGTTTTTTTTTAGCTGTTATTCCATTAGAAGCTGCTGATGCAGTGTCCTTATTTTAAAACAGTGTAAACTTTTTTTAGAAGCTATGGTATTCCATTAAAATAAACTAATGGGTTTTGCATCTGATGTGTCAAACGTAATGATGGGGTCTGATAATTCTGTTGCATTATTGCTGAAAAACGAAATTCCCAATATTTTTATACTTAAGTGCACACGAAATTCGTTTCGTCCTTGTATGACATAAGCTTGTACCAAATTGCCATGCAACTTGTAATTACTGGTGGTGCATTATTTTTCATATACCGATTTTGGTAAAAATATACCGATATTACTGAACAGCTCTACTGATTTCGCGTTTTGACGTTAGAGACCACTACCGAGCGTGGTGGTGTAACGGCTAGCATTCTGGCCTCGCATTCGGGAGGACGGCGGTTCGAATCCCCGTCCGGACATCCAGATTTGGGTTTTCCTTGGTTTCCCCAAATCACTCCAGGTGAATGCCGGGATGCTTCCTTCAAAAGGCCATTGCTGAATTCCTTCCCATTTCTTGCCCTCCATCCTTTCCCGTCTCTAAAGACCTAGTTGTTATAGGAGACGTTAAGCAGTTAAAAAAAAAAAAAAAAAAAAAAAAAAATGACCACTGACAATGTATACCAGCCCGTGCTCCGTTCGCGAACAGCGACTGTGTGCCGAATCAGAAATTCTGTAAGTTTGGCTCATAAAAGTAAGATTTTCTTTTTCTTATGGCTTTATATCTCGTCGACGTCGTAGTAATTAGAGGCTGGATGGGTCTGGAAACAAGTACGGGAAGGAATTTGGCCATGATCTTTTGAAGGAAACATCCCGGCATTCGCCTGGATTGATTTGGAAAGCTATGGAAAACCCAAATCTGGATGTCCGGACGGGGATTTGAACCGGCGTCCCCGAATGTGAGGCCAGAGCGTTAACCTCTCACCCACCACGCTCGATCATAACAGTAAAGAAAAGCATTTCCAAGTATTTGGCGAATGTCAAAGTTGCAGAAAGACAGTCAGTCCATTTGAGGGCTGTGTTGTAAATGACACTAATCTTTGTATATAAAGATGAATGTATGTTTGTTTGTTTGTTTGTTTGTTTGTTCTTCATAGAAATCCACAGTTTTCATCCGATGTCGATGAAACTTTGTACACTTATCCTTGAAACAAGGAGAAAAATACTGTCTACATTTGGTTGAAAAATTATCTGTATAAATAACACATTTTGCCTCATAACTTCGAAATACGGCGATAGACAGACACGTTGCATGTGGACATCAACGTACCATGTTTCCGTGTAGTGGCCTGCCAGCTGAATGGTTAGAGCGCTTGATTACGAACGTCGTGGTCTCCGGTTCAAATCTCCGTGGAGGCTAAGATATTTAAAAATTGTTTTTCATCGTAAGAGTCAGGCCTTGGCCGTAGGTTATTCGGATTGAATGTTAAAATTTAGATATTAGAAAGTTAGGGGTGCAATACGAAGCAAATCGTAGGTAGTGTTGCAATGTTGTAGGTGTACCCTTTTTTACGTTATAATGATCCCTCAGGTGTTGTTCGCAGTAGTGTGTGGTGTGAACCACAGTAATATTATTATAAATACGGAAGTAAGTCACTGTCTTTTTGTTACGTTTTGATGACTAAATGGCTATATCGTTGTGATGGAATTTTATAAGGAAATCTGTATAAAGGCACAGGATATTTTTTCCACTATGATTAACAGTTGTAGTCACGAAATTTGAGACCTTATCGAATGGTGACAGAAATATGTTGGAAAATGATTCTCTTCAAGAGACAGGTTCGACGGTACAATGATATGTGATACCGAGATTGGTGGTGTAACGGTTAGCGTTCTTGCCTCGCATTCGGGAGGACGGCGGTTCGAATCCCCGTCCGGGCATCCATATTTGGGTTTTCCATGGTTTCCCCAAATCACTCCAGATGAATGCCGGGATGCTTCCTTGAAAAGGCCATGGCCGAATTCCTTCCCATTCCTTGCCCCATCCTTTCCCGTCTCTAAAGACCTAGCTGTTGTAGGAGACGTTAAGCAGTTAAAAAAAAAAAAAGATATAGTGATATCTTTCCTGTCATATTATTCCGGCTCGATATTGTTTGGGACCAATCCTTCGTTACCAACGACTTTCTATATTTAATTATGGCAAAAACATTATTAATCCACGCGTACGAAGTCGCGGGTATAGGCTAGTATTTATATAATTTTCCTGTGTTCGAGCCAATAGAAGATGAGAAGAAACGAGAAGGACTTTGGCGGTTTCTGGTTAATATTTTGAGATTAAATTCTGTTCGGATCGTTGGAAACGGCTGGGCAGTATCCATTTTCAAGCTTTGATCAGTTTTCGCTCTGAACGCTGGCGTTATATGGAGACTTGAATAAAATAGTAACATACCGGACTACCAACATGGGACGGCGGCAACTTTCACAGAGCAGAGCATGAAGACATTACTTCGATTGCGGCAATGCTATCACCACCCATAACTGGACGACTGGTCCACAAAGAACTATTCAACCCGTTCATAACGACTGTTCAACCCATGCTCTAAACACTAACCAGTTTCACTGTGTTTGTTCCAACATCCATAATAATAGTATTAAATAGAATACAAGTGTCATTATTAAATTCGTTTCAGAATTGTTAATAAATTCATTGATTGTGAGATATGCCATTGTTTTGTTACTTGTATTTTCTATTCTTTCAATTTCAAGTTTAAATATCATTAATAAGATGCGTAACGCTTATTAAAATTACAGTAAATAATTTGATTAATAATCAATTCATTACACACGAAGTGTGAGATTGTGTTTACCGGAAAATTACAAATCTAAGATTACCAATGTTGTAATATACCAACATGCGAGATTCATTTGAAAGATGGCCACTAATCGCTGATTTATTCACAGTACTATATTTTCGCCCTGCGCTTTTTCTGAGTGACAAAGTTTTCACAGTTAAAACAAATTAGCTTATAAGTAACAATTTTCTAGGTGCCAATTATGAGAGAAGAGTTCCTATGCAATCATTCCATCTAACTGAACCATTTTTCTTTTCATGTCACGCAACAGAATCAGGAGTACCGACAGTAACACCTAAGAATTATCAACAATTAACGTGCACTGTTACTAGCTGGGTGCATTGCCTTACCAACTGATGCGCGCTTCAGATAGAGCACTGACATTTTTATGGCTACTAAACAGGCTGTAATTCCCCCAGGAGAAAAACCTCCATTTAAATTTGATATTTTACTTGTTGGGTTTCCATGGCTACTAAACAGGCTTATTTACATGCTGTAATTCCCCCAGGAGAAAAACCTCCATTTAAATTTGATATTTTACTTGTTGGGTTTCCATGAATTTAAGTCACTGTGAGTTTAGCGTCATCACACCAAGACGAAAGGAATGGAGCCATTACTTTTTTCAATACATAGTTTCCCCATGACGCCTGAAACAATATTGTTAGAATTTTGCTTAAAATTATATATTCTCTCCTCCATTATCTTATCTAATACATTACCCTTCAATTTATTGCGTATAAATACTAGGTGGCTCGTGCGAGAATTTCGGGAATGATATACGAGGTTGGCAGGTTGCAGTAAGATTTTTAGAAAATGTTTATTTGTAAACTGAAAAAACGTAACAACGTATTACAAAACAATTTGACAGACGTTAAACATACTTGTAATATTTAGTGCTGCTATCTGGTGGCAGCGCGATCATTCTTTATAGACGCCAGCGAGGCCTAGTAGATTGACTCTGAACTATCGCTTACCGTGTTCATAAATTGACATTTATGGGTTGAAGTTCGAAAAAATCGTTTCTTGGTTAGTGACGTTAACAAGGCGGAGAACATAACCCTTAAAATGACACCTCATTTATCAATTTTGGTTAAGTACAAAAGGAGAAAGATGGCTCGCCAAAAAAAAAAAAAAAAAAAAAATACCAATAATATGTAGTAAACTGGGTCCCTTATTATTTATATTGTATATAAATGATCTGACAGAAATATTAAAGAACTTTAAAATTCACACGTTTGCGGATGACACACTAATTTATTATTATGGGAATAATCTAGAAAAAATGATACAGGTAATTAATAAAGAGTTAAAATTAGTTAATGAATGGCTAAATAAAAATTTGTTAAGTCCGAATGTGGAAAAAACAACATGTATGGTGATGGGGAAAAAATTGTTTAGGGAACTGGCAGTGGCATTGCATTCTGTTGTGATTAATGGAACTAAAATTAAGTGGGTTCAAAATTATAAATATCTTCGTGTAGTCGTGTAAGCTTAAGTTTATAGATCATGTAGATTATATAAATAAAAAAGTAGCAAAAAAGATAAATTTAATTAAGAATAGTGTTATCTAAACCAGGTAAACAGCTATTGTTTAAAGCAATTGTTCTGCCTCACATAAGAGAAATTGTGAAATTGCAAAATAATTTTAATAAGGTAATGAGGGCTTGTTCTAAATAAAAGACGAACTGAAATTGTCAGTAATATGCTTAAGGACTTAGGGTATTTACATATTGAAAAGGAAATAATTAGAGATGTACTGACTTTTACATATAGGTTGGAAAGTAGATTATTACCAAGATATGTGACTAGATTTGTACAAAAGAATAATGATGTACATAATTATAAGTCAAATCATTTCCATTCAACTTATAATAAAAGTAGTAAAGCGCAGAAAACAGTGTTGCACAAATGTATAAAAAATATTTAACAAATTACCTGATGAAATAAAAAGGACTAGAACTGTTTCAAATTTTAGAGAAAAGCTGGGTAAATGGTTGGAGGAAAGAGACTGTAATATTTTCTTGTGAAGGAGTTAATTGAAATTAACACCTTGTTTGTTTTTTCTCTTTTATGTTTAATATGATGTATGAATTTTACATATCTATATATATATACAGGCTATTTGAAAATGAATAAGTAAATTATCTTAAACGTTAAATCCAGGAGCTAAATTTTCTGAACACTATAATATTTGACAAATCATTGTATCCTTGCACATGTCCATTTTTCGCAATTTTTTAAACATTATAAACAATAAATGAAAGAGGGAGGCAGGATCGAATTTAGGCTGTGTTGGCCTACAGCCTAGGGAGCCTTTGCCTAAATGCGCCCCTGGAGGGAGATATAATAGTAGTATATACTACAGAGTATGCTGCGAATTCAATTACGTATTAGCTAATTGTATTTTTTTTTTCTGTCGTCAGTTTTTGGCTGGCTTGATGCAATCCTTCATCCTTTCCTAACCTCTTCATTTCTACATACCCCTTACAGGCCACGTCCTCAATTATCTGCTTCATATATTCTAATCTCTGTCTTCCTCTACAGTTCTTACCTTCGACTGTTCCCTCCAATAACAAATTAACCAATCCAGCATGTCTCAAAATATGACCTACCAGCCTGTCTCTTCTTTCTGTAAGCTTCTTCCACAAACTTCTTTTCTCACCCATCATTTCAAAAACTCGTTCATTTCTTACTTTGTCTGTCCATTTAATTTTCAGCATTCTTCTGTAGCACCACATTTCAAATGCTTCAATTTTCTTTATTTCCGGTATTCCTAAAGTCCATGTTTCGCTACCATAAAGTGCTGTGCTCCATACAAAGAATTTTAAAAAGTTCTTTCTAATTCCTAGATCAATATTTGAAACTAAAAGATTTCTCTTTTTCATGAAGGCTCTTTTGGCTAGTGCTGTTCTGCTTTTAACATCATTCCTGCTTCGGCCATCGGTTGTAATTTTACTTCCCAAGTAACAGAATTCATTTACTTCCCCTATTGCATCCTATCCTATTTTTTATATTTAATCTACTAGTATTGGTATCATTTCTGCTACATTTCATCACTTTTGTCTTGCTTTGATTTATATTCAGTTCAAAATCTTCCTTCTGTACACTTTTTTTTAAACTTTTATATCATGTATAAGATTTTCATTGAGTTGCCCCATTTCATTTATCTTTATTTCACGGTTTTCAGAACCTGCAGTCGCAACTTTTGTACTGTCGGAACCAGTTAAGGCTTTTCGTAATGCTTGGTTAGGCAATTCCCACGGCATGAATGACCGTCTTGTCCAACCGTTTACGATCTGAGACGAATCTCAAACTGTCGTTTTAAGGATGTGAGTAATCTCTCACTGCCGTCATTAACATTAAACCAAGCTGAAAAGCGTAGCTGCAGCACAGCAAAGATATGCACACATAAAGACGGTCGTTTAACAGCTCTCCAACCACGAGTTGCGATTAAATTCCGACGGTGCTAGGAGTCCTTTCTCTCGTATTAGCATAATATTGCCACGGTGTTGAGACAAACTAGGCGTGTGGATGAGTTCGTCAGTCGCCATATTTAATCCCGGAAGCAGTAGGCGACTGCGCACAATGAGACGAATTACCCAAAGGCCAAGGAGAGCGCACGCGCGTGATGAATGGCCCTAGCCGTACTCTCTTCCTTCTCTGATGTCACTCAGGTGTCTACGGGTCGCTTTAGGGAACACACTACACTGCTTACGAAAGGCGTCAAGCACATCTAACTGGGCTGCGAGATAGCTAATCAGCCTATAGCAAGCTTATCCTAGTCTGTGATACTCCCGTATGCAACCCATGAAGTTTTAAACAAATTGACTTTTTTTTAATATTCTGCGTATGTTGCATCCCAAACGCTATACCTGTTTATCTTTTGATTGATTTGCTTTTAATTCTTTCCTCTTATTTCTTTTCTCTTCTCTAGGTCTTTTCACCTTCCGTCTTCTCACTTGGTTACCATTCCCATACTTTATTTACTTTGAAAGTGTATTACGATATAAGTGTTTTCTTTAATAATAATAATAATAGTAATAAATATTATATATAATAATAAAATCTATTTACGTCCTTCACCAAAAACACAATTACCTTAATATTTAACCTCTGTAAGATCATTCAATTCAGCTTTAAAATAAATTTACATGTTAAAGTGCAAATTAATTGTTTCTTCATAACGATCTTTGATTAACGCCTTTTTTTTGCTGGCTTTACCATATTTCAATGAAAGATTTTACTTTTGTTTGCTCGTCTTAATTTTTTTTTATTTTAAGAAATGACTTAATTTCATTTTTGAATGTTGTTTTGTTTTTAATATTTTTTTGTCGGTATATCGAATCGATCAATTAATTCTGCTCTAAAATGGAATTTGATAATATCATAATAGTTTCCTTTTAGTTCCTCAACCTGTCAGAGGAAATCAATGTCTGTGCATCAGTCACTACGCTTGGCTAAGTTTTTAATTGATTTACTAAAACATATGCAAATACATTAAATGATTTGGGTAAAAAATGAACCCACAATGTTTCAATGAGCCACAAAGCAAACATAAAGGACAAATCTACATCTACACTAGAGTAGTACGTTATGTCTAAATGAAATTTATGAACGGATCATATGCAGACTGACTACTAGGGAATTAAAGCCTGAGCGACCTATATAAAATTACAAAGATTTACACATGCTGTCTGTCTATCACCGTTCGATTAGTTTTCAAAATTTCATTGCAAAATATTTTATTATAGGTATTTTAGGTACTGTCTATGATACATGGTATTTGCTTTTCGAATTTCATCAAAATCGGTTTATCCGTTTAGTAGTGAAAACGTAATAAAAGGACATAGTTACCTTCAAATTTATAATATTAGTGTTCTCGTTTTCCTCAATTATGGTTCCAATCACATTCATTCGCCTTTATATTTCCTCTTCTGTGTCTTCTAATGTGGTTGCTCTATAATTTCATCGTAATAAAATCCATTTCAATATAATTTAATCTTTTTCAATCCCTTTATCTTATTTTACAGATAAAATCTGTGCAACAATATATTCTAAACCATTGCAATCATAAGTTTTTTTTATTTTTCTTTCAGAAGCTTTATGGAGCAGCGGATTTTCTGTTTTTAGTTAACCAACCAGAACGATGTTGCCACGAAAAATTTGTCTGCTTAGTATTAAATCTTGTCATAGAAAACTCTACATTTATGAGATGTAGCAGTTCAATCATCCTCTTCGTAAAATGTGTAAAATTTAAGGTGAAAATTTTCGACCATCATATCCAGACTTCTGTCAGAATTTAAAAAGTGACGGTCTTCGTATACTCAATATAAATAGAAAAAAGTTAATGACAATATTTGCAGAATCCAAAGATGAGACTCGAAAATTTACTGTTATGAACTTAATGTGATGTATTTTTATAAAACTAATTTTATTATGTCACCGATCACGAATTATAGCACCAAAAAACTCGCGTAGTGTTTTTTAGGAATTTTTACGCCTATTGGATTGTTATTTTGTGATACATTTTGCAATTTCTGTATTGAATTAAGAATCTTTGGTGCTTTAATCTAGTGTACACTCTGTATACTTATCTAAGACTTTTGGTAAATATCTAGAGATGACGAACATATTGTCATTTTTTGCTCTGATCACGTAGAGGTTTAAGATAACCCAACAGGTTTTAAATCGAATCCTATGCTTTCAATCTGTGAAAACTCCATCCAAAGCAGTTCAATTGTTTTTGGGTACTGACAGAACAAGGAAATAGTCAATGACAGGTATGAATTGTGATATATGAATTGATTATTATTACTCTTTCTGGGTTTAATTGTTTTTGTTCCACACCAATTGACTCGGGATAAACTGACTGTCGTTGGAAGCAGATTATGGTTTACAAAGCTTACAATTATATTAAACATCTTAACATTTAAAAACACTTTTTATTTTCACATCACTTAGTACAACATTGAAGGCATGTCATCAACCAAGGAAGAATTGCTACAAGACCTATACAATCAACACAAATGCGACATTTTATGTGTACAGGAGACACATGGAAGTACTGAAATGCGCCGATCTAAAATAAATGGAATGATCCGCGCGGTTGAGAGACCTCACCATAAATACGGAACTGCCATCTTTGTCCGACCAGATGTTCAGATCCTGTCCACGGCCTTCACAGAGGAGAACGACATCGAAGTCCTCACCATTGAGCTTAAAAACTGCACAATCTCATCTTTATATAAACCACCCAGCAGTAAATTCACTGTCAAACCACCGTTTAATTTCCATAATCAACATCTGCAGATTGTTATCGGAGATTTTAATTCTCATTGTACTGCTTGCGGCTACGACTTCAATGACGAGAATGGCATTGCAGTAGAAGAATGGGCAGATGTAAATCAACTTACTATCGTACATGATCCCAAACTGCCAGCATCTTTCAACAGTGGGAGATGGAGACGGGGCTACAGCCCTGATCTAATATTCAGCAGTAATCACATCAGCCAGCAATGTGTGAAGTCTGTCTGTAGCCCAATACCAAACACGCAGCGCAGGCCAATACAGTAACGTGTGAAGTGTTTGCGACAGTGAGACCCCCGAAAGTTCCTTTCCGCAGGAGATATAACTTCAAGAGAGCTGACTGGTCCATGTTCACAGAAATATTGGATGCTGCTGTGTCTACTCTTGAACCAACACCAGAATCATGCGACACATTCACTGCAACTGTGAAAAAATGCTCCAGAAGATTCATTCCCCGTGGTTGCCGATCATCATATATTCCGGGTCTCACCTCAGATCTAGCTGCCCAGTTCATGGTTTATAAATCACTTTTCCAAGATGATCCTTTTGGTGAAAAGACAATAGAAGCTAGTAATCAACTTATCTCATCTCTAAGTGCAGCAAAAAGAGACCGCTGGATCAAAACATTAGAAGAGCTGGACCTGAAAAGAGATAGTCACAAGGCATGGAGACTTCTAAAACGCCTCAACAATGATACATCGAAGACCACTGGACATTCCAATATAAACGCAAACCAAATTGCACATCAGCTACTCATGAACGGGAAGGAGACTCATAAAAGTGGCCAATCTAAAAAACAAAGAAACACGAACAGAAACAGTCAGGAAGATATGAACAACCTCACTGAGCCCTTTAGTATGTCATAGTTGGAAAAGATTATTCATGGACCGAGCGTGGTGGTGTAACGGATAGCGTTCTGGCCTCGCATTCGGGAGGACGGTGGTTCGGATCCCCGTCCGGGCATCCAGATTTGGGTTTTCCATGGTTTCCCCAAATCACTCCAGGTGAATGCCGGGATGCTTCCTTCAAAAGGCCATGGCCGAATTCCTTCCCATTCCTTGCCCCCATCCTTTCCCGTCTCTAAAGACCACGTTGTTAAAAAGGGACGTTAAACTGTTACAAAAAAAAAAAAAAAAAAATTATTCATGAGTGCAAAACAGGAAAGTAGGCAGGCCTCGATGACATACGATCAGAACAAATTAAGAACTTCGGATATAAAACCAAAGAATGGGTTCTACAGCTTTTTAACAAATGTATGAGCTCATATCAAATTCCGAAGGTGTGGCGGAAGACGATAGTCATTGCGCTGCTGAAACCTGGAAAAGAAGGAAACAATCCTAAAGATTTTAGACCTATAGCACTCTTGTGTCATAAAATATTTGAACGATTAATTCTGAATCGTATCCAGCCTGTGGTTGAACCAAAACTTATTCCACAACAAGCTGGCTTTCGTCCTGGCAAAAGTTGTACTGGGAAACTACTGAACCTAACACAGTTTATAGAGGATGGATTTGAGACCTGTAAAGCCAGGGGCATGGTCTTTGTGGACCTGTCAGCAGCATACGATTCTGTTAACCACCAACTATTAATTGACAAGGTCTACAGTCTGACAAAGGCCACTGGAATAACTAAACTCATCGCTACTCTTCTTCAGAATCGTAGGTTTTTCGTTGACTTTCAAGGACAGCGCAGTCAATGAAGGGTACAAAAGAATGGCCTACCTCAAGGTAGTGTACTGGCCCCAATACTTTTCAACATTTATACAAACGATCAGCCATTACATCCAGCTACCAGGAACTTCTTGTACGCTGATGACATAGCTCTAGCCTCACAGAGCACAAAACTTGAAGTTGTAGAAAGAAATTTGTCTGCTACTCTTGAAGGCCTATCAAGCTATTATAAGGAAAACCACTTCAGACCTAACCCTTCAAAAACTGAAGTCTGTAGGAAAGCTCAGCGTAAGTTAAGAGTAATGTGGTCATGTATCGAACTGCAGACATATAACACCCCAAAATATCTGGGAGTGACACTCGATAGAACCCTCACATATAAGAAGCACTGCATGAATTGCAAAATGAAGATCTCTACAAGAAATAACTTACTGCGCAAATTGGTTGGATCACAGTGGGGCAGTCAACCACAAACTATACGTACATCGGCAATGGCCCTTTGTTATTCTGTTGCAGAATATGCATGCCCAGTTTGGTACTCATCATCTCATACCAAACAGGTGGATGTAGCCCTCAATAACACCTGTAGGCTAGTGACAGGTTGCTTAAAGCCTACCCCAGTTAATAGGCTTTACCAGCTTTCGGGCATTGCACCAACCAGTATCCAGAGAGAAGTGGCTGCGAACAAGGAGAGGACCAAAGTAGAACGGGAAAACGCTCATCCACTGCACGGCCATATACCACCAGCCCGGAGACTCAAATCCAGGAAAAGCTTCCTCAGAACATCACGGGAACTAATTGGGTCACCTGAAAAGGCAAGAGTACAGTTATGGAAAATGAGGGTTCCCGACATCTCGGGACCACTGACAGTTGCAGAGCGCTTGCCACCTGGTCATGAAGAAGACTGGAACGTCTGCCGGTCTTTAAATCGATTGCGAACAGGAGTGGGCAGGTCCAAGGAAAACCTAATGAGATGGGGTTATACTGATACTACCAGTATTAAATGCGAATGTGGAGAAGACCAAACTATGAATCATATGCTCGAGTGCCCTATGTGCCCATCATCCTGCAACAACGAAGACCTGTTTCAAGCAACATACAATGCGATTGAGGTTGCGAAGTACTGGGCCAAGTGTGTTTAAAGTTGTTGATTTACAAAATGTATTTAACTGTGTATTTTAATGTTTTTGACACGAGAATAATAATAACAATTTATCGATCTCCAATAATTACAACAGTATTTTTCTTTCAGCTTCACCATTCATTTTTAATGGCTTTACGCTTCGTCTACGTTGAGGTCATTAGAGGCGGGAAAGGACTGCAGACAAGGAACGGGAAGGTATTCTGTCATTGCCTTTTTCAAGCAAGCATCCCGGCATTCGCCTGGTGTGATTTGGGGAAACCATGGAAAACCCAAATCTGGATGCCCGGACGGGGATTCGACCGGCATACTCCCGAATGCGATGCCAGGGCGTTAACTGCCCATCCATAACGCTCGGTGTAATCATTCCACACAATCTCTGAGTGGCTTGCAGCGACAGTCAATGTTATACTCTGACCAGAGATACAGCCGCTCTCCTACTCAAGTAAATTTATCAAAAATAAACATGTAAATTCTTTCAAATTATTCCCTCATACATGCCGCATATATATATAGTGAATATTCTTAAATTGATAACCACAAATTACACGTATTGTAATGTAAACTGATCAATAACCTTACTGCTTGTGCCTACCCATGTTCTTTAAAGTTCCTATCGTAATGATAAGTCGACGACGACCATAACATTTTCTGCTTTAACTTTTCAAGCAGTTGGGGAGAAGGATTTCCCGTTTGCCTTTTCCTTCAGTTATTTCAGGTGCAGTTTCTTTTCTTTTGGTATGTTATTTTTGTCGCTCAGATGTTTACAATTGTTTGTCAACATTGACAGTGGCCTTTTATATCGGTCGAAAGTGTCGTAGTATTGCCCTAGTTTGGCAATTAGAGGGTTTGTAGACTTTCTACCAGCTCTGTAGAAAACTTCAGTTATTTGTATGATCCTTTCTCTTAGAAAGGGGCGCCTCTAGCTGTATGCAGGTCGGCTGTAGGAAATCGGTTCAGCACATGTAGTGTACGCCGAATTGCTCTATTCTGCATTATTTGCAGACGGTTCAGTTCGGTTCTGAAAGCATATCCTCATATTACATCACCGGACGGATCAGACTGTAATATACACTGACCTCGGTGTTGGCTGCTAATTATAAGTCTATCATACAATCCTCTTAAATAAAATTGCTTATCTGGAGTCTGCGCGCTCCTCGATAGCTATTGGCTAGAGAACGGTCATGTGCCAGCGGTCACTCGCGAATTAAGAGCCACCATAAAGTTACAATCGTACCTTCGTTTAAATTTACATGTTGCTTTTTGTTTATTTACGACAACTAGGTGCAGAAATTCATTTAATTAGAAGGGTATCCAATGTTTACGCCATCAGTTACAAGAACTAGGCTAAAGCATAACCTAAGAGTTTTTTTGCTGGAGATAAGAAACAATGAAGTTTATTAAAGATTCAGAGAAAGTTTACACGAAACGTATGTAATCGCGAAATGTATCAGCCCAATGAATAATGGCTATTATAGTCTCCATCATTTAAAGTAAAATGCATTTATTAAAAAAAAAAAAAAAAAAATCCTAGCCAAATACTCCGATAATCTAACCACAGTAAGGTAATCATATCACGAAAGATATCTTAAAAATGATTCTTATTCGTTTTTCCTTACAAGAATTTCCAGAATAAATCCCCACTTTCATCATAAATAATACCCATAGTTTTTGATACATGTGTTAGATATTAAATGTTTACCTTTTTATTTAGATTTAAATCATCAACGATGTGACTATGTTTGCTTGATGTGACTCTCAATTTATTAATCGCAATTCAACAACGATATTCTTGCAGCAAAATAATAGCGACCAGAGATATTAGAAATTAGAGATTATGTGTACAGATTTATACATACGCAACTGCTATGAAATTTATTGCCATAATACAGTTATAATGTTTGTTTTTCTTAGCATTTTATTCTTAAAAAACTGTGGAAAAATATTTCAACTGAAAAATCGTGAATCTACGACTACTTTTCAGTAACAGGTCGCTAATGAAACTAACATTTAAGGAACATAAATTTCTCATGGTCTCTTCTATGATCACGAATGCCAAATTTCATTCCGGCCTAGGCTAAATTCCACTTTAATTAATAGTTTAGCTAAAGTCGCTGCTTTATCAAAGTTTATTTTCTTTTTACATAATTTTCTGACCACTTTCGTTGATGGTCTTTGTTCAGGTTTTCTGTATGTTGAGTTATTAGTGCGTATCAAGCCAAAAATGTTGCCGAATCGAGTATTTTGACAGTTGATTTCTTTGAAGTTGTTCAGCTGTTTAATAATCTGGAATCTGTATAATGTCACCGTCCTGTTACAGAAATTATGACCAAGATTACATTGTTAATGTTTTAGCAGTCTCAGTAAAAGAACAATGTGATGCTTTCGAAACAAACAGGAATTCTTCAAATTTTGCATATTGAAATTTTATGGTCAAATACAAGGCAAGTTTGTATTTCAGTAAGTTTGAGTCTCCGGCCATTGAAATAATTAAATTATTGTCATATGTTCCTGTAAGTGTTTATTTAATACGTCTATTAATACTTCTGAGCTCTTCAAGCAAGCTTAAAGATTTTATTTACGCTATAATTATTATTATAATTTCTTCTTTTTTTGCATAAGATAAGAACCAATTAAGTTTATTAAAAACTCGGGGAAAGTTTACATGAAACGTAAGTAATCGAAAAATGTATCAGGAAAATAAATAACAGTTATCCATTTTTTCTGCATCACAAAAAATATCATTAAAAACTATCCATACATTCTTTACTAGCTTTTTCCAGAATAAATGCCTACTACCACCTTGGATGATACCCGTCGTGGTTGACGAGAGTTAAAACAAGTTTTTTAGTAGTAAATTAATATGGGCTGTACAATAAGGTAAGGGAGAACGCGATAATTGGAAGAATACGCATCGTTTATGTGAAAGTATGAGATGTTCGCCTTGACACCTAACGGTACAATGCTAGATCGTTGCTCAGTGAGGGATGCTATTCCTGGACCCAGTGGCAACCACCTGTCTCAACAAAACAAGAGACCAGGGACCTGTGTCCTTGTCAATACACAAAGGCGCTCAGGATGAATGTCTCCCACAAGCCGGTTGACCAGCGTCCTCTACACATTTGGCCATTCCATTTAAAAAGTATGCTAGGTTTATTACGACAATTTGCGCAGATTTGTGGCAGACATCAAGACATTAAAAAGATAGGAATGCACTGTTTCCTACCAGTGAAGCGTTGAAAAATTACATTTCGTATGTGGGAGAGAGGAAGAAGATACAAGAAAAGCAACGATTATAGCCGAAATTACGCCAAGACGCACTGCCAATCACGGACAAGTTGCCCTGGTAATTCCGTTAGCATCTAGGAGAGAGAATGTTTTACCTCATAAGGACTTTGATATTATTTTGTATATAAATTCTGTCCACAAAAGGAATGCATCCGGGTAGTGGGAACAAGACCTCGGACAAGAATAAGACTGGAATGGAGATTGTCGACATCATAACTGCCGAGTCCAGAAACTGGGGTCTTGGTTCTCGAGCGGAATCTAACCGACTTCAAAAAAGCAGGAACTTCTCAATTAATTTGATTTTTTTTTACGTATGTTCAGCGATATCATCCCCAATTTTGAGTCGATTTAAATGAAATTTTTATAGGGGATAGGGTATCCCCCCAAAGTAGTCCCATATGAATTTCATTGAGAAACCACCTCTTCTACAACTTTGCACCACTTTACTTTTATACAAACCCACACTTTTTCTCCGGTCTGGATGGAACTTTGGATATGTATAGTCAAAAATAAACAGAAAAATACTGTCAACTTTTGGTTTGAAAAAATTGAATCCCTCTCCCCCAATCCACCCCTTAATTTTTTTCAATGTTCTATATACAAGGCTAAAGCCAACACCACTTAATTTAATTTATACGAGATTTTTACTTGGCAACCGCGTCTACACATCATACAGTGGTTGGCAGAATTTAATTTATACGAGATTTTTACTTGCCAACCGCGTCTACACACCGTACAGTGGTTGGCAGAATTTAATTTATACGAGATTTTTACTTGGCAACCGGGTCTACACACCGTACAGTGGTTGGCAGAATTTAATTTATACGAGATTTTTACTTGGCAACCGCGTCTACACACCGTACAGTGATTGGCAGAATTTAATTTATACGATCTTTTTCTTGGCAACCGAGTCTACACACCGTACAGTGGTTGGCAGAATTTAATGTATACGAGTCTTTGTCTTGGCAACCGCGTCTACACTCCATACAGTGGTTGGCAGAATTTAATTTATTTGAGATTTTTACTTGGCAACCGCGTCTACACACCGTACAGTGGTTGGCAGAATTTATTTTATAAGATATTTTTAATTGGCAACCGCTTCTACACACCGTACAGTGGTTGGCAGAATTTAATTTATACTAGATTTTTACTTGGCAACCGCGTGTATACACCGTACAGTGGTTGGCAGCATTTATTTTATACGATATTTTTAATTGGCAACCGCTTCTACACACCGTACAGTGGTTGGCAGAATTTAATTTATACTAGATTTTTACTTGGCAACCGCGTGTACACACCGTACAGTGGTTGGCAGAATTTAATTTATACGAGATTTTTCTTGGCAACCGCGTCTACACTCCGTACAGTGGTTAGCAGAATTTGATTTATACGAGATTTTTACTTGGCAACCGCGTCTACACTCCATACAGTGGTTGGCAGAATTTAATTTATTTTAGATTTTTACTTGGCAACCGCGTCTACACACCGTACAGTGGTTGGCAGAATTTATTTTATAAGATATTTTTAATTGGCAACCGTTTCTACACACCGTACAGTGGTTGGCAGAATTTAATTTATACTAGATTTTTACTTGGCAACCGCGTCTACATACCGTACAGTGGTTGGCAGAATTTAATTTATACGATCTTTTTCTTGGCAACCGCGTCTACACACCATACAGTGGTTGGCAGAATTTAATTTATACGAGATTTTTACTTGGCAACCGCGTCTACATACCGTACAGTGGTTGGCAGAATTTAATTTATACGAGATTTTTACTTGGCAACCGCGTCTACACACCGTACAGTGATTGGCAGAATTTAATTTATACGAGTCTTTTTCTTGGCAACCGAGTCTACACACCGTACAGTGGTTGGCAGAATTTAATGTATACGAGTCTTTGTCTTGGCAACCGCGTCTACACTCCATACAGTGGTTGGCAGAATTTAATTTATTTGAGAGTTTTACTTGGCAACCGCGTCTACACACCGTACAGTGGTTGGCAGAATTTATTTTATAAGATATTTTTAATTGGCAACCGCTTCTACACACCGTACAGTGGTTGGCAGAATTTAATTTATACTAGATTTTTACTTGGCAACCGCGTGTATACACCGTACAGTGGTTGGCAGCATTTATTTTATACGATATTTTTAATTGGCAACCGCTTGCAACCTTTTAATATCCAATCAATGTATATATATATATATTTATTTATATCTTCGTATTAATTAATAATTAGTAATTAATAAAAAATGTAAATACTCTGAGATTGTAATATAACGAGTTCCACAGACGTTTTTAACATTGTACTGGGGTAGTTGTAAGTTCTTAGGTTTAAGTAGGATTAGTGTTGTTGTCTTTGGAGAGTCAGAGAGAGGAAGTATTATTGTTTAGAGAGAGAAGAGAAAAATACGTGTAGAAGCACATACAAAAAGTCTTGCTGCGGCTGTGGTGTAATTTTAGAAACGAAATGTGTTGAGTGGTGATATTAAAAGTGAAGTATACTTATGTACTATTGTTTTTTTTATTTAGTAGTTGCTAGACTTATAAAAAACTCATTAAAATCGTTGCGCTTAGCATTACGGGCCGGGTTTCAAGCAAAGATATTCTTGGAACCGAATTGTTACGTTATTAGTTAACATTTTTGGAGCTAATCCTTCCAGTACGCCCTTCTGAGCGTACAAAACAGGATACAACCTCCCAAATATAATATCCTCACACAGTAATTAGTTTTACAGGTAAATGTGAAAAGGAGAGGTTACATGTGGCTTACCCTGCCATGATCTGAGGTTTTTGTGAAGCGGCGGATTGCATGTGGACCAGGTTGTCAGAATTGGTAAAGCAGCAGAAGTTGTAAGTATTGATTTCTGGCTAGAGGAATCTTCTGATGGTGATGCTGCAGAACGGAGGTGGACAAGTCTGCTGAAACGACAACGTGGCGGACGAAGAACTACGAAGCGGAAAGGCGCATTTGGCAAGTACCGATCTATGTTTATTTAATCTACGTGGGACTACTAGAAGAGTCGTCGGGAAAGTAAAGGGATTGGGAGAGCAATAATTAGTTGTTGCTGTGTGGTAAACTAAAGACTGAAAATTAACGTAAAAATTTAACTGTTGAAATTAGTTTTGATTGAGAGACAAAGTTTACAGATTTGAACTGCAACAACGTTAAATTCTGATAATAGTAAAGAATTAAATTCAAGGATAACAAGAGATCATTGTAAAAGACGTTAAAAACTAAATTTGTAAAAGGAATCTAGTAGAATGTTTACCTTAAAATTAGGCGTCTGTGGATATCTCGTAATTAATAAGGCAGAGAAATAAAAGAAAATTATTGAACAAAAAGGGGGGTCATTTATTTATAAGTAATTATATAACTTTTTTTTTTCTATTTGTATGTGTGTGTTTGAATTTAAATTTCAGCTCTGTTCTGGAGTGGATTAATTCTGTTCTGCATTTCTGAAATGTTTTACAGAAGCTACAAAGAATAGTAGTAAGTAAAATTGGTTTCTTGGTTTCTCTTGTCAATGTTATCGGCGTTGATATCAGTGTGGTACTAAGGGTATTAATGATTTAATTTGATAAAGCAGGAAATGTTGTGAGTTAAAAGAATTTTTTGTTGTTCCAAATAATTTTTTTTCTGTGTGTTGGGTACGTCAAGGTATTTTTTTGGATAAATATGGCAAGTAATTACGTTGATTTAATGAAAATGAATGTAGGAAGTGATTTCGAAGATACAAGTAAAATGTCGGGTTGGCGGACAGACAGTACTGGTGCAATTAGTCTAAATGTGGGAGATGCGAGCAATGATTTGCAAGGTCCGACAAGAAATACTAGCAGTCCTAATGGCGAATCCGAGGTAAAGAGGGTGGATGAATATTTTGATAATAGCAGTAATGATCAGAATGTCGAGCTAATGAATGGATGTAATATTAATGGGGGGAGAGAATATCATGATGATGGAGCGATCTCACCAGAATTAAGCCGGTCACTAAAAACTCGAGAAAGGAACCAGGATACCCAATCTGATACCCAATCATTAATGTCGTTTTTGATGAAAATGGAAAAGAAACTAGAAAAGGCAAATCAAGAAATGAAAACAGAAATTAATAAAAGGATCGATTTGAGTCAAAAGAAGATCGAAGAAGGATTACTTTCTGTGAGGGATGAATTAAATAAATTTCAAGAGAAATGGAAGCAAGAAGTGAAAGCAGAATTAAACAATTTTCAAGAAAAGGTACAACGAGAGGTTGCGGTACTGGTGGAACAGGGCGTGCGAAGTAACCATGAGAAACAGTGTGCGGTTATTGAAGATGTTAAGAGAATTGTTGCTGAGAACCAAAGATAATGCAAGGAGGAATTAAAGGCTGTAAATAAAAATATAGTCTCTGTAGAGCTTGGTATAGCCGAAGGGAAAGAACAAACTAAGGAGAAATGGATCCAGATCGAAAATCAAGCTGTTAAAAATAATGAGAATATTGATAAAAAATTAAATGGCTTGAAAAATGAAATTGAAAACATTGGGTGTAGATATAAACATGTGGAAGAAAGATTAGAGAAGGTGGAACGAAAACCAACAACCGTAGTTAGTGGGGCGATGACTACGAGTATTCAATCAATTTTACCGGAAGCAATATTCAAGCCATGTGGGAAAATCCATCCGGCAGATTTCGTGAAAATATATGCAAAAGATTTGCCAGAAGAATGGTCTGATATAGAAAAGATTCGTTTCGTGAAGAGCAAATTGAGAGATGAAGCCTTTTCATGGAGCTGCGAAGCAGCAGTTGATTGCTATAATTACGACGAATTTTTGAAAATGTTCCGGGACAAGTTCTGGTCTATACAAAAGCAAAGAAAAGTAAAGAGCGAATTTTATAATGCTCGACGATACAGTAGGAGCGATGGACGGATGAGAGAATTTTGTGAATTGATAAGCAAAGACTTGAAATATTTGGATCAACCTGTGGGAGACGTGGAGCAAATAGAGATCTTGCTCCAGAAATTGCCTCGACCAGTACAGGACAAGTTAGTGATTAACCAGTGGAACAGGATGGATGAATTTTTAGATGTGCTTGAACGGATAGACCGTTGCAATGAAGTGTACGATAGCAATACGGAGAATTATCGAAATGTCGGATATGGAGGTGACAGGAACGGAGGTAGATTTTACAATAGCCGTTCACAAAATTGGTTACAGAAGGGAAATAGTGGTTATGGGAGAGGAGGCACACAAGTGCATCAGCAGGGCAAAGAGAATGTGCAGCAATATGAAAATAATACCCACAATGGAAATAATCCTAGCCATAGCTTTCACGTGCGTAGTAATCAACAGCCGCAATATAGACAATCAATGTATTTACAAAGCAAGGAAGATATGTCATCAAAGGAAGCACAGAGGGCGGAAAACTCAAAACCCGATTGTGACGGCTCTAGCAGAGAAGGGGAAGATATCTAGTGAGCCTTTTAATGTTTGTGCTGTGGAAAATCTTGGTGCAAAAAATATTTATGAGAGCAAGGAAACAAGTAAGGGAGAGTATTTAAAATGGCGGAAGTGTTTAAATAATATAGAAAATCGCAAGTGTGAGCCCGAATTAATAAGCCACGAAAACAACTGGAAAGGCGATGAAATATCGGAGTTGTGTAGAATCGATTTATGCGAGGAAAGATATAGAAAAGAGGAAGTTGAATTTGAGGATAATCATGTGAAAAAAAAAATATAGTCTTATAAAGAATATTTCCACGGAAGATGAATCCGAGGGGGATAGTACCGAGCTACCATTAAACCAGTACGTGAGCGAAGAAGATTTGTCAAGTTGCGAAAGCGAAGATTGTGAAGAAGATAATGACGAGGATAAAATAAGAATATTTTATGTGCGATGTTTCAACGAAGAAGTGAAGAATTCGAAGGTATCTCAAAGAAGAATACTAGAAAACATAAAAAATGGGAACTATAATAAAGCGGAAATGTCTACGGGGCAAAATGATGACAAGGTCGCAGTGCATTCTGAATTCAACAAAAGCGGAGATGGCGAGAATGTTTTGGTCCGAGGTGCAAAGCGGGAGACGCAGCAACAATTAAAGATGAATAACCTAAGAAAGGAAGAATTACACATGGATGAATGGGCACACAAAGAAATTGCAAATGATTTATTAAAAGAGGAAATTTTCGAAGCTGTAGAAGAAGAAATACGACAGCCTTTACTCAACGTGAAGATATTTGGCACTGAATGTCAGGCTTTAGTCGACACAGGAAGTGACCTTACGGCAATATCGCAAGCATTGTATGAACACGTAAAAGGAAAGCACAAAATTACTGAAATGCCTATAAATTATGTACAGATTATGGGGGCAACTGGGAAGTTAAGCAAGCGGTTAAAAATTCAAATTTGGATGGAGTTAGAGATAAATGAAATTAATATAGAGCACAGATGCATCGTAATACCCGGTCTAAATGTAAACTGTATATTGGGTATAGATTTTTTAATGAAGTATCGAGTTACCATTGATTGTGGCAAAGGAGAAATTAAAATTTTAAAGGATGGAAGAGAACAACTGATAAAATTTTGGCAAGAAGTAGTGAATGATTCCGGAATTTTGGGAAGTATGAAATTACATGCGCTACAACAGATATATACTGAGGAAGATGATTTTAATGTTGCTGATAGGTTTGAAGAGGATAATAATTTATCGTGTGATGTTAAGATAAGGGAAAAAATACACGATTTGGAAAATATTACTTGGAAGCAGAAAGAACAAGCTGAGGTAGTGCGGGAAGAAACAACCTTATGTAAAATTATGTCAGCAATAGACGAGGAAAAGATGATAGTTAGGTGGCCCGTCAAGGGGAAGGCAATTACTACTGTTAAAAGCAACAAAACAAAAGCAGTCAAACATATTTTTCAAATGGAAATGGAACCTTATGTAATTTTAGGGTGCAATGGGGATTTCAGAATAGACAACAATTGGCTCACATTGGTGGGAATGAAGTCGGGCATGAAATGGAGTTCGCCAGAGCTTACAATCAATGCCACACATTTGAAGGTACGCATGGGAAAAGAAACGGGTGCAATACAGGTAGTTTCATGGGGAGATGCAAGGTCAATACGGCACAGGAAGACCATGTCTCGTGTTAGAAATAAATGCCGAAGTTATTGTTCGGGGAGCGCCTGAAACAGTGACTCTACTCCGAACGAAATACTAAACATGCGGACATGCTATACCCAATTTTCCCGGTGAAGGAACACCCTTTTTAGCGACAGCGAAATTTTTCAATCTGTATAAATCTAAAATCTGATCCTAAAAGATAAAGCCCAGAATCCATCTACTTGTCTTTCGCTCAAGTGAGCGGACACCTTTGCACAATCGCCAAGGCGATTTATAAGTACCTAATATATTAAAATACCAAGTAAATACCCTACCACGGCTTTAACTGTAGATATCTAACAACAGGAGTGCGAGTGTTGATGTACACTCTTTGGCAAAAAAATTGACTGTCCGCGCCTGAGTCTAAGTCCCTTATTTCGCACAATGTGGCATCATTGCGGTATTCAACTCAGCGCCATCTGTTATTCATTTCCTTAAGTCAAGCCTCGAACAAAGCAGGAAGACTCCGCCCGCCCATTGACGATTCTTCTTGGTAGTCCATTTATCATGCCCCACATTTCAGTAAAAAGCTATTGACCGATCTCGAAACAGGTAACGCATTTTCCTGTCCCTGCATTGACTATAATATTAGCCAAGATATCGCCGACCATACCTCAATCTGACGAAATTCGGTTCCAGCTACACTTTTCTTAAATTCTGATCGTGAAACATATCGTTAAAGTTGTAATTAACAAGATTGCAATAAAGCGCAGTAAAAATGAGGTTCAGTTATACATTTTATTCCAAATAATTAGCGTAAAATTATAACGATATTTATTTATATATTGATGTGGCTAATTAGTTGCAATAATGCAACACATAATGGGGTGTGTGGTCCGAGAAGTGGGTGTAAATGTTCAAAGATCCAGAGTTTTTAGTTCTACAAAACTATTGAAACGATTATAAAGAGATTATTTCGGATAATTGTCTAATGCCAGTTGAATGTAACTGACTTCCGAGGCAGGATAAGGTTGTTTACCCACTGCACGAGTCGTCTGTGAACATGAGCTCCGTTTGCTTGTGGCTAACCATCTAGTCTTGTAAACGCGTGGTCCTCGGTTCGAGTCTAGTTTTTCCAATTATTTTTTTGCATTTATTTTAAACAAGTCGAACCTACAACTGCGTTATGCGTAAAATATAACATCGACTCTTACCTGCTTGCGACAGGACATAACATACTTAAGGAAAGACTCGTAACTGAGTGCTTCTTAATAAACTGCACACGTAACTATGAAAGCTTCCACAGAGGTAACACTGAAAGAAATCTTCTCGGGCTTCAACATCGTAGAAATAGTGTCGTGTGGTTACGTTAGGTGGACTATAACGAGTTCGCACCATCTTCAAGGAGACGAAAAACTAAATAATATTACTATACCAATTTCTTATTATGCGTCTGGATTTACGATTCGTCGACTTCTAAGTCATTAAAGGTGGAAAGGGAATGGAGACAAGGAATGGGAAGGAATTCGGACCATGGGTTTTGGAAGAAATAATCCCGCCATTCACACGAAGTGACTTGGAGAATCGAAGGAAAATCCAAATCTGGATAGCCGGATAGGAATTCAAACAAGCTTCCTCTCGAATGCGGAGCCATAGCGTTAACGCTCAGCCATTAGGTTCAGTTTTTCAATATCTTTCGTATTTGATCTATGATGCCGTCCATAAAATTATTTAAAAAATCTATTGAAAAGTTAAAAATCGTAAATTAAAATATATGTGCAGAAGTGAGTTCATCTGATGAGAGCGGGGATATCAAAAAAATCTCTGAAATCAGAAACGCAATTCAAATTTCATTTTCTCTCTCTCTACTCTTTTCGCCCCTCTCTCTTTTTTTAATTTTTTTTTTGCTAGGGCTTTACGGCTCGGCGACAGAAAGGTCATTAGAGGCGGGATCGGATTGGGGCAAGAAACGGGCAGGAACTCGGCCATGGCCTTTTCAAGGAAGCATCCGGGCGTTCGCCTGGAGTGACCCAGATCTGGATGCCCGGACGCGGATTCAAACCCGCGCCCTCCCGAATACGAGGCCAGAACGTTAACCGTTCACGCACCACACCCGGTACTTTTTTTTAATTTTTAGCAGCTATCAAATTCAAAGTGAATATAAGCTCCCTCTTGTATGGAAGATATTGTCATATTAATCCCGTTGTTTAATGAAGTAGTATTAAACCAAAAATGACGAGCAAAATTGATCGGTTTGCTAGTAACCAAATAGATAACATTTCAGTCTTTTCGTAGAAATGTTAAAAAAAAAATTCAATTCACATTCTAATTGAGCAAAGGACCTCAGACCGGATGCTAAAACTACAGAAATTTGCAGTCTAAATAAAATTTGGTAAAATAAGAAATTACAATGTAGTTATGATGTAATTCTCTATAATATTTTCTCATTTTTTTTCAAGTATGTCTTTCAGTAAAGATTAAGAGGTAGTTGGAATGAAATTATCACGCTGAGCAATATCACAGCTAATTGTTACAAAATTTTATAAATCGGCAGTACTACTCTCCGCAGCTAGAGTGTAATTCTAAAATATCATACACAGACGGAAAAAAAAATCCCAACACCAAGAAAAAATTATTGTAGAGTAATGAAATTTGGACAATGCATTTGTCAAGTTAACATGTTTAATTGATTAAATTTTCAAGATCACAGGTTAATTTAAGCTCAAGAAAATGCATTTCAAATGTGAAATACTGTTAAATTAATAGCCGGTGTAACCTCCAGAATTTTGAATGCAAGCCTGCAAACGTGAATGCATTGTGTCATACAGGTTTCGAATGTCACTTTGTGGTATGGAGTTCCATGCTTGTTGTACTTGTGCTGTCAATACTGGGACGGTCAGTGCTGGCTGTGGATGATGCTGGAGTTGTCGTCCAATGATATCCCATACGTGTTCAATTGGAGACAGATCTGGTGATCTCGCAGGCCAAGGTAACATGTCGACACTCTGTAGAGCACGTTGCGAGACAACAGCGGTATGAGGGCGAGCGTTATCCTGTTGAAAAACTCCCCCTTGAATGCTGTTCATGAATGGCAGCATTACAGGTTGAATTACCAGACTGACGTACAAATTTGCAGTCAGTGTGTTTGGTATAACCACAAGAGTGCTCCTGCTGTCATAGGAAATTGCTCCCCAGACCATGACTCCAGGTGTAGGTCCAGTGTGTCTAGGCCGCAGACAGTTTGGTTGCAGGCGTTCCCCTGGCCTCCTTCTGACCAACACTCGGCCATCACTGGCACCAAGGCAGAACCTGCTTTCATCAGAAAACACAACAGATCTCCACTCCGTCCTCCAATGAGCTCTGGCTTGACACCACTGGAGTCGCAAACGGCGATGGCTTGTAGTCAGTGGAATGCACGCTACAGGGCTGGAGTCATGGTCTGGGGAGCAATTTCCTATGACAGCAGGAGCACTCTTGTGGTTATACCAAACACACTGACTGCAAATTTGTACGTCAGTCTGGTAATTCAACCTGTAGTGCTGCCATTCATGAACAGCATTCAAGGGGGAGTTTTTCAACAGGATAACGCTCGCCCTCATACCGCTGTTGTCTCGCAACGTGCTCTACAGAGTGTCGACATGTTACCTTGGCCTGCGAGATCACCAGATCTGTCTCCAATTGAACACGTATGGGATATCATTGGACGACAACTCCAGCATCATCCACAGCCAGCACTGACCGTCCCAGTATTGACAGCACAAGTACAACAAGCATGGAACTCCATACCACAAAGTGACATTCGAAACCTGTATGACACAATGCATTCACGTTTGCAGGCTTGCATTCAAAATTCTGGAGGTTACACCGGCTATTAATTTAACAGTATTTCACATTTGAAATGCATTTTCTTGAGCTTAAATTAACCTGTGATCTTGAAAATTTAATCAATTAAACATGTTAACTTGACAAATGCATTGTCCAAATTTCATTACTCTACAATAATTTTTTCTTGGTGTTGGGATTTTTTTTTCCGTCTGTGTAGTAGACGGAAACGTAGTGTTTACAAAGCGTATAATACTGGTTTCCTTGTTCCTTGCCACACTGACATTTATGCCTCAGTTTTCCTCCTACAATGTTCTGATTGAATGCCTATAAGACTTTGCAATATTTAAACTTACAAAAGAAATTGTTGCTCGTCATTCTGAGACAGACATTATAATGTAAATTATTTGGGTTGGAATAAAATATACAGTAGCTACAGTTTGAATTTTGAAAAAACCGTGCGGCAAGAGAATCAATTCTTATCACCGATCAAGAAAAACAAAGTTACTTTCATAGAGTTTGTTGATTTAGAAAAAAAAGCTGTTGGTGATGTAAGGCGGGACAAAATGTTCAAACTTTTTTAAAAAAGTCAGGTCTTACGTATCGAGATAGAAAAATATTTTATAAGTGATATAAGAAGTGGCTATAATAAAAGTAGAGTCACCAATCAGTTGAAAAGTGTATCAGATATGGTTGCAGTTCATCCTTACTAATATTCAACTTATATGTGGAGGAAGCTACAAAAGAAGTAAAAGAGGAATTTTAATGTGGCTTCATGAAAAAGTAGTTTCAAATATTGCCCCAGGAACCAGAGAGAACTTTTTAAAACTGTATGTATGGAGCATAGCACCTTATGGTAACGAAGCATGGACTTCAGGAATACCTGAAAGAAGGAAAATTGAAGCATTCGAAATGTGGTGCTATAGGAGGATGCCGAAAATTAAGTGGACAGTTAAACCACGAAATTAATATGTTTTGTAAATGATGGCTGACTAAAGAAGTTTGTGGAAGAATCGTACACAAAGAAGAAACAGATTCGTGGGTGGTTTTTTAATACATTTGGGATTGGTTATGTATGAAGCAGATAACGGTGGACGTGTTTTAAGAGAGGTGTTTTGAGATGAAGGGGATAGTGCAAAATAAGATGGGATGGTGGTTTATATCAAACCAATCGAGAGACTGACGACAGTAAAATAAGAGATAAGAGATTGAATAAGACAGGAGGTGCCGGCCGATTGAGACCTACTCCCCCGAAACACATCGATGGGGCCGACAGCTTAGCGTCCAAATCCGGCGGACGAGTCACTGTCAGAAGTTCCATACGCGCTACAGAGAGGTTTGGGATTTAAACCAGGACTTTCGTGCACCATCTGATAATTAGTAATAATGCACCGCCACCGAAACATGCCCTAGTTCTAAAAAGTTCTTCAACCACCGGAGCTCAAATCAGGTGACGCCGCGCATCATCACGGAGCTATAATGACCCGAAACGAGGAAGTTGGCTATAGAAGTGTAGCATTTAAAAATCAACCTTTCACCTCCGTCACATGCTGTTTGGTGCAGACGCGTAAATTCCAATTGAGGTAGCTGACTCAATCTCATACCACTGCGGTGCAAGACACTCTTCTTATATCTATCACCTTAGTAATATATGAATTTTATGAGCGGAACCGAATATAAAGCATCCAGCATCTTTAATTCATTTAATTTATAACTGCTAAAAAGATAAAAAAAAATGGAGAGAGGTTGAAAATGAGAGAGCGAGACAGATTTTTTTTTTTAATTGTGTTTCTGATTTCAGAGATTGTTTTGGAAACTCACCCTCTCATCAAATTATCGCACTTCTACCGACATTTTATCATTTACGATTATTAACTTTGCTTTAAGTAGATTTTTAAATAATTTTATGGATGTAATCTTAGACCAAATACGACTAGTAATGAAAAAGTGAAGCTAATGGTGTCGCATTCGGGAGGAGACGGCTTCGAATACCTCCACCTATCGAGATTTGGGTTTTCCAAAATCACTCCAGGCAAATGGTGGTATAGTTCCTATAAAAAGCCAAGGCCGAATTTCTTCCAGTTCCTTTTCCGCAGTCCTTCCCCGCCTCTAACGACCTCGACGTTGACGAAACGTAGTGCCATAAGAAGGAAAAAAATTGAATGGGAAGGAGTCATTGTTAGTTGGGTTAATGCAAGCTGCGACCACAACAACTACTACTACTACAGCTACTGTAAAACGCTGAAAAAACTCAGAAGTTCAATTCAGAAACGAAGAAGACGAAATGTAAGCAAGGAAGCAAGCATTGCTCACGACATAGCTGGTCCACACGTTGCTTATCACACCGTCGATCTTCTGCAAAACTTTGGTTGGAAAATAATCACCCACCCATCATACAGTTGCAGACTTGGCCCACAGTGACTACCACCTTTTCCTAAGCTGCGAAAATATTTGACTGACTTAGATATTAAAGATGAAGTTCAATGCTTGCTCAAAGACATGAGGCGAGCATACATTCTTTTCCCTTTTTTGCTTATGGTTTTACGCGTTGTCGACATCGAGATCATTAGAGGCGTGAAAGGAGTTGTAGCAAGGATTTCTCCAATGGCCTTTTAAAGGAACCTTTCCAGTATTCACATAGAGTGATTTGGGGAAATCAGTGAAACCCAAATCTGGATGGCCGGACGAGGATTCGAACCCGCAACCTCCCGAATGAGAGGCCAGCGCGTCAGCGCTTATTCCACCACGCTCCATTATTTTTATAAACTGTCACTGCATCTACAATAATGCGTGTGCCGAATTGTGAAGATGGAGAAAAAATAAATGATTGCTCAATCTTTCCAAAAGAGTCGATCGTGATAAATTATTACGTGTTATTTAGTGTTATAAAGGTATTCTTCTTGGCCGAAGGAAATAGGAAGTTGGCACTTACTTCCTCTTAGACGTTGCCACATCTACTTCTTCCAGTGTTGCCACGATTTCTGACTTCTGGCAGTGCTGTGGTAATTTCCTATTCAAGGAAACGTATCTTACAGCTAGGCGGTATCAAGAGAACAGACACATTGCCTAAATAGAAATTCACTTTCCTTCCCCGTCTATCTATCATATTTTTATTTGACTGATTATTTCTGTTATAACAGTTTGATTCTTTATATAGATCATCATTAACTATTCAACTTGAAATGTTGTATCTTTATATATATATATATATATGTTTACTTTTATTGTATAATAGACGAGGTAGGTTTACCCGTAATGCAAAATGGTTGAACGGTTAAGCATTGGCCTGCGGAGGTGATGGTACTGGGTTCGATCCCACCTCAAGTCGAGCATTTTTACATCGACTATCCCCTTCTCACTTGTTGTAAAATACATATTATATATGTAAAAGTAAACATTATTATATTTTACATCAAATTGTTTAAAAACAAACTCCGATGAAAACATTTTTTGATTAGTTCATAGGCCTCATTGGCGGTTAAAGGTGTGTTTGTGGAATTTAAAAAAGTTTGAACATTTTGTCCCGCCTTACATCACCAACAGCTTTTTTTTCTAAATCAACAAACGCTATGAAAGTAATTTTGTTTTTCTTGATCGGTGATAAGAATTGATTCTCTTGCCGAACGGTTTTTTCAAAATTCAAACTGTAGCTACTGTATATTTTATTCCAACCCAAACAATTTACATTATAATGTCTGTCTCAGAATGACGAGCAACAATTTCTTTTTGTAAGTTTAAATATTGCAAAGTCTTATAGGCATTCAATCAGAACATTGTAGGAGGAAAACTGAGGCATAAAATTGAAATTCAGTGCCGGAATGTCAGTGTGGCAAGGAACAAGGAAACCAGTATTATACGCTTTGTTAACACTACGTTTCCGTCTACTATGATATTTTAGAATCACACTCTAGCTGCGGAGAGTAGTACTGCCGATTTATAAAATTTTGTAACAATTAGCTGTGTTATTGCTCAGCGTGATAATTTCATTCCAACTACCTCTTAATCTTTACTGAAAGACATACTTGAAAAAAATGAGAAAATATTATAGAGAATTACATCATAACTACATTGAAATTTCTTATTTTACCAAATTTTATTTAGACTGCAAATTTCTGTAGTTTTAGCATCCGGTCTGAGGTCTTTGCTCAATTAGAATGTGAATTAAATTTTTTTTTTAACATTTCTACGAAAAGACTGAAATGTTATCTATTTGGTTACTAGCAAACCGATCAATTTTGCTCGTCATTTTTGGTTTAATACTACTTCATTAAACAACGGGATTAATATGACAATATCTTCCATATAAGAGGGAGCTTATATTCACTTTGAATTTGATAGCTGCTAAAAATTAAAAAAAAGTACCGGGTGTGGTGCGTGAACGGTTAACGTTCTGGCCTCGTATTCGGGAGGGCGCGGGTTTGAATCCGCGTCCGGGCATCCAGATCTGGGATTTTCCATGGTTTCCCCAAGTCACTCCAGGCGAACGCCCGGATGCTTCCTTGAAAAGGCCATGGCCGAGTTCCTGCTCGTTTCTTGCCCCAATCCGATCCCGCCTCTAATGACCTTTCTGTCGCCGAGCCGTAAAGCCCTAGCAAAAAAAATTAAAAAAAAGAGAGAGGGGCGAAAAGAGTAGAGAGAGAGAAAATGAAATTTGAATTGCGTTTCTGATTTCAGAGATTTTTTTGATATCCCCGCTCTCATCAGATGAACTCACTTCTGCACATATATTTTAATTTACGATTTTTAACTTTTCAATAGATTTTTTAAATAATTTTATGGACGGCATCATAGATCAAATACGAAAGATATTGAAAAACTGAACCTAATGGCTGAGCGTTAACGCTATGGCTCCGCATTCGAGAGGAAGCTTGTTTGAATTCCTATCCGGCTATCCAGATTTGGATTTTCCTTCGATTCTCCAAGTCACTTCGTGTGAATGGCGGGATTATTTCTTCCAAAACCCATGGTCTGAATTCCTTCCCATTCCTTGTCTCCATTCCCTTTCCACCTTTAATGACTTAGAAGTCGACGAATCGTAAATCCAGACGCATAATAAGAAATTGGTATAGTAATATTATTTAGTTTTTCGTCTCCTTGAAGATGGTGCGAACTCGTTATAGTCCACCTAACGTAACCACACGACACTATTTCTACGATGTTGAAGCCCGAGAAGATTTCTTTCAGTGTTACCTCTGTGGAAGCTTTCATAGTTACGTGTGCAGTTTATTAAGAAGCACTCAGTTACGAGTCTTTCCTTAAGTATGTTATGTCCTGACGCAAGCAGGTAAGAGTCGATGTTATATTTTACGCATAACGCAGTTGTAGGTTCGACTTGTTTAAAATAAATGCAAAAAAATAATTGGAAAAACTAGACTCGAACCGAGGACCACGCGTTTACAAGACTAGATGGTTAGCCACAAGCAAACGGAGCTCATGTTCACAGACGACTTCGTGCAGTGGGTAAACAACCTTATCCTGCCTCGGAAGTCAGTTACATTCAACTGGCATTAGACAATTATCCGAAATAATCTCTTTATAATCGTTTCAATAGTTTTGTAGAACTAAAAACTCTGGATCTTTGAACATTTACACCCACTTCTCGGACCACACACCCCATTATGTGTTGCATTATTGCAACTAATTAGCCACATCAATATATAAATAAATATCGTTATAATTTTACGCTAATTATTTGGAATAAAATGTATAACTGAACCTCATTTTTACTGCGCTTTATTGCAATCTTGTTAATTACAACTTTAACGATATGTTTCACGATCAGAATTTAAGAAAAGTGTAGCTGGAACCGAATTTCGTCAGATTGAGGTATGGTCGGCGATATCTTGGCTAATATTATAGTCAATGCAGGGACAGGAAAATGCGTTACCTGTTTCGAGATCGGTCAATAGCTTTTTACTGAAATGTGGGGAATGATAAATGGACTACCAAGAAGAATCGTCAAAGGGCGGGCGGAGTCTCCCTGCTTTGTTCGAGGCTTGACTTAAGGAAATGAATAACAGATGGCGCTGAGTTGAATACGCGCAATGATGCCACATTGTGCGAAATAAGGGACTTAGACTCAGGCGCGGACAGTCAATTTTTTTGCCAAAGAGTGTACGTTCAGTGTTGTGTATAACAGTGTTGTTGGCTTTGTCGAACGAGTGCCAATAGCTGAGGCAGAACGAACGAGTATCAAATTTTATTTTGGTCCAAGTACCAGTATTCTCTGTATGGTGTGTTACATGCTAAGGGACCATTTAAAGTTACAATAGTAGGTATGTACTGTATGGTTTGCTAAACAATTTTACTATGGCATGAACTGAGCATTGCTAGTAAAGTTAACTTATGATGATTGTGTAATTAAAATTGCCAGAAGCAGGTGTAACATGTGAATGTACTGTAAGATGATTCACACTGAACTTGTAGCAAAAAGGAATGCAGATGGACAAGGGGTGTAATACATTTCGACAAATGAATACTGTTTGGTGGAGTAGAAGTGGTGTGACAGCATTGCATTTGTCTCAATGTGGGGGCAGATGCAACCTTTTAATCTCCAATCAATGTATATATATATATATTATTATTTATATCTTCGTATTAATTAATAATTAGTAATTAATAAAAAATGTAAATACTCTGAGATTGTAATATAACGAGTTCCACAGACGTTTTTAATATTGTACTGGGGTAGTTGTAAGTTCTTAGGTTTAAGTAGGATTAGTGTTGTTGTCTTTGGAGAGTCAGAGAGAGGAAGTATTATTGTTTAGAGAGAGAAGAGAAAAATACGTGTAGAAGCACATACAAATCTTGCTGCGGCTGTGGTGTAATTTTAGAAACGAAATGTGTTGAGTGGTGATATTAAAAGTGAAGTATACTTATGTACTATTGTTTTTTTTTTTTTATTTAGTAGTTGCTAGACTTATAAAAAACTCATTAAAATCGTTGCGCTTAGCATTACGGGCCGGGTTTCAAGCAAAGATATTCTTGGAACCGAATTGTTACGTTATTAGTTAACATTTTTGGAGCTAATCCTTCCAGTACGCCCTTCTGAGCGTACAAAACAGGATACAACCTCCCAAATATAATATCCTCACACAGTAATTAGTTTTACAGGTAAATGTGAGAAGGAGAGGTTACACGCTTCTACACACCGTACAGTGGTTGGCAGAATTTAATTTATACTAGATATTTACTTGGCAACCGCGTGTACACACCGTACAGTGGTTGGCAGAATTTAATTTATACGAGATTTTTCTTGGCAACCGCGTCTACACTCCGTACAGTGGTTAGCAGAATTTGATTTATACGAGATTTTTACTTGGCAACCGCGTCTACACTCCATACAGTGGTTGGCAGAATTTAATTTATTTGAGATTTTTACTTGGCAACCGCGTCTACACACCGTACAGTGGTTGGCAGAATTTATTTTATAAGATATTTTTAATTGGCAACCGCTTCTACACACCGTACAGTGGTTGGCAGAATTTAATTTATACTAGATTTTTACTTGGCAACCGCGTGTATACACCGTACAGTGGTTGGCAGCATTTATTTTATACGATATTTTTAATTGGCAACCACTTCTACACACCGTACAGTGGTTGGCAGAATTTAATTTATACTAGATTTTTACTTGGCAACCGCGTGTACACACCGTACAGTGGTTGGCAGAATTTAATTTATACGAGATTTTTCCTTGGCAACCGCGTCTACACTCCGTACAGTGGTTAGCAGAATATGATTTATACGAGATTTTTACTTGGCAACCGCGTCTACACTCCATACAGTGGTTGGCAGAATTTAATTTATTTGAGATTTTTACTTGGCAACCGCGTCTACACACCGTACAGTGGTTGGCAGAATTTATTTTATAAGATATTTTTAATTGGCAACCGCGTGTATACACCGTACAGTGGTTGGCAGCATTTATTTTATACGATATTTTTAATTGGCAACCGCTTCTACACACCGTACAGTGGTTGGCAGAAATTAATTTATACGAGATTTTTAGTTGGCAACCGCGTTTACACACCGTACAGTGCACCGGGGCATACCTCAGAGGGCTCCCAAGCGCACCTCTGGGGGCCCCCAAGTGCAGTTCAGAGGGCACACGGGCCTTCACGGCAAACTGGGGGCCCCTGAGATACAGGAAGCCCCTCGCACTAAGGGCCCCTCACTGCATAGGGGAGCCCCCAAACACTGCCTATAGGGCCCCCAAGCACAACTCAGCGGCCCCCAGCCTCAGCTCAGGGGTCGCTACCAGCAACACAAAGCAGAAAAAAAGGTCACCCATCTGGCCTGAGGGCCCAATATAATTTTTTTGCACCGGGGCCCTTGTTGACCTAGCTACGCCACTGGTTGTAAGGGGTACATAAAGATGAAGAGGTTAGCACAAGATAGGAAGGGATTGAGGATTGCATCAAACTAGTCGAAAGACTGATGACAGGAAAAGAGCACCCTTCAAGAGGTCTCAGAAACTGTCCAAACCTCCTTGTTGAGTCCCATTTCCCGAGATTTTGAATGACCCTCTGCGTTCCTCAAGACATATCTGTTTCATCTCTACATGGAGCGTTCATGTTCTTTAGCATTCTATAGTTTTATACTGCCCTTCTCATAGTCATAGGCGAGGGACCAAATCCACATCTAGAAAGACTTTTAAACCTTTCCACTAGATCGGTTTCTTGATATGCACACAAAATTGTGGAATGAATAATGGAGTTCCTAATTATTTGGATCTAGGCATTGTTAGTATCATTCATGAAGCCACTGTGAACACAAGTATCTTGAACTTTTCTCTTCAATATTGTATATGATACGTTGAAATGCGCTGTTGCCAATTTCGCACTTAGAAGACCACTAAATACACTACATTTGCTTAATTCATTCTTTGCTCGGACCACTGCAAATAAGCATTCTAATATCTAGCAATCATACAGAACTGTAAAGCAGCCCTTGCAGGCCATAATACACATAAAATATGGACAAATTAACAATCTTTTTTTTTCACATCAGATCTTAAATTTCAAGCACTGAAAACTACATCATCGTGGTTTCTACAAAGGTAGCCCTTACCGCAGCTGTTTGAAAAACACTTTGTTTCAGACTCGTTGAAGATACTTACTCAATCACTGAGCGTGGTGGGTGAGCGGTTAACGCTCTGGCTTCGCATTCCGGAGGACGCCGGTTTGAATCCCCTTCCGGACATTCAGATTTGGGTTTTCTATGGTTTCGCCAAATCTCTCCAGGTGCATACCAGTATGCTTAGTGCAAAAAGCAATGGCCAAATTCCTTCCAGCTCCTTGTCCCCATTCCCATCCCTTCTCTAATGACCTCGACGTCGACGAGGCGTAAAACCATAAATAGAAAAAAAAATTACTCAACTCATTTTGTGCTTTCTTCTGCAACATCACACACAAGCTACAACCCTGCAAATGGCGTCCAGGCTACGCGCAAAAGATGCGCAAAGAACAATTTACTTATTTTAATCCAAATAACCCCATGGCCCAAATAGCCCCCCTCTCCCCTTACCCTAACGTCGTAGATGTTAATAACATGCACAACCGGGATGCTTCCGTCAAAAGGCCAATGACCACGACGTCGAGTAGGCGTAAATCCATAAACAAAACAAAAAAAACTATGCTGAGAAGTAGGCGAACAAATGAAAACATGAGTATGTTTTGATGTTTTGGAAACGATGAGCACGAAATTATTTTTGGGAGAGTCCCACAAAAAGAAGAGATGGATGGTGGGCCATCTTGGGGAATTATTTATTTTGTTAGTGGAGGGAATGGTAGATGAAAGGAATCAATATCAATTTTTCGTTAGTGTATTACGAGAAAATGTGACGATCGTTATCTTACTTATCGTATCCTCAAAGTGAACGACGTTTCTGGATACTAAAACGTTCAGCGGCGTATATTGTAGTAGATAATTTTATCAGAGAAATCTACATTCCTGCAAACATTCTTGAATCTCACTCACCGGGATGAAAGCCAGGTGGTAACCGTGTACTTTCCCCGCAACTGACATTCGCAGGTCAGTTCATCGGTCTATGTCAGAACAAACCTCTCTAGAACCGTCTGAACATCTAGGAGTTACCTCTGACGGAAGTCGGCTGCAGTTGCTCGTTTTTCTTGTGACCTCAAGAAACCTTAGACCTACAAACGGGAGCGCAAACTCTGCCTTGCTCACGTTTCACTGAGGAGCAATAGCCGCAGCTGTGTGTGGAATAAATTTTCACTCCTATTCCGCCTTTCTGAAACCACTACAAGAATTTGAATTTCTGTTTCTTACGTGGGAGTATGTAACCTTAGTACTTGATGATATTGTGAAACTGAATGAATTTAAAATAAAGTTAAACTTTCGATTTGGGTATGTTAATACTTCAAATCATCCGTTGTATGCAGGCTGTTCATTACCTACGATTATTATATATGTCCAATTGTACGTACGTGTATTTGATGTTGTGTGTTGATCATATGAGGATGAATGACAGGAGAGGGAGAAACTCGGCACCAATCCATTCACGCCTACTTCTTCGAAGTACGGACGAATCTTCATTGTCGTATGCCCTGACTCCGTATTCAACCTAAATGCTGAAGATGACTACGAAATCGACCCCATCGCTCCGGAGGAAGTTACAAGTTGCATATCTAAGCTTCCTCCACGGAAAGCCCTGGGTCGTGACAAAATCATAAATCTCCTGATCAGGAAACTCCCAGCTGGTGCCATCACGTACCTTACAGAAGTCTTCAACAAAATATTAAGGCATCAAGTATACCCTCGCAGCTGGAAACACGCGGTAGTAGTTGGGGTGCATAAGAGTGGCAAGGACCCACACTTCCCCCAACACTACAGGCCCATCAGCTTACTACCGGCCATTAGTAAAGTCTTCGAGAAGATATTGCTTCGGCGACTGTATACGCATATTGAAGACAACAACATCATTCCCGATCATCAGTTGGGTATTCGAAGAGGTCACTCTACCACGCAGCAACTCATGAGGGTGTCAGAAATGGCGACTAGAGCCTTCAATTTCAAAGAGTACTGCGGACTGGTAATGCTAGACATATCCCGTTTATTTGACTCAGTGTGGCATTCGGGACTCTTGCTCAAGCTATATGAACAGGGGTTCCTAGGGCCTTATGTTAAACTTTTGAAGAACTACCTCTCTGACCGTTCCTTCAGTGTTTGCGTAGATAAAGCTTTCTCCACCAGCAGACGGATCAGGGCTGGGGTCCCGCAAGGCTCCGTCCTTGGACCTGTCCTGTACTCGCTCTACACTGCGGATGTTCCTAACAATCCTGGGGTGGAGGTCGCGACGTATGCAGATGACACGGCATACTTCACTTACAGTCGCAGCAGAGTTATTGCCACCAGACGCTTCCAAGAGGTATTGCAGAAAACCCTATCCTGGGCGAGGAGATGGAGAATAGAGATTAACGCGACAAAGACCCAGGCTATAATGCTAACGCGTAGATTTGACACCCGGTTCCAGGTAATACCAGCGCCTAAACTACATTTGGATGGAAATGACATCACCTGATCGACGACTGCTCGCTACCTGGGCGTAACGCTCGACAGGAGACTCACGTGGGGCCCCCACATTGAGGACGTTCGTCGACGGGCAAGCGCGAGACTACAGGAATTATTTCCTTTGCTAAACAAAAACAGTCTCCTTCCCCCGCCCGCAGGAGTTAGAGTCTATACAGCCCTCATCAGACCTATAATCGAATATGCCAGCCCAGTGTGGGCTTACGAAGCTGACTACCACATACAAAGGCTCCAAGTTATACAGAACAGAGCATTAAAAAGAGCCCTGCATCTTCCGAGCAGATTTTCAACCGACCCTCTACACGAGGCGACATTACTGCCTAAACTCAAAGAGAGATTTCGACAAATCGCTATGAACTTCTACAAAAACACCATAAAGTCAAACAACCCAGTGGTACGTAACATCGGACAATATGACCCTACTATTGCCGACATAAACGACCTCTGAACCTCCTCCACTAAACTCACCATCATGAAGACCCACCATACGCGAAGTGAAAGATAAAACCATTGTTAATAGGAGAAAATGTCCTAGGACAAAACTCCAATAATCACTGCCAACAATGGAAAGGCAGAGACTGGTGACATGGCGTATTCAAACCGAGCGTGGTGGGGTAATGTGTGAGCCCTAACGTTCTGGCCTCACATTAAGAATGACACGGGTTTGAATCCCCACCGGCCATTGAGATTTAAGTTTTTCCTGTAATCGCTCCAGGCAAATTACGGGATCATTCCTTCAAAAGGCTTTGATCTAGTTCCTTCCCGTTTCTTGCCTCCCGAACCATTTCCCGCCTCTAGTGACCTCGACGTCGAAGAGGTGTAAAGCCATAGGGAAAAAAAAATTGCTTGCGGGTGATTTAACTCAGCAATTTGGTGAAAAATTTGTTAATTCGGGGTTAGGTTTCACTACCTCACCTACCCTGCGGTCCAAACCTCGAATGATGGAAACCTTTTCTGCTACCGGGCTTCGAGCAAACGCATATCGTGTGCAGCACTAGACATTGTCACTGTTCTTAAGTTATAACGATAGGTTGAGAGTTAAATTCATGAACCTCTTTAAAAGTAACATTTTCATATACGTTATTACTCTTTCTCTCTCGCCATACAAATAACAGCACAGAGATAAAGGTAGAGTATCAAAATTTTAATTCGTGGGTTTTCTGCTGGATACACACATTTCCAAATATCTTTGCGACTTCTGCAATATTTCAAACACGACGTCTGGATTATTTTGCGTGCGGGAAAAAATAGTGGGTCTATGTTTAATTAGTAAAATTCCACTTAATTATTAATAATTAATTAATTTTGTGATATTTCGCGTAGAAAGATTTCTTACCGGTTTTAAACGTGGTTATTTTTTATGCTTTCTTTACCAGTATTGAAACATTTATCTAAAGTCTCTTTTTCCTTTGATACTGTAACTCTTTTGAAAAGTGACAAAAATCAAATGCAGATTTTCAGTAGCATACAGCAAACAGGCATAATTTTCATTGTAAGTTTTAATAGTAACCGCAAATATAGATTTTTCTCCTTAATTCGACATCGCCATAACCAAATGATTCGATTGTTTTCACCCATGCTAATGACCTACTGGTGACGTCTACAGGACAACAAAACCTTTGTTCATCAGTTGCAATGATAATGGCAAAACGAATAACGCTGCTCGGAAATCAAGCGTATAGGACAAATTCAGTATCCATGCAAAAGAGAAGTATTCAAATTGCTGTAATAAGTTTCGTTGTACTTTCTCGAGCGTAGCTTGTGGTTTACTTAATAACAGTCATCAGGAGTTAATTACGGAAGTTATCTGTCAGTTCGTTCGTGACAGTTGAGCTTTATAGACATACACAATTGGGGAGTACTAAAAAAAAGCAATCGTTAATAATTTCTCAGGCATAAAGTGATATTTCTTTACTGTCCCTAAAGCAACATTCTGCAATACATTTCAATAAATATAGGGAGTACCTGAATTGCAATTTCTAGGCTTTAAGCACTATCTATTTGCGAACCGCCGTTTCATTTGTAGCTACTTTTGTCCTAGGTGACAAAACACCAGTTTCTAACGGCTACTGAGGATGATATTGGAAGTTTGGATTTTTAATTAACCAGTAGGAAAAATCAAAAGTAATGTTCTTCTTCTGTGATCCTATAATTCTTGTAGGAAGTAATCACACAATTTCATATCCAAGAATTCCAATCTCTGGGGAGAGAATATAGATTAAATATGTTCCAAATGATATTATCTAGGTTGTCCGGGTTGAACCGCGTCAATTTATGAAAACCTAACGTTTCGGCCACAATTTTGCTGCCTTCTTCAGAGGACAGTCAAGGCTGAGACCGCTGTCGCCTATATATAGCTCCCTAAGAGCGCGCTAACCGTTTGGAGAGAAGTCACTCAAGTTAGCGCCGCCAGCGTGGCCTGTCAAATGGGGGCTTGCGTCCCGCGTTTTCCTAAGCAGGCATGACCATATTTGGTCAAGTTGTAGCCCGCCGTCCGCGTTCACATTATCTGGTCTCTTTTTAATTTCCAGCGCTTCTCTGATAATCTGCTTTCATGAACCAGTACATTAGTGTCACTACATAAAATTGCGTGCCCACTGTCAGCCGAATATTGTGTTGCAGCTGATTGGCTGACGTCGTTATTTTTAAGATGTCTTATGTGTTAACAAAGCGTTTTCTTGTCCGTCCAGTCTCGCCGATATACAGAGATCAGATAACATGAACGCGGACCGCGGGCTACAACTTGACCCAATATGGTCATGCCTGCTTAGGAAAAGGCGGGACGCAAGCCCCCATTGGACAGGCTACGCTGGCGGCGGTAACTTGAGTGACGTCTCTCCAAACGGTTAGCGCGCTCTTAAAGAGCTATATACAGGCGACAGCGATCTCAGCCTTGATAGTCCTCTGAAGAAAGCCGCCAAATGATGGTCGAAACATTAGGTTTTGATAAAATGACGCGGTTCAACCCCGACAACCAAGATACCATCGACAACGATCGCGGAAGTCTGCGCACCCACCTGATCCAAATGAGTTTACTATACAAATAAATTGCACTGTTATTTATTTATTTTATTAAGCTTACGGCGAAATACACAATATATACAATACTATAGAATAAATATTCGTTGGAGTATTAAATATCTTTGAACTGGACTCTCTATCTGTGGACTACCAAGGCTCTTTGAATGCCGAAAGTTTTAGAGATCTTCAAGCAATCAAAATGAATCGTTTAGTTCAAACAGGCAAGTAACTATGCTCCGGCATTAAATGCTCTGGCGATTTGGCCTGTCGTTGTCAGCTTCATTAATAATTCATTGTAAATCACATAAGAAAATTTAAACGAAGTTAAATTAATAGAAGAGTTTATAAGCGCTAATTTGTAGTAAATAAATCTCAAAATATTTGTCTTGAAGCTAGTGAAATGGCGTAAATTCTATGGCAATGTAAAGGGCTTGAAGGGTATAAGAGTATTAACAATGTAAGATAACCTGACATTGGTCGACAAATGTAAGCTAGCAATTATCTGCCAAATGGTCAGCCAATTTAGAGCTAACCAGTCCGTTATTGGATGACAGTGTGGCATTTAGACGAGAACGGCCAAATTCTCCTCTTTCAACTCATGCAAGCCGTTAGCAAAGATAGATTTAGTTACGATTTTCTGGCATTCAGCCGCCATACAAATTGTATGGTATTATTACTACATCTAGAAATGAAAAACTCATTCTGTTTGAAATACTGTACTACAGAATCAACACCGTCCTTGAAACAACTTTTAAAACACGTGTGTTACAATCAAACTTGTTTCAAATAACTTACACAACCTATTTTAGCTTGTGTACAGAGAGCATAAACTCGCGTCATACAACCTTCTTCAAGCGGCACTAGTTCACAACACACAAACTGCCCCACACCCTGCCATGATACAATTGAGGTGCCCAACCAACAACCGCCCAGCTGTGCTGGGCAGTGTCCAAGATTGTTACTTACATATAACAATGTTATGCTACCCCGTTTACTAAACAAGCTACAGTATGTGGAAACCCAATAATAATACAAATTAAGTTTCAAACATTATTACAATTATTCAGAGTATTTATAATTAATTCAATATTAATAATAAAAATGAATGGGAGCTTAGTGATAAAATATTACTTCAACCAGAAAAAAATAATATAATAAACCAAATTAGTATTGCCGCATGAACGCCAGTGTACCGTCTGCCAGCATGGCGCAGCGGGTAGCGTCACGAATTGCGGTACCGAAGGTCGCCGGTTCAATCCCGCCCACTGACAAAAATTATTTAATTCTGTTTATTATTTCCAGAAGATTCTACATGTTTCCTAAGGTCACTTGTAACTTCTACACATTTCATTTGTTAACTACTCTTGTAATCTCTAGTACGTTCTATCTGTGTATAAATAGAAGAGCATTCTGCCCAAGAGGCGGTCAGTGCTGCGTGTATATTTGAGTTTCTCAATAAACCTGTTCTCAGTTTAAGTGCTGTGTTCATTGACAAGTAACCTTCGAATTCACACCTGTCCCGGTTCCAACGCGACATAGTTTGGTGGAGACGCCGGGTACCCTGTGCAACAGCTGCATCGTCGTGGCTCCGATTAGGCAACGTAAAAGTCGCCGCCTACACGGACTGGAACCGGACTACAAAGGATATACTCAGTACGTCCTTCCGAAAGTCCGCGTCATTAGGAAACCCATGGCGGCAAGCCAGCTGCACATTCGACACCCATCGGTGTTCTCTGGAGACGCTGGACAGGATCCTAACAAATGGCTAAAAGGGTTCGACCTGAGTCGCCAAGTACAACAGGTGGGATCATACCATGTGCTTGGCAAATGTTTATTTCTATCTGGACGGAACCGCCCAGCAGTGGTTCGAGAACAACGAAGAAAAACTGAATAACTGGGAAATGTTCCAGACGGAACTTAAGAAAACGTTTGGGGACCACCAGCGACAAATCCGCTCGGCGGAAGAACAACTGAAGAACCGGGCCCAACGACATGGGGAGCCGACGCAATCTTACATACAGGATGTTTTGGCCCTATGCAACGTAGTCAACCCGAATATGACTGAAGCCGACAAAATCACGCACCTAATGAAATGTATTGCAGAAGACATGTACCAAGCTCTTCTGATAAAAGACGTCGCTACGACGGAAGAGTTCATCAAGTGGTGCCAGCGGATTGAGGAGATGCAACAAAGGAGGGTTTGGGCGAAAGAAGTATGACAGACTTCCCAACGTAGTCCCTATGGCAGTTGTGGAAGACCAGCACGACTTTGCGTCTCTCATACGACAAATTGTGAGAGAAGAATTACAACAGTTCATGGCAGCTGGGACTCTTGAACCGAGTGAGCATCAGATCATGGCCATGGATGTAAGCCCAGTGGGTCATGAAGGAGCCGACGCGGCGGAAAAAGAGGTATTTCAGACAATAGCTCCTGTCTGCCGAGCCAATCGCACTCGACGTGAAGAATGGCCTCGCCCTGATATGACGTATGCTGCAGCTGCCAAACGGCAGCCTAGGAACCGGCCGACACGGCCACAACCAAATCCTCCGGCACCTATGACGTCCCGCAGACGAACGGACGTCTGGAGGACAGAAGACAACGCGCCAGTATGTTTCCACTGTGGGCGCCCTGGACATGTCATACGCTACTGCAGAGAGAGAAGACGAGTATTTGACGATTATTTTGCCGCAAGACGTCCGCCATCCGAACAGTTTCTACCCCAGGCAGCCACCCGCTGACGAGTTTGGTCGACCTACGGGAAGAAGCCCATCGCCGTACCCTAGACGAGGTCGATCCCCGACGCCCCGCTGCCGTTCATCGTCGCCGGACAGAGCTACCAGCCGCTCCCCTAGCCGCCGCACGCAGGAAAACTAAGCAAGGCGACCATCTACGGAGGTGAGGCCGCCGCAGATGAAAATCCTCCATGGATGACAGTCACTAAGATGTCGGGAAATCTCATCAACGTTATAATCGACGGCCAACCTGTCCGGGCGCTGGTTGATTCAGGAGCTTCTTTCTCCGTATTGTCGGACAATTATCGTCGCACACTAAAGAAGACAATGTTCCGTGATACGGGGGCAACTGTGCTAAAGGTCGCAAATGGAAAGTACGTCCAGCCAGCTGGAGCTTGTGTCGCGAGAATAACCATCAACAACAGGACCCAGCCAGTTGAATTTGTCATTTTAACAGAATGTAGTCATAATGTCATCCTTGGATGGGACTTCCTTAAGGCATCCCAAGCTGTCATTGACTGTGGAACGTCTGAGCTGCAAATTGAAGAAGTCGTTGCGACGGGTACACGTAACACAGAATCTTCTGGAAGTTATTCGCCGTTGACAACGTGACAATCCCGCCGTTCGCAATGAAAAGAGTCCCAGTCAAAAACACGGACGACCGCAACCTTGAAGTGCTTGTCGATAGTAGAAAGTTTATTAGGCTCACGAAAGAAATCTACATACCAGCGGCTATCATAAGCATTATCGGTGGTCGAGGAGACATTTGGATCACCAACTGTCACGAGCAGTCACAAATTATCCCAAGGGAATGTGCATAGGGACAGCTGAACCAGTCCAGGAGGGCGAGCTCAACGTCATTAACGAAGATCCATGCTCTGTTACTAGTACCGACAACACGCTGGAGGGAACAACTATGGAACTGCCAATAGGGTCCGGCCTGACCAAGGAACAACACCACCGGGTGTTAGCTATACTACGCCAATTCTCTGGTGTATTCACACCCCAGCAAAAAAAAGGTCAGACGAAACGGCCCACGATAAAGCATCGTATCAATACTGGGGATCATCCGCCCATTAGCCAGCGCTCGTACCGATTGTCACCAGTCGAAAGGCGAATAATTCGAGAGGAAGTGGAGAAGATGTTGCATAATGACATTATTCAACCTTCGGAGAGTCCTTGGTCATCTCCGGTGGTCCTCGTAAAGAAGAAGGATGGTACGTGGCGATTCTGTGTCGACTATCGGCGGCTGAACAAAATCACAAAGAAAGATGTCTACCCACTGCCGCGCATCGACGACGCCTTAGACTGCTTGAAAGGAGCTACATACTTCTCAACCATGGACATGCAGACAGGCTACTGGCAAATCGAGGTTGACGAAGCTGACAGAGAAAAGACGGCTTTTATTACACCTGATGGCCTCTATGAATTCAAAGTAATGCCATTCGGATTATGCAACGCTCCGGCCACATTCGAACGCATGATGGACAACTTACTTCGACACCTTAAGTGGACGACGTGTCTTTGTTATTTAGATGACATTGTTGTTTTCTCGAAAACATTTGAAGAACATCTGAGTCGCCTGTCAACGGTGCTGAAGTGTGTTCAGACTGCAGGACTCCGCCTCAATCCGAAGAAGTGCCTCTTCGTCGCCAGAGAGATAAAAATCCTGGGGCACCTGGTCAACGGAGATGGCGTCCGCGCTGATCCAGATAAAGTAAGGGCAGTCATGGAATTTCCAACTCCTCAGCACATTCGTGATGTGAGAAGCTTTCTTGGGCTGTGCTCATACTTCCGGCGTTTCATAAAAGGATTCTGTAACATGGCACGTCCACTGCAAGAACTTTTGCAGGGAGACGCCAAGTTTTACTGGGATGAAACTAAAGAAAGATCTTTCCAGGCACTTAAGGAGGCTCTAACTTCCGCACCAGTTCTAGCCTTATACGACGAGAATGTAGAAACTGAACTTCACACTGACGCCAGCGGTTATGGGATCGGTGCAGTGCTTGTGCAAATTCAGGAAGGTGCTGAGAAGGTGATAGCCTATGCATCAAGAGTATTCTCTAAGCCCGAGATAAACTACTCTACAACCGAGAAAGAATGCCTCGCAGTTGTCTGGGCTATCAACAAGTTTCGTCCGTATTTATTCGGCAAACCTTTCACCGTCGTAACAGACCACCATTCTTTATGTTGGCTAACCAGCTTGAAGGATCCATCAGGTCGACTAGCAAGATGGGCACTTAGACTTCAAGAGTACGACGTCACGGTGGTATTCAAAAACGGACGCAAACACAAGGATGCCGACAGCCTTTCAAGGAATCCTTTAATAGAACACAACAGCATGAATGGAATTTCAGCCCTCGCCGAATTAGGTGACGTTGCAGCTGAAACAGAGGGAAGATTCAGAGTTATTAAGAACCATAGACGCCTTGGAGAAAGGAGAACCGGCCAAAGGAGGGTTTCAATTGATAGATGGGACATTGTATAAGAACAACTACGATCCACTAGGCCCCAAGTGGCTTCTGGTCGTTCCAGCTCATCTCCAGCCAGCTATTCTCAAGTATTTCCACGACGCTCCAATATCCGGTCATCTGGGATTTGTGAAGACCCTGGACCGAATCAGACGCAGGTATTACTGGAAGGGTCTCTACCGATCTGTCAAGCATTATGTGAGTCACTGTAAAGAGTGCCAGCGACGGAAACATGTGCCGCAATTACCGCCAGGTCATCTAGTACCAATTCCACCTGCAGCAGTTCCATTCCACCGAATTGGGATCGACCTTTTGGGGAGGTTCCCGAAGTCGACAACCGGTAACCGATGGATAATAGTCTGCACCGACTACCTCACGCGCTACGCTGTCACCAAACCTGTGCCGACTGCAGAAGCTCCAGAGGTTGCAAAATTTCTAGTAGAAGACATTATTTTGAAGCATGGAGCACCACGTGTGATGATATCCGATCGTGGAAAGGTATTCCAGTCAAGACTAGTATCAGAGGTCATGTCAAGATGCGACGTTGTCCACAGGATGACAACTGCATACCACCCTCAGACAAACGGTCTCACAGAACGCTTCAACAAGACATTAGCCGATATGCTGTCGATGTATGTGGATGTTGAGCAGAAGGATTGGGATACAATACTGCCAGTGGTCACATTTGCTTATAATACAGCAAGGCAAGATACGACGGGCTTCACTCCGTTTTTTCTGCTCCATGGCCGTGAAGCTGAGACCACAATGGATACGCTGTTCCCATTCCAGCCGGACGACACTCAGGATGACTATATAAAACAGCTCATTACCAGGGTCGAAGAAGCAAGACAGCTGGCTCGCATACGAACACTGGCCACCCAGGAGAGGGACCGTCAGCGGTATGACGGCAAGCACCGACCTGTTGCGTACAACCCAGGAGATCTTGTATGGATTTTTACCCCTGTCCGGAAGGTTGGGCTATCAGAAAAGTTACTGAAGCGGTACTTTGGTCCGTATCGTGTCATACGCCGCCGGTCAGACGTCACATACGAAGTCGAGGATTATGAGCCGTCTTCGAAACGACGAAAGCGAAGGGACATTGTTCACGTCCTCCGCATGAAGCCTTACTACAATCCTGACGAGCAGCTAGGCACAACCAGCTTCTTGTTCAAGGACTCTGAGGACGGTTTGGATACTGAGGAAGCAGAAGCGGCGCAAGGCGTGGGCGACGTGGGCGACCGCCTACGGCCTCGCGCCCGAGGGGCCTCGCGTCCCGAAAGTTTAAGCAACTTAACCAGTAAAACAGATTAGCACCATTAAAAGCCGTGACTACGACTAAATATTTTACTCATCATAATGCGATCAATCCTACAAGTTAGCAACTAATATGGCAATATCAATAGCTTAGCAATATTGCTGGCGTTACAATGACTCTACCGGGGAATCTTCGGCCACCGGGTTTATTTCATTCAGTTTGCTTCTCGTCTACGTTCATGTTTCTTCTGTTCTAACGCGATTTTCCCGTGCTCGGTCCACTACATGCGACCGGGCTCAAAATGTGCAGTTATTAACAAATTTTAAAAATTGCGGCTTAATGGCTTCTCAGATGTGCAGGTAGTATAGAATATCACCGCGGTCTCACTCCTTACCATCTGTATAATTCAACTTTTCTGTGTTCGATAGCTTACGATAGTCACAAATCCGATTATCATGAAGCGATTGGTTTATTATTTCAGTTACCAACGTCGACGGAACGTCCTGCCTGTTTAGACCAGGAACATGAAAGGCTACTCCGTGAATCTCAAAAACATTGGCATAATTTGTTTGAGAGATTGATTGATATAATTAATTTCTTAGCCTCTCATAATCTGGAATTTAAGGGTCACAGAGAATCTCTCAAGATTGGTGAAGATAGTGGAAATTCTTGTAACTTCATAGTTCTGTTTAAATTGATTTCAAAGTACGACCCTACATACGAGAACACACGATACACATTAATGACAACAACTTACAAACCATTATCTATGCCACAACATTCAAAATGAATTAATCACATTGATGTCAAAAACAGTTACTGATGAAGTGATTCGAAGAGTAAAAGAGGCAAAATATTATTCTATTTGCTCGACTGCACTAGAGACTCTGGTCGAGTTGAACAAATGTCGGTTATCTTAAGATTCTGCAATACATCAACCGGATCAATAGAGGAAAACTTTATTGGAATTCTTGCTGTCGCTGAGACGACTGGAGAGTATCTAACTAAGGCAATACTGGAAGAGCTGGAAAAAAATGGATTAGATATTCAAAACTGTAGTGGCCAAGGATATGACAATGGGGCAATATATGGTAGGAATAAACAGTGGAGTTAAAACTCGAATATTAACTATTAATCCAGGGTATTTTTTACACCATGTGGATGTCATAGTTGGAATTTGCTGTTGGTAGACGCAGCTAAGTCTCAGTGGCAGCAAAAACATTTTTGGTTTTATTCAGAAAATTTATCTTCTGTTTTCAGTGTAACGGGCTGGCCTGTGGTTAGGTGACTGCGTTGGGCGTTTTTGACCATTAATTGGAATGTGGCTTACATGTGACTGACCTCAGCGTTTATCTCCTCTTCTTATCTTCTTCCGGATACATCTTGACTTCTTGCAAGCTAACCAATTAATTCAATCAGGATTATCTGACACCACGTGAAGGTCACGACCCTTTTACTATTGGAATACTATATACTCGAATAATCAAGACGGAATGTGGATAAACGGTTATGGAATCAAGCTGCCTATAGTACATTTGACGATGATACCGAGAAGTAGAGTCCACACTTATTCTAATGGATCTCTAGTCTGATCGTAGAAGATATTAAGTGAAAGTCAGTCTTAATACTGGATGGAACTTAAGGTCGTTACGACGTCCGAGGCAGGGCGGCTAAGCTTTAAGCTAGCGGTTCGCTACCGATGTTGCTCCTAAGCTCGCTGGTAATGAATAGCATGATTTATTGGTTGTACAGGGCCCACTTCGGCTCTGCTTTGCGTCACAAGAGGTATGCTGACATGCTATTCAGCATTCCTGAACGGGGCAACGATTTGCTTGCGTCTGCGCTGAGTGACTGCAACTCTTCACTCTAGCTTCGCCAATGTCTCCAACCATTTATAAAATCATTCTTACTTAATAATAAAGCCCAAAACGACCATTACATCAGTATCCAGCAAACGCTGGGAATTAATCAAAGGCAAATTATAACTTACTATAAAGCCTTTATCAGACACAAGGTGGGAAAGTAGAATCGCGACAGTAAAGGCCCTATTACTTCAATTGATGATGTTGTCGAATATATTGAAAGCCTAAAAAATCTTTCGGAAGATTCAGACACACTTAGTGATTGTGATTCAATTCTGAACGAAATGCTAGCTTAGAGTTTATAATATCATACATCTATGGTATGAGATGTTATCGCGTTAATCCTAAATAAACTATGGCAATCTGTCCAAGTCCATTTAAGCATAGCGCTTGAACATTTACGAAATTTTGTGACTGATCAGAGAATATCGACAAACTGGGTTCGAACAATGCTTATCCGAAGCTCGTCATTTTTGAAAAAAAGCAGTTATGATTTGTCAAAATACTTTAAAAATAAAGGTAGCCAGAAAGAAAAGGACATTCGATTATGAATGCAGCGATGAACTGCACAATCTCCCAAAAGTCGGTATGAAAGAGATTTTTTTAATGCAATGATTGATTCCATACTGAGCAATATGGACTCAAGATTTATGTCTTAAATAAACTCTTTAAAAATTTCGAGATTTCTCTATGATCTGAGTAAGTTAAAAAAAAATCCAAAGACGATATTTTAAAAAACTTCCAAGATCTACACACAGTTTTGAGCGTAGACGAGAACAGCGATTTCCAGCCTTATGAACTATTTGAAGAGTTACAACAATGATCCAAAATTTACCCGATTTTGTTAAAGATAGGAAAAACTGCATAATAGAAAATAACTTTAAAAAAATTTACCCAAATATTGTCTGTCATACGAATTTTGCTATCAGTACCAGTAAGTACAGCCTCCGCTGAAAAGAGCTTTTTCAAAATAAAAATTAATAAAAAATATTTACGAGTACTATGGGTCAGGAAAGATTTTCAGCTTTGGCGGTTTTATCGATTGAAGCAGATATAGCATCTAAGTTAGATTAGGACATAGTAATTAAGGAGTTCAGCAAGGCTAAAAGCAGAAAATTTCTATTTTTTTAATTATATACTGTTACTCATTATTAATAATACTAGCAAAAAGGCCGTCAAAAAATGACGGTTTAAACGGACTGTTCTGGCAATTGATTCTGTTTGGTTGTTTACCTAAATAGAATTTTAAAAAATAAAGCTCAATATGCTGTAATTTCTCGTCCTTGTGATGTAGCAAAAAGGTTTCAGTTGTCAATTTGGTCCCAGGTTGCGTTTCAGCCTAACTACAATCTTCGCCAATATAGCGGTAGAAAATCAAGCTTCATCACACGGAATTTATTACATTTCCCTGAATCGCATGTCAATGTCATCATGCATCTATACCAAATGGATCATGCGATACAAACTGATCCAAAATCTTCACAGTTACTTACAACTTTCTTATTGTCTATGATGAAGATCGATGTTTTAACGCCTGACACAGCTTACATTCGGCTGAATAATGACCCCAGTGAAAACGAAGGATGCTAAAAACAAATCTTAATTCTTACGTCATGTAATATTAGTTTCAACTGTGGTTGGGGGGCATAGATCGCGAACAATTTGGAACTCTTTCATTCAAACCAAGTAATCATATCACTAAAAAAAGCAACTAATAATCAATATGACAATTTAAACAAAATTCATACTTTTCTTTCAGTATTGTAGCAATTCATTTCTTAGCAATTGTTGAAATAAACTGAATTGTATAAATAAAATTGTAGTTTAAAAAAACTAAAAACCACGCTTCGTTGTGAACTAAAGGTTAAAAATAATCTTTAAATATAAAGATTTTGTTTAACAGTGATGGGAGTCCCACATACAGGATAAATTAATTTTTTTGATAAGCTTAAAGAATAAAGTCACTGATTACAAAATTAACTTTAATGTAAAAAAGCATGGGGTGCTATATAAGTTGTCTTATATTTTTTGTCGTTCGCTGTTTGTAAAGGTAGAGTCATTGTCAAAAGTTGTGTAGAGAGCACCCCACGCTTTTTTTTTACATTAAGTTAATTTTGTAATCAGTGACTTTATTCTTTAAGATTATTCAAAAAAAAATTAATTTATCCTGAATTGT